>MU826364.1:1128231-1507756 GCA_029204205.1 Desmophyllum pertusum
AAGAACTAGTTCTAACGGTTGATGATTTTGTTACGGGACAGATTTGGGAATGAATTGGAACTAAGGCTTGTGGTTGGCAAGTGGTTTATTCTTGGAAGTTTTCGTCTAGCTTTACAAGTGTGCTCGAAGGCGTAGTTGAGAGTGAGTTGAGAGTGTAGTTGAGAGTGAGTTGAGAGTGAGTTGAGAGTGAGTTGAGAGTGAGTTGAAAGTGAGTTGAGAGTGAGTCGAGAGTGAGTTGAAAGTGAGTTGAGAGTGAGTTGAGAGTGAGTTGAGAGTGTAGTTGAGAGTGAGTTGAGAGTGAGTTGAGAGTGAGTTGAGAGTGAGTTGAGTGTAGTTGAGTGTAGTTGAGAGTGAGTTGAGAGTGAGTTGAGAGTGAGTTGAGAGTGAGTTGAGAGTGAGTTGAGAGTGAGTTGAGAGTGAGTTGAGAGTGAGTTGAGAGTGAGTTGAGAGTGAGTTGAGAGTGAGTTGAGAGTGTAGTTGAGAGTGAGTTGAGAGTGAGTTGAGAGTGAGTTGAGAGTGTAGTTGAGAGTGAGTTGAGAGTGAGTTGAGAGTGAGTTGAGAGTGAGTTGAGAGTGAGTTGAGAGTGAGTTGAGAGTGAGTTGAGAGTGAGTTGAGAGTGAGTTGAGAGTGAGTTGAGAGTGTAGTTGAGAGTGAGTTGAGAGTGAGTTGAGAGTGAGTTGAGAGTGAGTTGAGAGTGAGTTGAGAGTGAGTCGAGAGTGAGTCGAGAGTGAGTTGAGAGTGAGTTGAGAGTGTAGTTGAGAGTGAGTTGAGAGTGAGGGGCGGACGATTTTCGAACGCCAATCTTCACATGAAATCTCAAAATTTCCTGGGTGTACATGTACACAGAGGTCGACGACACGTCAGATTAGGATGCGTTCTCGTTCCTCGAACGCAATTAGTTCAACAACTTAATTACTTTTTCTCGTAAATTAATAGTATACTTATGCAGAGTTTAGGTGTTTCAAGATGTGCAAATATCTAGGAACAAAGAAAACCGAAATGAAGTAAGGTTTGTTTGATCGTGCAAAAATTTGCAAAACTGCAAATTTCTTTAAGAGTTGTACTACGAAACAAGAAAACAACTCGCTAGATCGTGAGCTAGTAGCTTAACCTTAGTTTCTGTCGGAAAAGATCATAGTTTTCTGTTGAAGAACTAAGTAAGATCTTGCTGAGTGTAACTCAACTGAAAGTAAATAATCTTTTAGGTGCCAACTTGCTTGGGCGAACCTAGCTTTTAATTAGGTTCGTGAAATTCATTATTATGCAAGTTTTGGCTGAAACGTGTGAGCGAACGTGCGCTCTAAGTAAATGTTCGCGTTGAGGAGGATTACTTCTTTTCCGATCTCACAGCTGGAAACACCTTCTAAGGAAGCTCCTGCGATCAAAATAAACATGGAAAAGAGTCTTTGTTTGTCAGAAAACTGGACAACCTTAATTTTAGATTGATCATCTTGTTCTTCTTGTCAGTGACTTTATACATGGAAAGCGAATAAATATTTGGCAAAGCTTCTCAAAGCGGCTTTATAGCGGATCGATATTTTGTTTTATTTGTTTTCTATTTCCTGAATTATCGGCGCATGTGTGTATAAGCGTCCGAATCACTGTGAATAAATATTTTAGCGAAAAGCGAACAGCGAAAGCGAAAAGCGAATATAGTATTAAATGTACGCCTACAATTTCATCTTTCTGACTTACTCTGCAATTAGAAAATGGACTGAGCTTTTTTTTTCAAACAAATTAATCGCTGGTCTTCAGTCACGGTAGCTAACTCACCTTGATTCGCAACTGCAACAAATTGAAGCCAAGCTCCCCAAATGATGGACACTAAAATCAAACTTAGCATGATAGCCAAAATTTCAGATACTACGCCCAGGAAAAGTGGTGGAGTGGAGTGTTGTCATGTTAGTCATCAATTATGCAAAGCGCTAAAAGCAGGTGTCTGACGCCTTCTGGAGGAAATCGTTATAATAACAATGAAACATTAAATGAAACATATTCCTCGCTTTCATTTTTCAGATATACCTGTATCAAGTAGTATTAACCAGCCTGTCAATTAAAAATTAAAACAGCCCTTGTGCTTTAATTCAGGATGGATCAATCTACCACCCTATATCAGTTGATGTTACAGAGCGGACACTCGAACCATTTTTTAAACTTATTTTCGATTATTTTCTACTTTATTAAATTTATTTTCAACTTTTCTCAGAACTAGCCAATCACAGTCGTGATTCAAAGCAACAGCCGATGTTACTTTGATAAAAACGCGGAAAAAAATGTAGAAAAAGTCTTGGCTGTTGCTTCGAATCACAGCTGTGATAGTAGTTCTGCGAGAAAATTAGAAAATAAGTTTAAAAGACGCTGAAAATAAAGCCATAGCGTTCGTGGTTCGAGTGTCCGCTCTATAAAATAATGGTATCAGTAATTTGGTGAGCAAGTTCAGTTATGATCATCTCTCAGTTTCAATCGAGCATAATGAGGAGGGGGATTCTCATATAAAAGCGACGGGGGTGATCGTCGGATATATTAAAAGGAACGCCTAAAAGGTACCAAAATCTAGTTTTGTGGGTGTGGCTCGAATTCATTTTTACCCCAAAGATGTACTAATTCTGAAACAAAAATAATTCCCCTCATTTTTTCCGCTTAACCCTTAATTAAGGTACCAGAATTCGCACTGAAAAACGCATTTTTGGGTCACGGAACCCGTTTTCTTGGTGCTGTCACCCGAAATTTGGTTAACCTTTGCTAAAAATGCCATTTGGAGAACTACTTACCTAGTAGGGAAAGATTTTAAAAAGGTTTTTGGGGCAAAACCGTTCAATTTTATCGTTGGCCAAAGTGCATAGCCAAAAAAAAAAGATTTCCCTTCTGATTTCTTTCCTTCTCTCTTTTCCTTTCCTTATACTCCCCCTTTCTTTTCTTGCTATCTTCAGCACTTTATACACTTCCTATCAGCTGGAAAGGTTTTGACCTAACCTTTTAAGAGAGCTGAAAAATGAACCTGGAAGTAAGTTGGGTGTGAGAGCCAAATTTGCCACTGATTTTTCAACAAAAATTGAACAGGTTTTTCCAGCATAACTCTGCAAGAATTTGTTAGATTTCCAAAATTGATGCACCGTTACAAAGATCCATCCTTTCTGCATCAGATGCATGTCAAACTCGTCACGTGTTAATTATACTGGATCAGGAATAGATAACTTGTGCATGTGACAGAAATAAATTCTAATAACAGATCTAGAATGTAAGCCGTTAGAAAATTGTAAAGGATAACCACACCACGTTCTTGCTGCAGTGAGATCAATGACAGCTATTTATATCAAGGTTTAGTTCAATTTTATTTACCATTAACTTAAAGACGAAATACACTTTAAAGAAATAAATGAAATTAATTGAAGAAATAGAAAATGCCGCGCGTGTTTACAAAGTTCAATCACAAACACGAGAGAAAGTTTGGGAGAATTTAAAAGTTTGGTTTACATACGCACAGTAGAACCCGCTAACTCGAACTCGGTTAACTCGAACCGTTCCCCTTGCCCTTGTTTTTCAGTCATTTACTATCGGCTAACTCGATCGAACCCCCGCTGTCTCGAACCCTTTTTTGTTTCCCTTGGGAGTTCGAGTTAGCGGGGTTCTACTGCTTTCGAATTCTCCCAAACGTTCTCTCGTGTTTGTATCAGATTATGTATACCCGAAGGTGGGGGGTGGGTACTCCCTTATAATGGACTATACGGAGAGGAATAAAAGGGTATGGATTTCACGAGTTGAAGTATAGAAAAGGGTAGGGAAAACTGTCATTTAGGTGTTTAAAAGGGCCTTTCAAATTATCATCTCGAACAGACGCACCTAACGGCTGATCCATCCAGCGAAAAGTTTAGTAAACGTCGTAAAAGGGATGCAGTGTTTCAACTGTAGGTATGTGAAAGGGGTACCATTTTCTATGGAAGTTATATGAAAGGGTTTCCTTTTCTGTCAAAAATGGTATATAAAAGGGTAAAAGTTTGGACCTCGGGGCGGAGCCTCCCCGCATAAAACGTTGTTGAGTATCCCCCGGGATGTATACAAGAAGCGGCAGTTTTCTATTTATTTTATAACTTAAAGCCAATAAAATGCAATAATACGTCATAACCGTGTTATATAGCCTCATGCAAAAGGACTACACAACCAATCAGAGCGCACGTTATATAATCATAATTTTATAAATGATATTACATGTAAACAGTATAATAGCACCAGTAGTAGCAAGGAAGTCTAAAAACAAACCATAAGGCTTACAATGTGATTAGGTGTTGGACAAGATTGGAAGGGATTGTGAAAAGTATAACTTGATTTTTAGTATTCCTGTCACTATTCAGTGTACGGAAGACCCCGTTCCAAAGTTCAAAAAGGGACTGGGCCCTAGTTTACCCATTGCTCAAATTGCGTCATATTAAGAAACGACCACCACCAGAAAGATCGCACAAAAATGAGTACATTTACCAAGTTTGGTTATGTTACATTGCATAGTAACCAAGCTGTGAGCTGTCAAAGGTCGTCCAACTTCCATACAAATGTGTCTATGAAATTCAGAGATGGCGTCCCCCAAATCTATACAAAGCCGTCTTCTACATGGTTGCAATCAAAGGAAACAACCCTAACTTGGTAAACTGACTAATTTTAATGTAATCTTTCTTGTGGTGGGGCCTAATTTTTAATTAAATTTAAATTTAAAACTCGCCCCCAGTCATTTGAACTTTAGAACGGGCAATAAGTCAGGAACCGGGGCGTTAAACTAGCATGCCATCCATTAGAAGTGGTAATGCGCTTAGTCGCTTAGCTTCATGCTGCAGACTTACTTGTAATAAAGGAGCCATTGTAGCCAAACAATTTTAGTTTCTACGTACGTAATCCGTCTCAATCTTCCCTAATTTTAACCATCCTGGTATATAATTACCTCTTTGATATTTATCCATCTATGTAAACTAATATTTTGAGCAGAAACTAAACTTGAAGTAATCATTCTTAAAACTCTGAAGCAAACTTGTTACTTCATATCATGAAACATTATAAACAAACGTTCCACTTAAAAGTTTATAAATAAGAAATTCCCAGTACTGTGCATTTTTTAAACCCAGAAGCAGTTTTTGTTTAAATCCTTCTTCTTTGTGTCAGGTCAATTGATTTAGGTAACTGCAAAAATAATTAAACATTTCATGAGAAGAACCGGTCGACACAAAAGAGACAAAACCCCGGGGGGAGGGACTCCCATACGAAAGTGACGGGGATGCTCGTCGTCCCTTTTAGGGGTGTAAATTACGGATTTTGGTCCCCGTTAGGGTGTTCGGACGGAACGGCGATATTTTTAGCCATCAAGGTATCTTTTAGGGTTGTACGCGAAGAAATAATAAAAAAACACTGTCACACTATTTTAGGAGTCAAAAAAGGCTTGAGCCACGCCCAGATTGGTCCCTTTTAGGGGTGTAATTTGAAATTTCCGACGAGCATCCCGTCACTTTCATATGGGAGTCCCCCCCGGGGGGACAAAACTTGCTTATCAGTATGTGGGGTTACCGTATAACGATTGGTCATAGAGCGGTTTTCATTTGGGTGTTGAAAGTAATTGCTTTGGTTTTGCTTTACTACGCTCTATGATTGGTTTAGAAAACTCGCGCCACCTCCTCAACTAATCAAATGCAAAACCACAATCAATCGCGACTTGGTCACACCCGTTTTCCCGCGCTTGGCGCCGATTATGTGTATTTGGTTTGAGTTCCCATTGGCTCGTTATGGTTGGTTTTACGACACACGCTCCGGCTATAAAAAGTATAAAAGAAAAACAAAATACAAACCTTTCAGTTTTCCACGAAAGCACCAAGGAACGCCTCTGATATTGTCGTCAAAGCAACATCCTCTGTTTCTACAATTTGTCGAAGTGATCCCTCCATATCCACAGTTGGTACGACTGCCGCCCGCTACGTTGCAGTCTGTCGACAGAACTGTAACGAAAGAAAGGTAAGCATGAAATAGTGGGAGACGCGGTGGCCTAATGGTTGTAGCGCGTTGGATTCCGGATAGAGCGGTCCGGGTTCGAGCGTTGGCCGGGGTCATTGTGTTGGACAAGATACTTAACTCTCACATTGCCTCTCTCTAGCCAGGAGTAAATGGGTACCGGCCGGCGAATTGTCAGGGTAATCAAGGGGAGTAGCGATGCCCCTAGTCACTTGGCTTGTAGCCAGACGTTTTAAGCATGGAATAACGATAGAGGGTTGTTGAATTTACACTCATACGCCATGTAAAAGGGTTTCAATTTGAGCATCATTTCACAAATTTGTCGGTTGCCAGTTTTTCTCCCTCCTCAACCAACACTTCTAAGTTCCAACTCGATCTGGGATCCGAGGCCCACAGGTTTGTCAGTCGCAAGACTGTTTAGTGATACCCTCGTTAAACAAAGTCGATTTATTTTATTTTGATTGATTTATTTATTTTTAAAGCTTCCACGAGTCTCCTGTAGCTCAGTGGTAGAGAGTCCGACCGGTGTGCGGAAGGTCATAGGTTCGACCCTGTTGGTAGTAGCTTGTGTCATTGGCTGAATAATATCTTTGTCATGATTCTCCTTGTTAGGGTTTTTGGTCAGTCTCTTTTGAAAATTATATCATAGCCTGCGTAGCAAGCGTTCCTGTACGAACGAAGAGCTTTTTCCGCGATCGAAGAGCTTTTTCTGCATTTTAGCCGCGCGAAAGTTGGGGCGAGAGCAAAAAAGACGAAGAGGGGGTAGGGGGTAGGGAAGGGGTTGGCGTTTGCTCTCGCCCCAATTTTCGCGCGGCCAAAATGCAAAAAAGTTCTTCGATCGCGGAAAAAGCTTTTCGTTCGTACAGGAACGCTTGCTACGCAGGCTAATTATATCCCCACTACATTAACTGATCTGATGCCGGTCAGTGGAATTAATTTTCGTTTCCTTGATTATTTACCTTTGCATGGAACATCACTGACCGCATCAGCACAATCTGCAGATTGTAATGAATAAATTTAGGAACGTTCATTAGTAATGGTTGGGGCAAGAAAATCTAAGAAAAGGATTCCCCGTGCCCCATGATAATTTTTGAAATCTATTAATAGTTTCACGCCATACTGTGAAAGTTATTGTATTTCCTTCTGATCGAGGCTCCGACATCACGTTACTCGAACTGACCAATCAGGTAACGCTCTTAAATTAGCTCAGCTATGAATTGAAAATTAAAAATAGATTCCCAGAAAGACACCCATGTCAGATGGGTGAATGCTTCTCTTAGATCAGTCTCTTGGTTGGGGAAGAGGGTATATTTTTTGGTAAATTTTGAAGGGTGTCAAATTCTTTCAGCTTTCTAAAGAGGCAGGCGAATAAAAGTGACTGTGGTGATCGTAACCCCTAAAAGATACCAGTTTTGTGGTCGTGCCTAAATTGTATGTTTAAACACGGCCGTATGTTTCGGAAATAACCTTGCAAAACGTCAGTCTTGTTTTGCTAGAAACTACCATGTAGATTTTTGCCAACTTCGTGTAGTCAAATCACTGTACTTCGAAATGTAAGGAAATAGATGTAAGGTTTCTTACTAGTATAACCTAGTATATGACCGCTCATCACATGAGATACTCTGTAGCTCATGCAGCGGTTAGAGCATCCGACCGGTGTATGGAAGGTCTTGGGTGACCCTTGGGTGCGAATCCCGTCTTGGACTCGGATTTTTTTTTTCTTTGTCCCTCAGTACGTGACAAACTGAATACAGTTACTTACTACTACTTACTACATGACCGAGCTTAACATTTACCATCTTTACATTAATTTATTACTTTCTTACAAGATTTTCGAAAATCAGTCTTGTTCAAAATCAATGGGATACCATTATGAAATCGTTGCTATGCTACTATCTGTTACTTTAAAACCAGTGAAAATTAAAACTATGTTCACATGTCACCAATACTGCCGACATAATGTATGTTTTTCAAAAGCCCCACTGAATATGTAAAGTTTAGTAATCATGATCATAATCATCATAATCATCATAATCATCATAATCATCATCATCATCATCATCATCATCATCATCCGTCTTTTAAGGTGATGTTACACGAAACGATTTTTAACGACGATTTTTAACCGCGATTTTTAATCCATGTTACACGAGACAACTTTTAACACAACATTGTTGCGGCAACGGTATGTTGCTCGAGACAATTTTTAACGCAACATCTTCTTGAGCATGCGTACTGCTCGAGCGCGCGCTAAAGTGACGCAATGTTGCGTTAAAAGCCAGCGACAAGGGTGTTACAAGAACCAACTCCAACAAAATTCGGCAACAATCTTGCAGGTTTTTTAATCGCTTTCAAAAACCTGCAACGTGTTGCCACAACGAAATGTTGCGTTAAAAATCGTCCAGCGCGCCATGTTACACGTAACGATTTTTAACGCAACAATGCTGCGTTAAAAATCGTCGTTAAAAATCGTCTCGTGTAACATCACCTTTACGCGCCAACGTTCACATAGGGCGCGACAGTTTAGTATAGAAGGACTCTAGAAGCCGCCGTGTAGGCGTTCTTTTTTTTTTTATCTCGATCCCCGTTTAAAATCATACGTCCGCTAAATATTAAAACTGACTGGTCACATGTCAATGGAGCTGATTTTGGCTTCCTTGACCATTTACCTTTGCAGCCATAAAACTCCATCCTCATTGAAATGTGATCTTTCCAAGCAGTTGGTTGGAGCCGTACATAGCGTGCTTTAATAGGCGGATCCAACTTATTATAAACAATGGTGTTTTGGTCGCTGTTTCCAGTAAATTCCTAGATGATGAAAGTCACAACTATTGTTAGTTTTTATGAGTTGTGGCGAGAAAGTAAGGGGATAGAGAGGGAAACGTAGGGCGTTGGCTGGGATATGTCTATTTTAAGCACATGCGAACCGCAGTTCCGGTTCCGGTAAAGTCAACAGAGCGTGCCACCGGAGGGCAGTGTTTATTTTCTCTGGAAATAAAGCTTATTGTTGTTGTTGTTGGTTACTACAAACTAAGACGTTTTTCTATTTTTAACCAATTGCAAAATTTTGCGCCGAGTGCAGACAGTCTTGAGGTCTGAACTAACCTGTTAAACTTGTTACTAAAGTTACTAGCTAGTGTAGTCGTTTTGTGTTTACTAGTACCTTATTATAAGTGCTGAATGTTTTTCCATCTTGACTGTACTGCAGCTTGAATTTGGTCACCCACTGGCTATAGTCATTTCTTCCCTGAGTCGCCACACGCCTCACAGTGGTCTTATCTACAAAATCAACCTGAAACCATTGTTGTGCATCATTCTTTTTCGCTGACCAGCCTCCTTTCATCCAGCCTCCTGCTCCATCTCCCTCAACTCGGTTGTTCAACCTAGCTCTAAAGGGCGCATGCTCGGGAGAGTATTGTGAAGATGAAGTTATTTGTGGATTAATTATTTTGTCACTCTCCATCCCGAGGGCTTCATCCTGCTGGCATTCTGAAGATTACAGAACATCGAATCCGATTGGTTATCCAGTAGGTCCTTTTATAGTTAACAATTATTCCATGAGCCCGCGTTGGATATGAGAGGATAATCCTCTCATATCCAACAAGGGCGAATGGAATAATTGTTTTATTAAAAACTTCACTAAACTAAACTTCGGTATTACTTTATCAATCGACTGAGTGATTTTTCAGTTCAATCTAAATGAAGCATGATTTGTATGAAAACGGCGGCAAAAAGGCTGGCGCGGTCTGCCAGTTCAGTTAGCACAGTGAATGAAAAGAGAGCAAAGCAGAATTTTAATCTTCGCTCTGTGTCTTCTAAAGTTTCGTATATTCTGGGAAATTGTGCAAATGGTTTAGCTTCAAATGGAAAAGAAAAGACCAATTTTTTCACACTACTGTCCCGAGCAAGTTAATGATTAACAAGGGATTTATTACACTATTTGTGATTGAAAAAGAGCGGTGGAAATTAACGCATACCAATATTAAAAAACTTTCTCCAGTTCAATACTTAGAAAATAATCGTAAGCAAGTTGTAGGTTTGATTTATACGGAATAAATACCCCTTATTCGATGGTGACCGCTTATAGGGGTTCGGCTCTACTCTATTATTGCTCTTCTTCTGCAGATTGTTTGAACCACATATCACCTAAACATCGATAAATAATACATACACCTTATTCGATGGTTTAACATATTATAATACAGGCTGCGAAATTTCTGAACGCTGATTGGTTCGAACGAGCTGTATTTATCTCAAATACTGAAATACTTACATGTAGAAATTACAGTTTCCAAATATGGCAAGTGTGACAATTGACTCTCAGATAAAAAAAACCAAGATGGCGGACATTTCTATTGTTTAGCGTGTGGACAAAAGTGGGCATTTCGACGAGATTATCTGTCAAAGTGTCCAAAAACCTACGAATATTGAAAGCAAAACACTTTGTGTGGTATAACTAAGCTGAACAAAGCATTCCATTGCTTAAACGTTTCAAAACGAAGCTCCAATGACATCTGTGAAGCTGACGATCGTCGTGCCACTCTTAAACCTGGGTTTTTAAATTAAGAATTTTTTACTTAATTCAAATAAAGGTGACTTCTTATTTTAAGAAGGTTGTTCTTGATTTGAGATGACTGTTCTTGATTTAAGAGTTTTCCGAGAATCGACTTCTTACTTTGAGATATTGATTTTAAGGAAGGCAGTGTTCTTAAAATAAACCCCTAAAAACAAGAAATTGTTTCTTATTTTAAAACATGCTTTAATATATCGCTTCTTAAAGGGGCACTGTCACAAGGACGCATGCGCCAGTCTCGCGAGTCGAACTTGAAAAGGTTAGGCTAACTTTTTCAAGTTTGAGTTGCCAAATCCAAAATGGCGTCGACTAGTGGCGGCGGCGGCACGGTGGAAAGCGTAGTAATTCTGGGCGAAAAAGAATATTCAATACCCCGACAAGAGCCAAGAGAGCGTGGACAAAACCCCATAAACGCATTTATCTTGAAGATAACAGTTTCAAAACATGGCTTGAAGCGAAATTCGTTGCAGGTTACGAAGGATACAGTGATAAGATACTGTCTTCGCGACACATTTGTTGTTGAGGAGACGAGTGATCGAAACAGATGTGACCTCAGCTGTGACCTCTCACGCGAAAACGTACAACACGGCTTTCCGTTCGAAAGGCTAAAAGCCGTTCACTACCCGAACGGTTAGCAAGCCGAACGGCTGCTACTACCCGTTCGAAAAAAATGTTCGAACTGCTGCCGCTACCCGTTCGAAAAAAATCTTCAGCCGTTCCAACGGCTGCTGCTACCCGTTCAGAAAAAAATCTTCACCCGTCCGAAGCTAAGCCAGGTAATCCGTTGAGAACAAATATTGAGCGGCCGTTCCAACGGCAACGGTTATCCGTTGAAAACTTCTGTACAGATGAATAAATCTAAGCTTGGCTGTCAAAAGTGCGTTGCGTTACGGCCGTTGCAAAAATATTTTGTATGCAAATGTCATGTTTCGTGTTCGCTTCATTCAGGTCCTGGAAAGAAGGTCGATTGGCAGAAAGGGTCGCAAAGTGATCTGCTCCGACTAAATGAAGCCCGGTAGAAGATAGAGGGCGAAAATATATTATGCTATTGTCGCCTTCCCAATGGTATAATCAGATATACCATTACAGTTTGGAGGACTTGATTTTAATAAAGCCGTTTTTCATCCCCAGAAATATAACAGACTGCAGCTATAGTCTTCTTATATCGCCACGGGAAAGAAAGAGGGACTGCTCACAGTCTATTTGTGTAATGAAATTGACCTCTTTGTCCGGGTCACGGCACTGAGGCGACCGATCGGACTAGTGTTTCTTTATGCCATTGTTTTCCCTGGCACGATAGCTTAGTTCAGCAACATGGTTCAGCTCTGTTGTGATGCACGATGAACCTCTTAGGACTGTGTGAATCTCCTGAATTTCCCGTACAAATAAATATTTTCTAATCAGTATTAAATCGGGTAAAATAAATGTAGGGAATGTCGTATTAAACATTACATTTCAGTGCTCTGTTTGACAAACCTTTGTTTTTAACCAATGTTTTAGCTGTTCTAAGTCACATCTTTTAGGTTTTCTCTCCAATTCTGAGTCAGGCAGACCTAACGATCGCTAAATATGGCACCGAAGTGCTCTCCAACCCCATTTTGCCACACATTAATCTTACGGAAATCGGTTTCGTTGTCTGAGTCACACCGGGGGTCAAAATTTTGTGACGTCATCAGCGCGCAGCGCTGTTCGGGTTGCACGGAATGACGTCACGATTATGCGGCCAGGTTGCTGAGTAGTCTTCAAAATGGCGGCGGCCGTAGTCGAATTTTTCGATCAGTACTTTGAAGGTCAATTTCGTGAGGTTATGAGGCTCTTTGGAACTTCAAACTACGGTCAGTAATTAATCTTCATATGAGAAAAAAATGCGCTTTCTGGTGTGACCTTCTCTTTTAAGGTTTCTACTATTGTTAACTATTGACGAATTTGCTGCAAGGAAGTCGATGAGCTGACTGACTGATTGACTGACTGACTGACGGATTGATCTTACTTTATCTTTTATCTCGAATAATAGTCTTTTGATGAATGCGTATTTTTACGATAAATATATCCTTACGCACTTGGTGTGAGTGGAACTTTCACAGAGATCTCACTGGGTCCCTGGCCGTCACCTCGCCACTGTTGTGTAATCCAAGATGGTTGCTTTACTCCTGAATATCCAACAAAAGCAAATGATCCTCGGAATTCTGGCTTGATGGGGTCTTTGGCGCCTAGTCTCTTGAGAGCGTCAATTGCTGAATCCGCAAAGAACTTGGAAGCTTCATCTTGAACGGCGACCACAACGATAACGCTACGGTGAGGACAAAAATTATATATTATGAGGGCGGGTACATCAAAGGAAACTAGTTGTCAGATGTACAAGGTGAAAAGGAGTGGCTTCACAGTTATGAAAAGGGTCATTCTGGGATAACAGCCGTTCAATCCTCCCTCAGGGACTTGCGACAATTGTTTCCAAAGCAAACATTTTCCTCATCGGCAAATTCAAACATGCCAGGGAAATTCACCGCTACTGCACTCGGCACCGAGACTTATTGCGCGTTCCTCTAGCTAATGTCACTAAGTACCAAGGTAGCTTCCGTATAAATGGAGCTCGCACATTTAATCAACTTCCCTTAGCAATAATGCAAATTTATAATCTCGAGGAGTTTAAAGGTCAAATGCAATGAAATTTTAGTAAGATTAGTTTTAAGTCGAAGTCATATAAATAATTATATTCTGAAGTTTGAAACGATTTGGACAAAACGTCGCCGAGATATTCGACTTTGAAAACCGCCTTTTTTAAGCTTCCACAAACGGAAGCGTTCGGGCACACTTCAGAAAATTGTCGGAAATGGGAAGCTCACCACATATGACATCACAGGATCCCGCGCGAGTCTGCGAGAAGAGCGTGAATTATAAAATTCTACAGTTTCAAAACATCAACAAGTGTGGTATTTTGTGCTGCTTTTAACTGTAGCAACTGTTCAAAAACGTCACTTAAAAAGTGAATTCACATTCCTATAAACTATTTCGCGATTATTCCAACAC
The DNA here is from genome assembly GCA_029204205.1 of Desmophyllum pertusum. Classification (NCBI taxonomy): domain Eukaryota; kingdom Metazoa; phylum Cnidaria; class Anthozoa; order Scleractinia; family Caryophylliidae; genus Desmophyllum; species Desmophyllum pertusum. The sequence continues at coordinate 1,141,814 of MU826364.1, forward strand.
TTCCAGGAGCTGAGTTCGCAGGGACAGAGTTCAAGTCCAGATAGAGAAAGGAAAATTCACCGTCGTGTGTTCACGTTCTCCATAATACCCTGAATTTGGTCATTTGACGTTGTTGTTTTGCAGAGGACGGCAAAGAAATGTACTAAAATGCAAAACGCACGTGCGGAGCAATTGTACTACTAATTAAATATATTGTTTTGTGACGTTCTCGTTTCCGTCGCCGTCGTAGTTGCTTAAGGTCCCTAATCAGGCGTAAGTTTTTGTTACATTCCCTAACGACGAGAAGAGATGCAAGGAATGGATGAGATTAATTAATTTGTTGTATTTGAGCATTTTCAAAGGAGATGTCAAGGTCTTCATCCATTTTCGTCAATTATACACTATGGAATGAATCTCCGAACAAACCCAGAACACTTGACCAAAACAAATTACAAGCTTCAAACACGCGCGAAAACACGAGCGAAAACACGCGTGAAAATAAGATCGCCACATATGACGTCACAAAAAACATACATTCGTTTCCATTCCAAGCGCGGTCATTTCTGGTTCGTTTTCGTTCAGCCGTCGGAAATTCTCGGAAATTGTCCAATTTTGTGCCTTTTAAGCGCCATAAACCAGCTTTTGAGGGTTGAGTATGATTGATGCCAGTATAAAGAACAGTTTTCGCGACAAAAGAAAAAATACAAAATTTCGTTGCATTTGACCTTTAAGTAAGTTCAAACGCTAGATAGATCACAGCGTATACTGTCATTTTTTGTAATGCATTTTATTATATGGCAAACTGGTCCACGATGAAAAGGAACATTCTGATTGGTTCCCTGAGCGGTCCGAATTTTGCAATACGGACCGCAAAGATGGACCGCTCACGAACTCATTTCGCCAAATTCCTTTTATGAAACATTGAACAAAAGAAAACTGTTTTCTATTAAGTAGAAACATTTTCCCTCATGTCTGGCGGACAATTTTGGTTAAACTTTTCGCTACGTGGCCTGAAAAATGAAAGAATATGCTTAGCTTTGGCGCGCGCGCGTTAGCCAAGAATGGTTGCATTAATTTCTCAGCAAATATTTTAAAAAGCCATTATACTAAAAACTTTATTGAACTAGCTTGTTCGGTCCGTATTGGGAAATATTGGTCTCGTTCTTTTTTTGCAAGTTTATGGACCTCGCCTTCGGCTCGGTCCATAAACTTGCAAAAAAAGAACTCGACCAATATTTTCCCAATACGGACCTCACGCTAGTTCAATAACATCTATGTATTATATGTAATTTTTATGTATTGTAGTGTATCTTTCTATTTTGTTATCATATTTATTTTATACAGGACTATATTTAAACTAGCCCTAGGCTAAACTGGATGTTCCTGTCAAAATGTCGAATAAAAGAAAAGAAAAAGAAAGTATACCCAAAGTTTTAATTCTCTGATTTGCAGTTATTCGTTTTGACGATATCACTTCAAGTTTAATTTGGTACCTTTTATTAGTTTTGAAGTATGTGGGTCACTTTGAAATGACACGGAGTTACAAAATTAGTAACTACAAATTAAAAAAAAATAATAAAAAGAAAAGTAATAGCGAGAAGGCCTAAGAGAAAGGATAAGGCTTGTTTAGATTTGGTCTTATCGGTTTAAGAGTATAATTTCTTATTTAATATTTACAGTTATTTATTTATATGGTGACAAGCACAAGCTACCACGAGAGGGTGAATTCCATGACGTTATTTCATGTCTTACGACGTCACAACCATCCTGCCTTGTAGAGAAGGGTAATTTTCAATTGGCTGAATGAAACGAAATAAGTGGAAAATGTTTTTCTCACACACCGCTGGGGCCTGAGTATAGGTCATGTGACCGGTGAGGTGGGCAGTTGTTTTTGTTGCGTCAGCCATTACTGACCTTCCCACCCACCCACCCACCCAAAGAATTTCAGTAGTATTTTGTTGATTTTTTTTTCATTTCGGCGTTATACAATGTAACTAATGTACAAACCTTGTAACTTATGGAAGCATCCCAGTTTTTAGCATGATATGTGTATAGTTTTTGATTTTACAATAAAGGTCAGGCTTGCGGCAGTCGTCTTGACATGGCTACTAGTGGTGTGTGAGAAAGCTACATGAAATCTACTGTTAAAATGCGTATCTTCTCAATCCTCGTTTAAATTGAAAATTAAATTATTTTGATGGCACGAAATGAAGCATACACCTGCATTTTGTCAACCAAAAGAGCAAGACGTTATATTTAACATCAGAATCTCCCGAATCTTTAGTTCCATTCAGTTTGCCTATCGATGTCAGAACTATCCTCAGCTGAATATGTAAAGGTAGCGTTCAAATCCAAAGAGAAACTTGAGAAATTCGCCATTACGATTACTGTTATCTGAAAATCTAGAATTTGGTCATTTCACGCTGTTGTTTTTCAGAGGACGGCTAAGAAATGTACCAAACAGTATAACGCACGTGCATAGCTATTGTATTGCTCATTAATGGTTTTGTTTAGTGACATTATTGCTGCCGTTGTCGTCATGGTTTGCTCTACATGTAGTATTTCTGCCTAGCAGCTTCATTCCTATCTCAGAGAAAACAACGTTAACTACAGCCAGGGCGCTGGAATGGATGGGCGGTGAAACGACCACTGCGCTCTTGTGCGATGTTTGATGCGGAGCGAGACTGGGCCGAGCGCGCTCGAGAGCCCTTGAGTTCAAAACATGTCGGCAAATGAAGTTCAATAGCTGATGCAGAAAAGGGATTGCTACAAGAGAACGGTACGGGATTTCCACTTAGTTTTTGTACAATGAACATGTCAACATGTTGGTAAAGCTGTAAGCAATAAAGAATGGGTTCAATATGTAAAATCAACAACGATTTTATTTAAAATAAGTCGAGCTGCTTCGAAACGCGTTGCTCTTTTAGTGTGGGCGCGAAAAGACAGACGTTAATTGCCTGCGATCTAAACCAAACAAAACGGTAATTTTCGGCATATGCATAGAGCAACCTTCGCTTTTTCATCGGTGTAAATTTCATTTTGAACTTTTTTGAACTTTTTGAGTTACACGCTATAGACGTCAGTGCACAGTTGTTCTCTCATAATAATAATTATAAGGTGACATTGGTCATTTGACGTTGTTGTTTTGCAGACCGGACGGCAAAGAAATGTACCAATATGTAAAACGCAAATGCAGAGCCATTGTACGAGAACGTCACAAAACAATAGGTTTAATTAACAGTACAATGGCTCTGCAGTTGCGTTTTACATATTGGTACATTTCTTAGCCGTTCTCTGCAAAAACAACAACGTCAAATGACCAAATTCACCGTATTATGGAGAGAACAACAGTGTACTGACGTCTATAGCGTGTAACTCAAAAAGTTCAAAAAAGTTCAAAATGAAATTTACACCGATGAAAAAGCGAAGGTTGCTCTATGCATATGCCGAAAATTACCGTTTTGTTTGGTTTAGATCGCAGGCAATTAACGTCTGTCTTTTCGCGCCCACACTAAAAGAGCAACGCGTTTCGAAGCAGCTCGACTTATTTTAAATAAAATCGTTGTTGATTTTACATATTAAACCCATTCTTTATTGCTTACAGCTTTACCAACATGTTGACATGTTCATTGTACAAAAACTAAGTGGAAATCCCGTACCGTTCTCTTGTAGCAATCCCTTTTCTGCATCAGCTATTGAACTTCATTTGCCGACATGTTTTGAACTCAAGCGCTCTCGAGCGCGCTCGGCCCAGTCTCGCTCCGCATCAAACATCGCACAAGAGCGCAGTGCGCGTTTCACCGCCCATCCATTCCAGCGCCCTGCTACAGCCCAGTAAACTCACGCGGCGTGCTCAGTTTCTTAAGTTTGTTTCAAAATCTATCTTGATAATACCCCATGATATACAAGACACTGCGCGCCCTGCCAATCAGAAACAAGTAATGGAACAGAACTATACATCGAAGAATCACACAATATAGCAATTTTGGAAGACGATATCTAAAATGATATTCGCCGCACTCGGTTCACTTATGTTGTGGTATAATTGTGGAACATCGTGTAGCTCGGAAATCTTAATGGTAAGTAGGTTTGTTTTACAGCTCATCAAAAACAAAAGTTCAAAAATAATGTAAAATAAATGGTGACAAAATTGACACTTACTCTCCTTGTAAAGAATTGAGAAAGCCTGCCAAGCGGTTAGCTTCATTAGCATCTCCATGAGTATCGTATGTCTTTGTCTCAAGGACGAACCCTAAATTTAAATAAATAAGTACATAATTACATTGTTATTCTTTACTTCGATTATTTCTTTGTTAGTTTCTATTTCAGTTTGTTCTCTTGTTGCTGTCGCTGTCGCCGTTGCTGTTGTTGTTGTTGTTGTTGTTGTTGTTTTGTTGTTGTTGTTGTTTTGTTGCTGTTGTCATTCTTTTTCTCAAGCTAATGCTACTTTACCATAGTGCCAGTGAGGAGTTTATGTGACCAGTAAACCCACGAAAACGAGAACAACTCGTACAAAAACCTCTCTGGTACATGGTGTACGTACGAGATATTTAATTCCATAAGAAACGTTAAACAGGCGTAATAACCACTTTCAATAATAAAACATAAATGGGAATTTCAAAGGAAATTCACAGAGTGGCTCTTCTCTTCCACTGTTTCCAGATCGAATTGGAATTGATAGTACTGTTGGTTTTTCAATAATTAATTTTGTACATGGGATAGCATTTCGCGTCGTCTTTGGGAGTTCTTTGACGTCCTCTTTTATGTATAATAAGAAGGAAATACAGAAGGGTCTGATTACTGTATTACCTGTTCTAGCGTCCACAACAACAACATTAATTCCCCTGCCGTGAAGTGAGTGATCCTTTCCATGCACCTTGATGTAAGCTATACCACAGTTTGGAGCTTTTCCGGGATCATTGCAACCTTCGCTTCGGACGAAAATATCCACTGCGGGCGCTGCAAGGAAACCATCAGGAAATCAGTAAAAATGAGTTAATATCTTCCGTTTACCTACTAGTCTACTTTAATTCAAGTTTCCTCAATTCATATCTTCTTTGGTATTGGACAAAATTGTACATAACTGGTAAGCTTAGTTTCTTAAGTAGTGATATGAACGTCATAAAATGGAGAGTTTTGTCACCCCCCACCCCCCCCCCCCCCCCCATCCCACCCACCCTCGCTTCTCTCAGACGGGCGGGAGGGGGAGCAAGCAAAACTCTCCGTATTTCTGACTCTCACTACACTACTAAGTGGATGTCCCGCGCTCCCTCCTGAACATCTTTTTTTAACCTCAACAGACCCCCTCCCCGTGTGAAAAGGGGTATAAAGTTCGGAAGCCGATAAGGGTCACAAGTTGTCGCTTCCGAGTTGTCGCTTCCGAGTTGTCGCTTCCGAGTTGTCGCTTCCGAGTTGTCACTTCCGAGTTGTCGCTTCCGAGTTGTCGCAAGAGACGACTGGTAAAGAGTTAGTCGAAGTTCGCGTGTTTTTATGTGCTTTTTATTCTATGTACATGTTCGTTTGGAAATTGTACACTCCCTTCTCTTCCAGATAGTATTATTACAGGTACATCAAATTTCGTTTCGTTAAGGTGGCCCAATCGGATTTTTCAGTGACGACAAAATTATCCAACAGAAAATAAATCGTTACAGCTGTACTAGACAAAGATTAAAGTTTCAGATGAGGTACGTTTTATCATTCAGGCGGCGCAAAGAGTGTGGTTGACGCACGCGAGCTTTCCCATTTGAAGATTAGACGTTTCTAGGTATTATTCGCGTATAACGATGGCGGTGAACTCGTCTACTGAAGGGGACCTTATATCTTTTTTCGACAACCTTGATACAAAAAGAGGTGAAGCCCCATCAAAAACCGGGAGAGTTTATTCTGTTTTGGATGATTCTATCTCAACAGATGGCAACCACATTCTTGCTTCTCCGCTTAAACCTCAACCATATTTACCACCAACTCCAAAACAACCGCCAAGAAAAAAGAGACAAACAAAAAAAACAAAAACCTGATCCTTTTCATCCTTCGCAGCCAAACAGAACAACCCTTTTTGAGCTAAATGCGGCCGGTGTTGTTGAGGAAGATAGGGGGAAACGAACGATCACATGGCGTTTCTTGGGAGGGTTTGAAACCTCTCGTGTTTCACAGATGATGGAGCAACTCACAAAAGCTGTTAAAACAATGCACAGAATACGTTGCACCTTTGGTTACAAACTTCGACACATTGAAACCGGTGATGTACTACTTTATTTTATGCCCCCACAAAGCAGCCTTTGGTTTGAAGAGTTTTCTCAAATGCAGGCCTGGTTGCAAAAAGGGAAGGAAAACCGCCTTCAAGGAGGAAACATTGAAAGACCAAACACCAACTTTTCTTTCGACGGCGCTATAATGGTTTTAATTAAGGCAATCTTAGACCAACAACCTTTACGAATCGGTGTTGGGTTGTCACCTGATGGGCTACGAAACAAAAATTAAAGGGCTGCTGGCGCTTGATACTTATGACAATAATCTTTGTGTTTTTCGATGTCTTGCTGTGCACAGAGGTGCTGACAGGCGTTTTAACACTCGAGCTGCCCGCTAGCTGGCCCAAAACTTGAGAATACCGTAGAGAATCATTTCGAAGAATACCGTGTTCGCTTCATTCAGGTCCTGGAAAGAAGGTCGATTGGCAGAAAGGGTCGCAAAGTGATCTGCTCCGACTAAATGAAGCCCGGTAGAAGATAGAGGGCGAAAATATATTATGCTATTGTCGCCTTCCCAATGGTATAATCAGATATACCATTACAGTTTGGAGGACTTGATTTTAATAAAGCCGTTTGTCATCCCCAGAAATATAACAGACTGCAGCTATAGTCTTCTTATATCGCCACGGGAAAGAAAGAGGGACTGCTCACAGTCTATTTGTGTAATGAAATTGACCTCTTTGTCCGGGTCACGGCACTGAGGCGACCGATCGGACTAGTGTTTCTTTATGCCATTGTTTTCCCTGGCACGATAGCTTAGTTCAGCAACATGGTTCAGCTCTGTTGTGATGCACGATGAACCTCTTAGGACTGTGTGAATCTCCTGAATTTCCCGTACAAATAAATATTTTCTTATCAGTATTAAATCGGGTAAAATAAATGTAGGGAATGTCGTAATTTTTCGATCAGTACTTTGAAGGTCAATTTCGTGAGGTTATGAGGCTCTTTGGAACTTCAAACTACGGTCAGTAATTAATCTTCATATTAGAAAAAAATGCGCTTTCTGGAGTGACCTTCTCTTTTAAGGTTTCTACTATTGTTAACTATTGACGAATTTGCTGCAAGGAAGTCGATGAGCTGACTGACTGATTGACTGACTGACTGACTGACTGACGGATTGATCTTACTTTATCTTTTAACTCGAATAATAGTATTTTGATGAATGCGTATTTTTACGATAAATATATCCTTACGCACGTGGTGTGAATGGAACTTTCACAGAGATCTCACTGGGTCCCTGGCCGTCACCTCGCCACTGTTGTGTAATCCAAGATGGTTGCTTTACTCCTGAATATCCAACAAAAGCAAATGATCCTCGGAATTCTGGCTTGATGGGGTCTTTGGCGCCTAGTCTCTTGAGAGCGTCAATTGCTGAATCCGCAAAGAACTTGGAAGCTTCATCTTGAACGGCGACCACAACGATAACGCTACGGTGAGGACAAAAATTATATATTATGAGGGCGGGTACATCAAAGGAAACTAGTTGTCAGATGTACAAGGTGAAAAGGAGTGGCTTCACAGTTATGAAAAGGGTCATTCTGGGATAACAGCCGTTCAATCCTCCCTCAGGGACATGCGACAATTGTTTCCAAAGCAAACATTTTCCTCATCGGCAAATTCAAACATGCCAGGGAAATTCACCGCTACTGCACTCGGCACCGAGACTTATTGCGCGTTCCTCTAGCTAATGTCACTAAGTACCAAGGTAGCTTCCGTATAAATGGAATCGAAACCAAAATGCGGTGGCATAGCAAACACACGGCGTTCGTCCGGCGATTCTCAGAAACCTTGCAGCGATTCTTGGAAACCTTGCAGATCAAATCGCAGGCGTGCCCGTTACTGGGCAACAGAAGCTTCGCGAGGACCTGCGAGTCACGTATTACTAGTTATATTCTGAAGTTTGAAACGATTTGGACAAAACGTCGCCGAGATATTCGACTTTGAAAACCGCCTTTTTTAAGCTTCCACAAACGGAAGCGTTCGGGCACACTTCGGAAAATTGTCGGAAATGGGAAGCTCAGCACATATGACATCACAGGATCCCGCGCGAGTCTGCGAGAAGAGCGTGAATTATAAAATTCTACAGTTTCAAAACATCAACTAGTGTGGTATTTTGTGTTGCTTTTAACTATAGCAACTGTTCAAAAACGTCACTTAAAAAGTGAATTCACATTCCTGTAAACTATTTCGCGATTATTCCAACACTTCCAGGAGCTGAGTTCGCAGGGACAGAGTTCAAGTCCAGATAGAGAAAGGAAAATTCACCGTCGTGTGTTCACGTTCTCCATAATACCCTGAATTTGGTCATTTGACGTTGTTGTTTTGCAGAGGACGGCAAAGAAATGTACTAAAATGCAAAACGCACGTGCTAAGCAATTGTACTACTAATTCCTCGCGAAGCGAGGCCGAAGGCCTCGCGTAGCGGGGTTTATAATTCTGTCCCCCAAGAGCTCAAGCGAGAGCAATTCTCGTGTGGCCTTTACGGTCATATTTATTTATTTATTTGTTTGTTTGTTTGTGGAGTTGGGGGATGTCATGACGTCACACGCGCTCGTGGCCTAATGGCTTAAGGCGCTAACTTTCAAATCTGATCTTCAGGATTGAGGGCGACAGTTCAAATCCTAAAGCGTCCTTTTTTTTAATTTTTTTTTTTATTTAGGTTCGAATCCGGGCCGTTCTCTCGTTTTTTTTTTTTTTCCTTTTCTTTGTTTAATAACATTGACTTCGACGTAATCTGTGTAGACGTAACTGTAGAAACAGGAGCCGCAAGAATTACTCCAAGTTTGTTTATCGATCGAATTATCGACCGAATTTATATGGGAAGTGACTTTGTTGGACTTTAATAGTGCGGAGAATTTAGAACAAAAAAAACCCCGGCTTTATTAAATCCTGTATCAAGAACAGGAACATGAACGACGACTCAAGAATTTCTCAAAGTACGATCAACATATGGCTTAGTTTTCATTGTAAACTTGTGTCTGAAACAATTCGCCGATCCGATATTGCGAAGATGATTTTACCTACAAACTGCGAGGTGGTTTCAGATCATTCGGACCGAAAAGTGGGGAAAACAGTACAAGAGCGCTACAATTTATTACAGATATCGAGAGACGAGCGAACTCCAATCGAAACCAAAATGCGGTGGCATAGCAAACACACGGCGTTCGTCCGGCGATTCTCAGAAACCTTGCAGCGATTCTTGGAAACCTTGCAGATCAAATCGCAGGCGTGCCCGTTACTAGGCAACAAAAGCTTCGCGAGGACCTGCGAGTCACGTATTACTAGTTAAATATATTGTTTTGTGACGTTCTCGTTTCCGTCGCCGTCGTAGTTGCTTAAGGTCCCTAATCAGGCGTAAGTTAACAAATAGATTCCATGTTGCCGTGCGTCTGTTCAGTAATAGATCACAGATGACGTCAAAATGTGGTAAGAACAAAAAAGTGGTCACTGATGTTCTTACCACATTTTGACGTCTTCTGTGATCTATTACTGAACAGACCCACGGCAACATGGAATCTATTTGTTTTATATAATTTTGGAGATATTCGCTTCGGATTTTCACTTGATTGTACGCTAAATAAGCCGATAAAAATTATGTCAACAAACATCGAGTTTCGGCCACAGTGTTTTCATGCACTCAAATAAAACTTTGTGAAAGCTAAACGGCTTAAAATAAGCTACAGCTCAACTCAGCAAATGTTTCGAAAAGCAAATATTCAGAGACTAACCTCTATTCCGTCCTGATATGAGGAAAAACAATCTGAATTATTCCAGTCCAAATCCCGTTGTAAGTCGCTTAACGGCGAACGATAATCCGCTAAATTTCTGGGATTCTGTTCAAAATGACCTAAAAGACCATCATATTTTCGTCCAAGTTCTAGCCAAGCTTGAACAGCCGATTTAAAATTCGTATCAATTGAACTACATTGAATTTCCTACGGAATATTTCCAGTTTGACGATAATATTTCTCTGTTTTGAGCGAAGGATTGTTTGAGAAGGCAGGGCGCCCGCGCGTTTTCCCGCCTCGTGACGTCATTCGTGCGTCTGTACTCTAATAGATAACAGTTCTAAACCAATCACGGCGCGAGTTTTACACAGTGAATTATATAATTTTTGTTACATTCCCTAACGACGAGAAGAGATGCAAGGAATGGATGAGATTAATTAATTTGTTGTATTTGAGCATTTTCAAAGGAGATGTCAAGGTCTTCATCCATTTTCGTCAATTATACACTATGGAATGAATCTCCGAACAAACCCAGAACACTTGACCCAAGCAAATTACAAGTTTCAAACACGCGCGAAAACACGAGCGAAAACACGCGTGAAAATAAGATCGCCACATATGACGTCACAAAAACATACATTCGTTTCCATTCCAAGCGCGGTCATTTCTGGTTCGTTTTCGTTCAGCCGTCGGAAATTCTCGGAAATTGTCCAATTTTGTGCCTTTTAAGCGCCACAAACCAGCTTTTGAGGGTTGAGTATGATTGATGCCAGTATAAAGAACAGTTTTCGCGACAAAAGAAAAAATACCAAATTTCGTTGCATTTGACCCTTAAGTAAGTTCAAACGCTAGATAGATCACAGCGTATACTGTCATTTTTTGTAATGCATTGTATTATATGTAATTTGTATGTATTCAGTTTGCCTATCGATGTCAGAACTATCCTCAGCTGAATATGTAAATTTAGCGTTCAAATCCAAAGAGAAACTTGAGAAATTCGCCATTACGATTACTGTTATCTGAAAATCCAGAATTTGGTCATTTCACGCTGTTGTTTTGCAGATTACGGCTAAGAAATGTACCAAACAGTATAACGCACGTGCATAGCTATTGTATTGCTCATTAATGGTTTTGTTTAGTGACATTTTTGCTGCCGTTGTCATCATGGTTTGCTCTAGTATTTCTGCCTAGCAGCTTCATTCCTATCTCAGAGAAACAACGTTAACTACAGCCCAGTAAACCCACGCGGCGTGCTCAGTTTCTGAAGTTTGTTTCAAAATCTATCTTGATAATACCCCATGATATACAAGACACTGCGCGCCCTGCCAATCAGAAACAAGTAATGGAACAGAACTATACATCGAAGAATCACACAATATAGCAATTTTGGAAGACGATATCTAAAATGATATTCGCCGCACTCGGTTCACTTATGTTGTGGTATAATTGTGGAACATCGTGTAGCTCGGAAATCTTAATGGTAAGTAGGTTTGTTTTACAGCTCATCAAAAACAAAAGTTCAAAAATAATGTAAAATAAATGGTGACAAAATTGACACTTACTCTCCTTGTAAAGAATTGAGAAAGCCTGCCAAGCGGTTAGCTTCATTAGCATCTCCATGAGTATCGTATGTCTTTGTCTCAAGGACGAACCCTAAATTTAAATAAATAAGTACATAATTACATTGTTATTCTTTACTTCGATTATTTCTTTGTTAGTTTCTATTTCAGTTTGTTCTCTTGTTGCTGTCGCTGTCGCCGTTGCTGTTGTTGTTGTTGTTGTTGTTGGTTTTGTTGTTGTTGTTGTTTTGTTGCTGTTGTCATTCTTTTTCTCAAGCTAATGCTACTTTACCATAGTGCCAGTGAGGAGTTTATGTGACCAGTAAACCCACGAAAACGAGAACAACTCGTACAAAAACCTCTCTGGTACATGGTGTACGTACGAGATATTTAATTCCATAAGAAACGTTAAACAGGCGTAATAACCACTTTCAATAATAAAACATAAATGGGAATTTCAAAGGAAATTCACAGAGTGGCTCTTCTCTTCCACTGTTTCCAGATCGAATTGGAATTTATAGTACTGTTGGTTTTTCAATAATTAATTTTGTACATGGGATAGCATTTCGCGTCGTCTTTGGGAGTTCTTTGACGTCCTCTTTTATGTATAATAAGAAGGAAATACAGAAGGGTCTGATTACTGTATTACCTGTTCTAGCGTCCACAACAACAACATTAATTCCCCTGCCGTGAAGTGAGTGATCCTTTCCATGCACCTTGATGTAAGCTATACCACAGTTTGGAGCTATTCCGGGATCATTGCAACCTTCGCTTCGGACGAAAATATCCACTGCGGGCGCTGCAAGGAAACCAACAGGAAATCAGTAAAAATGAGTTAATATCTTCCGTTTACCTACTAGTCTACTTTAATTCAAGTTTCCTTAATTCATATCTTCTTTGGTATTGGACAAAATTGTACATAACTGGTAAGCTTAGTTTCTTAAGTAGTGATATGAACGTCATAAAATGGAGAGTTTTGTCACCCCCCACCCCCCCCCCCCCCCATCCCACCCACCCTCGCTTCTCTCAGACGGGCGGGAGGGGGAGCAAGCAAAACTCTCCGTATTTCTGACTCTCACTACACTACTAAGTGGATGTCCCGCGCTCCCTCCTGAACATCTTTTTTAACCTCAACAGACCCCCTCCCCGTGTGAAAAGGGGTATAAAGTTCGGAAGCCGATAAGGGTCACAAGTTGTCGCTTCCGAGTTGTCGCTTCCGAGTTGTCGCTTCCGAGTTGTCACTTCCGAGTTGTCGCTTCCGAGTTGTCGCAAGAGACGACTGGTAAAGAGTTAGTCGAAGTTCGCGTGTTTTTATGTGCTTTTTATTCTATGTACATGTTCGTTTGGAAATTGTACACTCCCTTCTCTTCCAGATAGTATTATTACAGGTACATCAAATTTCGTTTCGTTAAGGTGGCCCAATCGGATTTTTCAGTGACGACAAAATTATCCAACAGAAAATAAATCGTTACAGCTGTACTAGACAAAGATTAAAGTTTCAGATGAGGTACGTTTTATCATTCAGGCGGCGCAAAGAGTGTGGTTGACGCACGCGAGCTTTCCCATTTGAAGATTAGACGTTTCTAGGTATTATTCGCGTATAACGATGGCGGTGAACTCGTCTACTGAAGGGGATCTTATATCTTTTTTCGACAACCTTGATACAAAAAGAGGTGAAGCCCCATCAAAAACCGGGAGAGTTTATTCTGTTTTGGATGATTCTATCTCAACAGATGGCAACCACATTCTTGCTTCTCCGCTTAAACCTCAACCATATTTACCACCAACTCCAAAACAACCGCCAAGAAAAAAGAGACAAACAAAAAACACAAAACCTGATCCTTTTCATCCTTCGCAGCCAAACAGAACAACCCTTTTTGAGCTAAATGCGGCCGGTGTTGTTGAGGAAGATAGGGGGAAACGAACGATCACATGGCGTTTCTTGGGAGGGTTTGAAACCTCTCGTGTTTCACAGATGATGGAGCAACTCACAAAAGCTGTTAAAACAATGCACAGAATACGTTGCACCTTTGGTTACAAACTTCGACACATTGAAACCGGTGATGTACTACTTTATTTTATGCCCCCACAAAGCAGCCTTTGGTTTGAAGAGTTTTCTCAAATGCAGGCCTGGTTGCAAAAAAGGGAGGAAAACCGCCTTCAAGGAGGAAACATTGAAAGACCAAACACCAACTTTTCTTTCGACGGAACTATAATGGTTTTAATTAAGGCAATCTTAGACCAACAACCTTTACGAATCGGTGTTGGGTTGTCACCTAATGGGCTACGAAACAAAAATTAAAGGGCTGCTGGCGCTTGATACTTATGACAATAATCTTTGTTTTTTTTTCGATGTCTTGCTGTGCAAAGAGGTGCTGACAGGCGTTTTAACACTCGAGCTGCCCGCTAGCTGGCCCAAAACTTGAGAATACCGTAGAGAACCATTTCGAAGAATACCGTGTTCGCTTCATTCAGGTCCTGGAAAGAAGGTCGATTGGCAGAAAGGGTCGCAAAGTGATCTGCTCCGACTAAATGAAGCCCGGTAGAAGATAGAGGGCGAAAATATATTATGCTATTGTCGCCTTCCCAATGGTATAATCAGGACTATGCGAACAGCGCACACTGTTACAGTAATATTATGACTTTATCTGTTTTACATAATCGTGATTAGAAACAAAATACATGCAAATATTTTCACTAACCGTCATTATGGAATGGCGGCCAAATAATTTATGGTCGACAGGAAGTGAGCAGTTTTCGCGCATGCGAATCCGTGACAGTGCCCCTTTAATGATCTTGTCCAAAGTAGTGAAAGTAAGAGATCTTCTCGCGTTTGAATTAATACTTTTTTACTAATTTAATTACTAGCATTTTTTCAAATTAATCAAGATTTGAAATGAGAAGTTTTGGTTCTTAAAACAAGAATTTTTTTACTAACTTTTATATGAAAAACTGTTACTTGAAATAAGAGAAATACTCTTAAAATGAGAATTAATTTTAAGAAAAAATTTTCTTAAATTGTAATTGAAAATAAGAATTGTTTCTTAAAATAAGAACATTTCATCTTCAATTAAGGATTGTGATGAGTAAACTTAAAGTAAGAAACTGTTTCTTAAAATAAAAATTAACTCTTAAAATAAGAATAACTCTTTAAAATAAGAAATTTAATTTAACGACAACAAAGTTCTTACGTGGAGATTTGTTTTAAGAAATTTTGTTCTTAAAATAAGATTTCAAGTTTAAGAGTGCGTGTACTCGGGTAGGATTTGCCTTGTATTATAAACAAATAATAGCATGAGTTGTACGTAGTATTTGGAATAATACCGGCTCGTAATATTTCAAAATTGTCCAAAATATCACTCGCCGCTTTACGAGCCGGTATTATTTCCAAATACTACTACAACTCATGCTATTTCCTATACTAATACGCGCGGATATTTTGCGAGTTACGTAGTATTTTTCCGAGCCCCAAAGGGGCGAGGAAAAATGCGAGCAATGAGCAAAATGTCCGCTCGTATTATATGTTAAACCATCGAATAAGGGATTTATTATTCTACTGCAAAATTTCCCGACCATTATGCTATTTTCCGTATTCGCTCTGTTCAAGTAGTCAATACCGTGGCATATTTTACGTGTTCTCTTGACCTTATATGGTGAAATGACGTAATAGTAGAATAATAATAGCAGTTATTACAGTTGAGCCCGCAGTCAAATATTCTTTTGTTTATAAAAAGTATGCAAACGAGTTAGGCTCGATTTCCGCCGCTCTCTCGAGTCCGATCTTCGTTCTGGCTCATTTTCCCGAACAGCGGCTGGTAATCGAGCCTACAAATGAGGCTAATGGGCCAATAAAATGCCAGATTGACCCTTTCGCCTCGTTTACATGTCAAATAGAAAACAGTACCAGATTGACACAGTCGCCTCGTTTGCATGTCAAACCGCTGACATCTGTAATAACTGCTATTCGTGTCGAAGGTTTGTTGTATGTACGCATGCGACAAAGTTGTACCATCTAAATATCGGCCCTAATAAGACAAGTCTGATTACTGTACCTTCTTTGTTATTACCACAGTAGCGTAAATAACAGTTAGAAGGCTTCTGTAGTTGATACACAAAGTAACCGCCACAGTTGCGGATTCTAATATCGTTTTTATATCTGCAACGGTCGCCGTCATGATTATAACAAACTTGACGAGTCACTATTCCATCTGCGACAGTTGGGTGTTTACCATTGAGCCAGCCAGTTGCGACAGTACCACAGCGACTGGTGGGAACGGGCTTTTCCGGGATCTGGTCACCAGCCGCTCCAGTTATTCGGTACCAACCGTAACTGATATTGTCTGTGAAAGTGAACATTGTTTAACTGACAGTATCTGTATTAGTTTATTATGCACGAATTAATTCAACATAAATTATAGGGTTTCCGGCCTTTTTTATTATTAGAATCATTATTTAATATATTATATGTAAATTTTTAACTAGTCTTACATAGCGTAATAATAATCATTAGTAAAAATCTACTAGTATACTAATGCAAATGCGACAATCTGATTGGCTAAGCTACTCATATACTATCAGCCATTAGTGGGTCGTCTACAAAATGGCGACGTCTTCTCATTTATCACATCATAGAAGCCTCGAGCTCATAATCTAATTGTTAATTGGTATCACTTGTAAATGTTTAACTAGCTATAAATATTGTCCCTAATTAGTAGATTGCTTCAATCTGCTGGTATTTTATTGACACGGTAATCAAGTTTATTATTATTATTATTATTATTATTATTATTTACCGTCACATTTGTTGCTTTGATCAGTGTTACTCATTGCGCGGTCAGCTTCATCGAGGACTTTGTAGGACCCACTATGACATTCAGATCCTAGCTCTGTTGAAACACAAAGTCTGACAATAACAATGCTTCTTTTTCGAAGAGAAAATAGTGCTTCTTTTGCGAAGAGAAAACAGTGCTTCTTTTGCGAAGAGAAAACAGTGCTTCTTTTGCGAAGAGAAAACAGTGCTTCTTTTGCGAAGAGAAAACAGTGCTTCTTTAATTTGCGAAGAGAAAACAGTGCTTCTTTTGCGAAGAGAAAACAGTGCTTCTTTAATTTTCGAAGAGAAAACAGTGCTTCTTTTGCGAATAGAAAACAGTGCTTCTTTTGCGAAGAGAAAATAGTGCTTCTTTTGCGAAGAGAAAACAATGCTTCTTTTGCGAAGAGAAAACAGTGCTTCTTTTGCGAATAGAAAACAGTGCTTCTTTTGCGAAGAGAAAATAGTGCTTCTTTTGCGAAGAGAAAACAGTGCTTCTTTTGCGAATAGAAAACAGTGCTTCTTTAATTTGCGAAGAGAAAACAGTGCTTCTTTTGCGAAGAGAAAACAGTGCTTCTTTAATTTTCGAAGAGAAAACAGTGCTTCTTTTGCGAATAGAAAACAGTGCTTCTTTTGCGAAGAGAAAACAATGCTTCTTTTGCGAAGAGAAAACAGTGCTTCTTTAATTTTCGAAGAGAAAACAGTGCTTCTTTTGCGAATAGAAAACAGTGCTTCTTTTGCGAATAGAAAACAGTGCTTCTTTTGCGAAGAGAAAACAGTGCTTCTTTTGCGAAGAGAAAACAGTGCTTCTTTTGCGAAGAGAAAACAGTGCTTCTTTAATTTGCGAAGAGAAAACAGTGCTTCTTTTGCGAAGAGAAAACAGTGCTTCTTTAATTTTCGAAGAGAAAACAGTGCTTCTTTTGCGAATAGAAAACAGTGCTTCTTTTGCGAATAGAAAACAGTGCTTCTTTAATTTGCGAAGAGAAAACAGTGCTTCTTTTGCGAATAGAAAACAGTGCTTCTTTTGCGAAGAGAAAACAATGCTTCTTTTGCGAAGAGAAAAGAACGCTTATTTTTGGGGAAGACAAACTGACAATGCTTGTTTTGGGAAAGAGAAAGGTGTTAGTATCTTAGGACACTTTAACAAGCATTTGTTTAAATGATCCGCAGTCAAATCTGAGGGCCATAACGAGGGTTAGCTTTGAGGGTTCAGAAAATCGCATTTTGACAGTAGACGAATAAATTTGAGACCATTTTTATGAAAAACAGGTCACGTGACCTCTAGCTGCAAAGGGCTTATTACTGAATCTCATACCCAACTTTCGGTTGCCACAGTAACGTAAAGCGCAGGTCGGTGGTGGTTGCAGCTCATACACATAGTACTCGCCACAGTTGCGGATCTGAATGTTGTTTTTCCAGTTACATGGCTTGTCGTTCCAGTGCCAACAAACTTCACGAGTCACCACACCTTCCTCAACAGTTGGATGTTTACCATTGAGCCAACCAGGGGCACTAGTACCGCAGCGGTTGATGGGAACTTTTTTTTCTGGCATTTGGTCACCAGTCTTCCCCATCATGCGATACCAGCCATCGACCATGTCAGGTTCTTTTCCGTCACATTTACTTATGCTTGGATCTGCAAAACTCATTGCACGATCGGCTTGATCCAGTACTTGGTAGGTCTTGCATTCATCACCTGCACGTGGAAAAATCTTGCATTAAAAGTGCATCTTGAAAAATTTAGGCTAAATTTTTCAAGTTCGCCATTCGTAATCTGTCTTAAAGGGGCTACCTCACGGATGGCGCATCTTGAAAAAAATTGGCCAATTTTTTCAAGTTCGTCATTCACAATCCGTCGTAATCTTCTCCATCCTCAACCATCCTTGTTCCTATTTGGTTTATTATCACCTCTTTGGTGTTTTTCTACCTAAGTAAACTATTATTTTGAGACTTTCTTCAATTTAAAGGTGATTTTGCACTTCGCAAAAATGACTTAAAATATCGTGACATAGCTCCTTTAATCTTCCCCATCCTCAACCATCCTCGTTCTTGTTTGCATGGTTCCTTATTACATCTTACGTGTTTTTCTACATCGGTAATTTATTATTTTGAGGTTTCCTTCAATTTGAAAGTCGGTAATTCTGTACATCGTAGCTGGATGTTGCGGGCGTTTTCCGCCAAAATAAATCTAACACTGAGTTTACTTGAACTAGTTATCCGAGTTGTTAGTCTATTCTTTTATAGACCTTCAGTATAAAGATTTAACGCGAAACTGCAATCGAACCTCCCGGACCAAAAAATGTGTCATTTTAGGAGAGGTTTCTGCTTATGGGAGGTTATAGGAGCTACGTCACTACGGCCAATTTCTTCAAGTTCGCCGTTCGCAATCCGTCTTAATCTTCTCCATCCTCAACCATCCTTGTTCCTGTTTGGTTTCTTATTACCTCTTTGGGTGTATACAAAACATGGGCTAGGCCATGGCCCGGGCCATGGCCCACCCTATGGCCTACCCTATGCCCACCCTAAATGTTGTATTTTTACCAAAAAACAAAAGAAAAAAGAACTACTTCCACTCAGGGATCAAGCGTTGAAAGATCGAGTGACTCGAGTGATGGCCACCATGTTTTTTTATCAAACTCGTCCCCAGGGTCTGGACTAGAAATGGAACTTGAACCAGAATTTTTCTCATTTGTTTGTTACTCATTCTATTTTAGAAAACAGTTTCAACCATTTCGGTTGTAACTCGCACAAGATTACCGAATTGTCTCGTTTGAAAATATGGAGGAGTAACATACAGTTGAACAGCTATTAACCGATTTTTAAAAGCAGCCAGTTATCCAAGTCCCAAAACTATTTACAGTATAATACTGTAAATTAGGGTCCGAAATTGCGACCAGCTGGTTGCGACTAAAAATTGAGTGTTGGCGACCAGAATTTCAAGGCTAGTCTAACTTTTAGCGTGTTCGATGTTTTGAACCGGCGTTCAAGGAATTCATTTGGGATAAAAATTTCACGGCTGGTTTCCAGCAAGCAACTTGCTGATAACTGATCTGATGTAAACAGTCAGACGTTTCGGGATAACCCCTTCATCAGTGTCAATGCTGTTAACACTTTGCTCGCGCATCTGACAGACATACCATAGGCGCATTGCATAAACACTTTGCTTTCCTTTCTCCATGAATATTCATTCAAATGTCATGTTTCCTGGCGCTCTGCAAACCCTCGAGAACTTTTTGCAGTCAGGAGAAGAAGAATTGAATAATTTTATTTTAAATTTTATTTTAAATTTTATTTTAAATTTTATTTTAAATTTTTTTATAATTTTTTTATTTAATAATTTTGTTTTAAAAATTATCTAAATTTTGGTTTTTTTTTGGCGACCAGATTTTGCCATCTGGCGACTTAAAAATTTTGTTCAGTCGCCACTTGACGGCCGCATAAAAAGGTTAATTTCGGACCCTGTAAATAGAACCCCTATTAAGCGGCCACCTCTATTAAGCTGGCTTGGCTACATGTTTGGCTGTCCGGATGAGAGTTCTATTGTTTTTACCCCTATTAAGTTAAGTGGCCAACAATAATTTTAAAATACACGTAGTTTGGCCTTGTTTTGAAAAAGTGGATGACAGATAAGAGTCCGAAATAGAATGTGACGACTGTTTTTTTTAAACAGCCATTTACCATTTCCCCAAGGGTGGCCGTTTAATTACTCCATATTTTCAAACGAGACAGTAGTACTAGTACCGGTTATTAAATTTACCACGATTTGGTCATCTTATGATTACAACCGAAATGGGTAAAATGTTTTCTAAAATAGAATGAGTAACAAACAAATGAGTAAAATTCTGGTTCCAGTTCCATTTCCGGTCCGTTTCCGGTTTTGGATTCCGGATTCCAGATTCTGGATTCCGAATTCCTGCTTTTCCACACAACCAGAAGACCCTGGGGACGAGTTTGATAAAAAAAAAACATGGCAGCCATCACTCGATCTTTCAACGCTTGATCCCTGAGTGGAAGTAGTTCTTTTTTCTTTTGTTTTTTGGTAAAAATATAAAATTTAGGGTGGGCCATAGGGTAGGCCATAGGGTGGGCCATGGCCTGGGCCATGGCCTAGCCCAGGTTTTGTATACACCCTACCTCTTTGGTGTTTTTCTACCTTAATAAACTATTATTTTGAGGCTTTCTTCGATTTGAAGGTGATTTTGCACTTCGCAAAAATGACTATGTGGCTGGAATCGTGACTAAGGGCTTAAGTGTCCACACTTACGGGAGATGTCCGGCTACGGGAGTTGTCCGTTAGCGGAGATTTGACTGGCTTCTGATTACAGCTTACATGGATGGACTCTTGATAGAGGTAACGCTTGATTATTAATTGTTCAGTTTAACTTTCGAAATTTGAAGCAAAAGAATTAAAACCACGTTGGATTTATGAAAGTTATTCGCCCCTTTTGTCCGCTGTATATAGGATAAATCTCAACCTCGTTCCCAGGGCCTTCTCGGTATTCAAAATGGCAGCCGCCATCTTGAAAACACGAGAAGACCCTAGGAACGAGGTTGGATCAATCTCAAACACACCTTTCAGATTGCCACAGTAACGTAAATCACATGCAGGCGGCTTTTGCAGTTCATACACAAAGTACTCGCCACAATTTCGGATCTTAATGTTGTTTTTCCAGTTACATGGCTTGCCGTTCCCATTATAACAAACTTCACGAGTCACCACACCTTCCTCGACAGTTGGATGTTTACCATTGAGCCAACCAGGAGCGCTAGTACCGCAGCGGTTGATGGGAACTCTCTTTTCTGGCATTTGGTCACCAGTCTTCCCCATCATGCGATACCAGCCTGGAAAACTAATGCCGTCTGGGTCCTTCTGGTCACATTTTTTTATGCTTGGGTCGTGAAAACCCATTGCACGGTCGGCTTGATCCAGTACCTGGTAGGACCTGCATTCATCACCTGCCACGATTAACAATATCATTTAGGAGCGTAAATCATTATGGTACATGTAAAGGGAGGA
This sequence comes from Desmophyllum pertusum, assembly GCA_029204205.1. Taxonomy (NCBI): domain Eukaryota; kingdom Metazoa; phylum Cnidaria; class Anthozoa; order Scleractinia; family Caryophylliidae; genus Desmophyllum; species Desmophyllum pertusum. The sequence continues at coordinate 1,163,152 of MU826364.1, forward strand.
GGGGGTAATCCACAGACCTTAATGTTAGAACACCACACAGCACCACATGAAAGTACTGCTTAATAGCTTTCATTTGAATGGTCACACACTAGGGTTACATCCACAGACAGAAAAGTTAGAACCACCTTGTACAGCATAATAAACAGTACCACATGAAAGTACTGCTCAATAGCTTTCATTTGAATGGTCACACACTAGGGTTACATCCACAGACTTAAAAGTTAGAACCACCTTGTACAGCATAATAAACAGTACCACATGAAAGTACTGCTCAATAGCTTTCATTTGAATGGTCACACACTAGGGAAGTTAGAACCACTTTGAACGACAGCATAATAAACAGTACCACATGAAAATACTGCTCAATAGCTTTCATTTGAATTATCACACACTGGGGTTTCATCCACGGCAGACTTAAAAGTTAGAATCACCTTGTACAGCATGCATATTAAATAGTACACATTAAATTTCTGAGGAATTTTAAGCTTTCTTGATTGCATATTAGGGTAATTAATTCACAGACGTAAAGAGTTACAACCACCTTGTAAAGCGTAATAATTTTTTATTTAAAATAGTACCACATCAAAGTACTCTTTCAGTATCTTCAATTTGAATGGTCACACGTTAGGATTTCATCCAGAGACGTAAGCTAAACTCACTAAGTTTGACTAGGAAGGAAATGGTTAATTAACTGGGTTGGGAGCCAGTGGTGGATCCAGAGGTGCTCAAACGCAGAGCGAAGTGAAGATGGGGCCTTTTCATGCTTAAAAAGGGCGTGGCCCGGAGGTGGGCCTTTTTTTCAACCTACCGTTGCCACAGTAACGTAAAGCGCAGGTCGGTGGTGGCTGCAGCTGGTACACATAATACTCTCCACAGTTGCGGACTTGAATGTTGTTCTTCCAGTTACAGTGGTTGCCGTTCCAATTATAACAAACTTGACGGCTCACAACACCTTCCTCAGCACTTGGATGTTTGCCATTGAGCCAACCAGGAGCGCGAGTACCGCAGCGGTTGATGGGAACGATCATTTCTGGGATCTGGTCACCAGTCTTTCCCATCATACGATACCATGCTTGTAAGCTGATTTCATCTGGTTCTTTCTTGTCACATTTTTCTTCACTGATATCAGTGAAACTCATCGCACGGTCGACTTGATCGAGTACTTTATAGTTCTGGCATTCAAACCCTAAAAATAAAAATATATTTTAAATTTCCAAGGACACGTACGACTCTCTGGTTTTGTGTATATAATATAATAATTGACTATAAATTTATTTCATGGAAATCACATGTACTGCCCGGTATGAACTTCAGGCTATCAGTGTCACTTTTAAACACTTTTAAACATTTAAACAGGGTTTATATAGCTCAACCTCGTCCCCAGGGCTATCCGCGTGGTCGTGTGTACTGTGTTGTGCATGTTCTTGGGCAAAACACTTTACTCTCACAGGGCCTCTCTTCAGCCAGGAGTATACACGGGTACTGGTGAATTGTTAGGGCAATATGACAAAAATGTTGGGCGGTCACCTGCGATGGACTAGTATCCCATCCAGGGCCGGGGATTATCAATACCGCTAAGAAACCGGAGTAAAGGTAGCCTGCGTCGCAGACGGACTCAACCGTCGGTGAGTCCGTCTGCGACGCAGGCTAGAGTAAAGGTGATTTCATCGAAATAAAAGTTGCAATAGAAAGTTTCTGAAACTTTCCCTAGTTGAACATTGCGATATAATGTTTTAAAATATAGAATAAAAAGAATAGGTCTCGGTTACCGCGAAAGAGATAGACTAAAAATACCTCATAATTCCTTACGAAATCAACCAAAAACACGTATTTTTTCAGGTTTCCAGTGATTATTAATTTTTCTGCACTGAAAATTGGTCTTTACTCCTTGTATAGAAAGAAGATGATTACTAGACTTAAAATATGTGAAAAAATGATAGGTCACCACGCTCGTTTACGAGAAAGCGATCATTTACCTATCTGGCGAGCATTGCCACAAAGAAAGAGCCGCCATGTCAGCGGTGACCGAACGCCGTTTTATTTCTTGGTGCTGACCAAAAGGATCGCGAGATTGTAAGGAATCACCTTAGGCACCTTTTTAACCCTTTGGACCCCCTTGTAACGTTTACAGTGACCATTTGTTTAAGAATATTTTCTTAGGGACCACGTAGAAAGGTTCCACTAGACTAGTTTTTGTCTTGGTCCTACCTAGTATACACATGTTTGTTTCTTCATCTAAGCCATTCTCTCCACGGCAAGTAGCTTTGGTTAGTGGACGCGAAAGAATATGCGCATCCAATACTTGCAGAGGTTCCTCGCCATTACCAAACGAATACCAACGAACTATCAGTGGTTCAACTGTGTCTACCATTGTAAGGAACACATCCCCGTGTCCTGTCGAGCGCTGACTCTTTCCATATTCAATCACTGTTCGTTCTGGTGTTTCTGTTAAGCAGACAAAGTAGGCTTGGTATAGAACATCACTTCCTAGACCAACTGCGCTCACATCAGTTGTAGATACCTCCAGTTTTTGAGACTAATGACAATAATAATAATAATAAGAAACTAAAATTATACAGCTTTTGCCATTTGGCATAAGATGTAAAGACAATATTAGATTTTAAAGTGAAGATGACGCTACCGTTGCCACTCGACAAAGTTTTTGATTAATTTTTGACATCTTTTTTGACAACTTTTTGACGACTTTCGGATGGGTTCCGTTTGACTTGACCAATAAAAATCCGAGGAGTGTTCGGAGGCGGAGTCGTGAAATGTGAATGGTTTTAGTTTCTAGTCTAGTTCAAATGTTGCGCCACAAAACGGAACCCATCAAAGTTGTCAAAAAGATGTCAAAAATTAATAAAAAACTTTGTCGAGTGGCAACGGTAGCGTCATCTTCACTGTAAGCAAACCCTTCATATGCACTTTTACTGAACTATTTTTTTTTAATGTAATTGCACCATGCACTGTATTTCACACTATCTTGACCTACACTTGCACTTAGCAATTTTCCTCTTATTATCTTGGCGTGATGGCAGCACAGTTGCCAAGTATAGATGTAAATGTATACTGTTGGTGATGGGTGCATTAAGAACAGTCCCAAAGAGATTTGGTGGTTATTTGGGGATCAATGGAGTGGGTCACACAGCGGTCAAACGCAAAAATTCGGCGCCACTTCCGGTTTTCGCGGCCTTGACTTTTCCATGAGTTTGAAGCGTAATGGCCGCGAAGTTTGTAAGGAAACGTTATAAAACATGTAGTGGTAAACCAAAATACGAACTGAGACACTTGGTAGATAACAATTCTTAAATTATCTATGCATACTCCGAGTAAGTTTTCAGTAAATTTCTTAAGTTTGAGCTTTAAAGTGTCGAGAAGTGGAGGACTTCGTAAATTTAGGACATTTTGCAGTGGGATTTTGGCGGGAACTGCGCAGGCGCGTCACGTTTGACCGCTGTGGACCGCTGTGTGGGAGTGGGTGGGTACACCAATGGAACTGATTTCAGCTAGATTTTAAACCTCAATTCGCGACTGACGGGATTATATGAATGTCGTTGTAATTCTAGTTGACGTAAGTTTGAACAGTGTTTTTCTCAAGTAGTAATAATAATTATAAAAGCAATAGATAATTATAGTAAGTAGTGACAAACCTTAAATATTCCAACACGATATGGAGATATCTGAACGTAATACCACGTGTCTTTGTCATTAGGAACTGCAGAGAAAACGACAAATATCGTCCCCTCAGAAACGGCTGTGAAGTGAAGGCACTTGCCTTCTCTGTCACTTGGATCAAAACCGCAGCGCATTAGACCACTTCACGTTACACGGCAGATACCCAACCACGTCATTCAAACGACTGACGATATGACTTTGTGGCCATTCCACATGCGCCATCAGTCGACCCACGTCTGCAACTTTCAAAGTGTCATAAATACGTTTGTTGGCCTCGAAGTCTTCTTTATCAAGTCTGAGGAATCCAGTGTCCGGATAGTATTTCAGAATAAGACCAAGAATGCATATTCTGTTCTCTGCACCTTCTTGTGCTAGGCAGGATGAAGTCATGTCAATTTGACTAGCACGCTCGGAGGCAAACCACTTCCCATCGAAGAATTTCACGACTCGTTCCATCCGAGCTGGTATTTTTGCCGGGCCATTGAAATCTCCCACCAAGTCCTCGTGTGTGTTGAATATGACAACAAATGGCAACTCGTCTTGTGTTATTTCTTCCCATGTAGGCCTTGCAGATTTTTTTCTGGAAGTTGTAGTTCTCTGTTTGGCAACCAGGATTACCAGCAGGAAGACTTATATCGGAGAGTGAAATTGGGCCCTGTTGATAAAGGAACGTTGGGTTGAAGATTAAAGGAGCTACGTCACGGATAACGCATCTTGAAAAAATTTCAAGTTCGCCGTTTGCAATCCGTCTTAATCTTCTCCATCCTCAACCATCCTTGTTCCAGTTTGGTTTATTATCACCTCTTTGGTGTTTTTCTAACTCAGTAAACTATTATTTTGAGGCTTTCTTCAATTTGAAGGTGATTTTGTGCAAAAATGACTTAACATATCGTGACATAGCTCCTTTAATTCCGGGCTAAACTATGTATTCATTTTATTTCAGCCCCCGTAGAAGATTTGTGTTTCAAACCGAAATCTGATCGGGCAATATATATTTCATTTTTATATTTGCTTCTTCTTGTTGTTTTCGTTCTTTTTTTCCTCAGCCGTAAGGATCAGTTTGCCCTTCAATGTTTAAAAAGGATGAGAGTTGTTGAGAGTTCAAACTCTCTCACTCTTGTTTGGCCTGAAACTATTATGCGCTATCGGCGACTCGCATTGACTCTCGTGTGATCTCATATCGAATTTGAACCTGCTTGAAGATAACTCTGATGAGAGCAAACTCTGATTCTCGTTTGGCCCGGGCTTTAAATTCTAAAACTAGATGGGTTTTTTTTTGTACTTTGGGAAGAAATACGTTTACGAGTAATTGATAGGTCCATAGAATTTCCCGGGGGACTCCCCTTATGAAAGTGACGGGGATACTCATCGTCTCGTTTAAGGGTGTAAATTACGGTGTACTTAGGGTGTTCAGGACGGAACGCAGATATTTTTAGCCATTAGGGTATCGTCGGGTTGCATGCGAAGAATTAAAAAAAAAACCACCGTCATACTGTATTGGTAGTCTCATTACAGGAGATCAATTGCAACTTAATTAAAGTCACTATAACTCTTGTTTGTCTGTCTCTTTTAGAATGGTATCTTTTAGGGGTCAAATAAAGCTTGAGCCACGCCCAGATTGGTCTCCTTCAGGGGTTTAATTCAAAATTTACGACGAGCATCCCCGTCACTTTCACATGGGAGTGGCTCCTGCGCAAGGTTATCAGACCGTAGACAATTTTAGATTTACACAGTTTGTGTTTAAAGCTTTATTCTGGATGAGAAGGGTAAAGGTAAAATCGCGGGCTCACCTCTTCCATATAAACACCAATAGCTATATCCAAATTGTTCCGTCTGCGTTCCATGTCATGGATGAGTGCATCACGGTCCAAATATGGACACATCTGTTTAACCTTTTTTCCATCGACGATGACCTCATAGTAGTACTCCCCTGTGTCCGTATCTCGCTTCAGGGAACCTCCGCGTGCTTCACAGCCCCAGTCCCTCTCTTCGTCAGGAAACAGAGCATGAACATTGAACTTGAGCAGGTTTGTGATTGGCGCAACCATGAACTTGAATGGCTTTGGGAAAGTACGAATGGATTCCAGCCATTGTTTCATTTCTGTTTTGATAGTAGGTGAGTTCAGATCTGAGATGATGGAAGCTATTTCTTGGTCCCCTCCTTCAACTGAAATGGAGGTAGATGACGTCTTATGTTGACGCCGCTGACTGCTACTCGAACTCTCTTCTTTCTTGCATGGAAGCTCGCAAATAAGTTTCTGAATTCTGTTTCCATTACTTGACTAAACGCTGCTTTGCTCGACACTTGGCTGCCTTCCATCGTTTTAAATATTTGGAGACGTCCTCCGAATTTTCCTGATTTGATGTAGTGCGTTCCCCAACGAAGAATGAAGTTTTCTGGAAACAAGAAGGAAAGACGGCTAAGCTACTTTCTTAGTTTATAACAACAGGACAAAATTATTGAATTCTGATTAGACAGAGTGCATTTATTTTAAAGAAATTTTGGTCTTCGAGCAGGGCAAAGATTCCCGAAAATTAAAAAAAAAAAAAAAAAAAAAAAAAAAAAATTCCCGAAAATTACCTTCGTTATAACTCAATAAAGTAAAGACCTTGTTGTGGGTTTTATAATCCTCGGTCTTAACCATCCTAAATCTCCCCTACATCAGTCCATTATATTTGTGGCGATGTTGATTGTTCATGAATGAATGAATGAATGAATGAATGAATGAATAACTTTATTTTATTTTATTTTTATTTTATTTTTATTTATTTTTATTTTTTTCTTCTTCTAGATTTATATAGTTTTCAACAGTTTGGAGCGTGAAAAAGTTACTAATGTCAAGAACTTTCAACCTCTCAGGGTTCTCATCAGGACATGATCTTTAAAATTTATTTTTTTGTGATGATCAATTTGAAATTACCTTCAAATTGAAGGAAACCTCAAAATAATACTTTACTATTATAAAAGGTAAAAAATGCAAGGAGAACTACAATCAACCAAACTGGAACAAGGATAGTTAAGAATGATACGGATTAGGAACGACGAACTTGAAAAAGTTAGGCTAATCTTTTCAAGAGACACAATCATTTTCCGTTTCTTTGATTCAACGGAGAAATGAATCACGATTGAAGTTTGTCATGGCTAATTCCACATCTTTGTTGTTGGAAAAAGCTCTTACTATTGGAGCAGTTCATTACAAGCAACTACATCGTTCTGTTACGATTACCGATTGTTAGGAGACGCAAAAAGGAGAGAAAACAGAAGCACAGTTAATAAAATAATAAGTTACGAAAGCATTTATAGATAAAAAATCACAGTAAGGGATATAATTTGTGATATTCACTTACGGAATTTGATAGCTGCACCAGGCGCAAGATAAGACAGAGGAAGGTCCATAAATTCACGAAGAAAGTTCACGCTAAGATCACCAGGCTTCACCTCGTCAAGAAAGATTTCATATCTGTTTAAAATATGAAGTTAAGACTTTCTTTTATCTAATAACACAGACAGCTCTCGACTACCCCTCCCTCTCAAATTGTACCCCTCTCCTATCTTCGTCCCGCGAAACTCAAAAATATTTTTAGTTAGTTTTACCTCATTTACCTCATACCGATTTGTTAATAATGACGCTAAGTCACATGTTCGTGTGGTCATTCTAGTAAACTATTAGAAATTAGGTTTATAACGGAGCTAACATTTCTAAAGAAAACAAGAGTTTAGCAGAAGTTTCAAGCTTCCACGGAAAGTAGGAGGAGCCGAGTTCCTTTTATAGTGCGCTTCCGCGTTTATCCAAGAGAGGATGATCTAAGAGAACACATCCCCATGCCCCATTATAGTTTTTTCAATCTATTTTAAGCTTCGCGCCACACTGTGAAAGTTATTTTAGTTCTCGACGTCCCCATGGTCGCGCGGCCAATGATCAGAGGATCAGATGTCATTGCGAAGATTTTTCTCGCCGTCGTGTTGGACGTCCATCTACTGAAATCGTAAATTGAAATTTAAAGATGTGATCGCGTTTCTCAGTGTGTTTTGTCATCCCGAACTGACCAATCAGGTGTCTTCCTTAAAATAGCCGCGCAGTATGACCACGCGCTAAAATTAGATTGAAAAAAAATTATCATTGGAAGAGGCCCATGTATGGGGGATGTGTTCTCTTAGATCATCCTCTCTTGGTTTAACTTGGTGTCGCACGCGTTATCGTCTTGAAAGTGACTGTAAGTAGGTCAAGTTTGCTGCGTTTGAACTGAGTTAGGGCGTGATTTCTTGACAAAACACCAAAGGAATCTCTCTGGAGTCCAATTTTTGATAATTTTTGTAACAAACCAGTATTTCCCTACCTGTCAATGTCAATGGAAAACAATGCCATGTATTTCTGTGTTCCACTGAGTGATGAACTTCCCCAAGCTTTTTTCACGCCACCGTAAAATCCAAATGCAGATCCTGCCATTCCAGCTTGTCGTTGTAGAGATTGCTGATACTCTTCTCGACTGTAAAATGTCTGCATTGTAGCGCTAGTATCGTAGACTCCATGAACATTCATTGTGTCAGGAACATCAAAGTCGTCGTAACTACAAATTAAAACCAAAATTAAATCCAAATCTGATTAGAGAATTATTTTATTTTATTTAAGTTTTCTCTTTAACCCTTTTATTCACAAGATTGCTAAGTTCGAACTGTAAAATATCGATAAGCAAACAGCATGACATTGACAGCTTTCACTTGAATGGTACAACGTGCACACTGAGTTTTATCAAACAGTTTATGTACAGGATAATGTACATGAAAGTACAGCATAATGTATAGCATAATACTGAAACAGTACCACATGAAAGTACTGCCTCAATAGCTTTCATTTAAATGGTCACACACGTGGGTTTCATCCACAGACTAAAAACTGTTAGAACTACCTTGCACACTGATAATAAACAGTACCACATGAAAGTACTGCTCAAACTCCACAGATGCGTAACGCGCTGCAGCATATTCCAGCATAAGTCAACTTACGTGGATCTTCCTGAACAGTCTCTTTGTACAATGCTCATCTTTCTTGACTCTGGACTGTAATCACCACGACCATCAAAACCAACACCGATAAAGGCTGCACCGTCAATCATGCTCTAAAAACAATGATGTAACTTTCATTAACCATACATTGCAGTAAAGGCCGGGACACACTAGGCGTTAAAGGTGGGCGGCCTTAAAGGTGTGACTTGTAACTTGTATAGGAGGCGGTTAAAAACACCCGAGAGGAAGGGACTTCCTTATAAAAATTACGGCGGTGATCGTCGTACCTTTAAGGGGTTAAACCTCTTGGTTTGATACCGCTTAGGCTGTTAAAATCTAAAATGACCCCTGTTAGAGTTATCCTGATACCTTTTGGAGTATTAAGCTGGAACAATTAGGATAGGAACTATAGTTTTGTTTTAGTATTGGTACCTCTTTGGTGAAAATGAATTCAAGCCACACCCACAAAGCACGATTCTGGTACCTTTTAGTGGTTCCTTTCAAAATTTCCGACGATCACCCCCGTCACTTTTATATGGGAGTCCCTCCGAGAAAACACCTATTTAATTTATTCAAGACATAAAAACATCAGTTGAGAAAATGAGCGGATGATACTCACATGGCAGATTGTGGTTTCCCAATACGCCACATAACAGGGGTCCCCTGGTTTGTAGTTTGTTCCAAAGCAGCCATTCATTAACACGCCCCCACCCCCATGGGGTAGGCAAATGGTTGTTCACCAGCTTCTCCATCTGGCTTCTCGTCCTCGCCGCTCATCTCTGCGCTAATGTGGAAGCCTGCGGAACAAACATTTCTTCTGTCTTCCATCCTTTCTCTGTTCGATGTCGATATCCAACTGAAACACGAATAGAAACGGTTTCTTAGCTGAGTACAGTGGAACGTCGATTTCTCGAACCTCCACGGGAAATGAAAATTGGTTCGAGAAATCGGGAAGTTCGAAATATCGGGGGTAAAATTACAGTGAAAACAAGTCCAAGGGAAACAACTTTTGGTTCGAGAAATTGGGGTTTTTGAGAAATCGAGGGTTCGAGAAATCAGGGTTCCACTCAACCTCGTTCCCAGGGTCTACTCCACTTTCAAGATGGCGGCTGGGCGCCATCTTGAAAGCGGAGTAGACCCTGGGAACGAGGTTGGGTTCCACTGTACAAGATTGCAAGGATATACAATATGGGGGATATTTTACTTCCGGTTCCCGCCCTTTCCTTAGTGGCTTCCGCCTCTTTGCGCTTTGCCCAAAAACACAACACAAGGAACCAACAAAATAATCAATAGAAAGAGAGGATGATCTAAGAGAAGCATTTCCCCATACATGGGTCTCTATTTTAAGAGCGCTACCTGATTGGTCAGTTCGAGTAGCGTGATGTCGGAGCCTCGATCAGAAGGAAATAAAAATAACTTTCACAGCATGGCGCTAAACTATTAAGACGGATTCCGCTCAACGTTTCGAGCAATAAGTGCAAAAATTAATTACTAAAAAACTACTCATAGCACGGTAACATTTTGAACACTATTTGAAACATATCACTTTAATTCACTTCTCCAAGTGACCCCGAAATTCAATTCTCAAGCATTCTCGAGAAAATTAATGTCGAACCTCGTAAAAATGATAAAAACGCACGCCATTTTGTTTTGAACTGACATGAAGCGTATTTTTAATTAAAATATGTAATGACTTCTCTCGCGGGGTCAGCTTGGGAGCTAATTTATCGATAATTTCTTCTTAACTGTATTCAAAATGTTACCGTGCTATGAGTATTTTTTTGGTAACTTAATTTTTTTGCACTTTTTGCTCGAACGTCCAGCGGAGATCGTCTTAATAGATTTAGATTATCCTTTCTTGGTTAGGAATAAAAAAGTTTAACTTTTCATACCCTGTTGTCAATAAATTCCTGTGCTTTTTGTTGCTGCTCCGCCATAATCTCAAACTGTTTCTCTATGGCTTTTTCTGCTATCTCCTTTGCCAATTCTCCCATATTCTCTGCATCAATGTCGAATTGCTAGGAAATTTCACATAAATAAAAACTTTAAGACGAAATCCATTAGAAAATCGAGTAATATTTCTGGCCAGTGGACAAAAATCCTGTACTACGACGCCATAAGCTTTCACGCTTAAACTAGACATTCATGAGCCGAACCTTAACGGTATTCACCACTAATATAACTCCACAATCCTTAAATTGCTTTCCGCCTTGAATTTCCTCCCGTGAATTGGTTGAGTGATGAGAGGTGGCAGCCATGTTTAACAAAAACATGGCTGCCACCTCTCATGACTCAATCCATTCACGGGAGGAAATTCAAGGCGGAAAGCAATTTAAGGATTGTGGAGTTATATTATTTGGTGAATACCGTTAAGGTACGGCTCATGAATGTCTAGTTTAAGCGTGAAAGCTTATGGCGTCGTAGTACAGGATTTTTGTCCACTGGCCAGAAATATTACTCGATTTTCTAATGGATTTCGTCTTAACAATTTACAGTTAATGGTCACTAAAAAGTAAAAATGCTGTATAAACAAAGCTAAAGATATATTTAAAAATTGTTAAAAACCGAACGTTTTCGACTAATGTCATCATCTGGCCTTGTATATACAACATTATAGTAATGTGGCAAAAAAACACAGTCCTGAGCTAAAACCTATGCAGTAGAGTGTCGATTTTAGCAAATCTTCGTTGAAGGACTCGAAGAGTTTCCGATTTTTATTATCCAATCAAGAAACAGCGCGAGCACTCACGAGCCTGACTCCGAATGCAATCGCGCCAAAATACGTCATGTTGCTTAGCAACTTGGGGGACGAACAATGCGGGCTCAGTCCGGCCGTCTATCAACTGGTATTTGTTCCCCCGACTGTATATAAAAACAAACAAACAACTTTATTTATCGAGGGTGTTCACAGAACGGTAAAGCTGATAAACCAGTCAGGCCCTAATAAAAAATAAAAATTACTTACCTATGAAAAAACATTCTTTCTACTAATTCAATATATATTTATAATATTTATCAAACATATTCCTATAAGACGCTCACATTTTCATTGTTTCATGCAAGATTGTTCTCCTATCAATGACTTTGCTATCACTATTATATGGAGCATCTATTTCGGAATTTTTGCAGATTTTATGCAATAATAATAATAATTTTTTCGGAAAGCTTAATTATCTTCGAGAGCCTTTGCTAAATAATCTCAAGTGTTCGGAATATTTCGGGCCTATTCGGAATAACATGAAGCTTCGTGTGACTCTTTAAAAGCATTCGTAAATCCTCGGAAATCTTCGGAAATTCTTAGGTATCCGAAAACCGTCTTCGAAAACATTCGGAAGATTTCTTATGTCCTTGGACGTAATAGGCGTTCACAACTATCGTCGATAAATGCTCGGCACTTTCTCTCAACCAATCAGAGTTCAGGTTCGCGTGCCAATCGATATGTTGTCGAGTTACCTCGCCTGTTTCATCTTCGTCATCTTCATCATCTTCGTCATCTTCGTCATCTTCGTCATCTCCGTCATCTCCGTCATCTCCATCATCTCCGTCATCTCCGTCGTCTCCATCCGGATCCACAGGATCTTCATCATCCTGACCACTGACGACACTGTTCAGTGCCAGATGCATGCAGAGATAAATATACACAAGGGTGCTGAAATATCTAAACCTCATTTTCCCGTTCACCTGCGAAAAGAAAACAACATTTAATTTTTAACTTGCGTCCAGTGAAACGTCCAGTTGTACCATTATTTAGCCATACCAAAAGTTAATAAGTGTAGCAAAGGTACAGCTAAAAGCCGCACTCTGGCCAAACTAGCCACTCTGCCAGGGCTTTATCCCCGTTTCTGTAGCATGAAGTGACTAAGAGTATTGCTACTCTTCCTGGATGGGATGCTAGTCCATCGCAGGATACCCCCCAGCATTTTGTCGCCAGTACCCATTCATACTCCTGGATGGAAAGAGATGTATTTCCCAAGAACACAACACAATGATTCCGACCAGCGCTCAAACCCGGACTGCTCGATCCAAAGTCCATCGCGCTAACCATTTTAGCTACTGCGTCTCCCGTTAAAAAAATTACGTGTAGTAAAACGAGCCATGAAAATTAATGAAATGTTTCAAGAGACCCCATTTTCAAAGTAAGGAAATATTTGAGGTTAACTCTGCAACTCAAAAGCAACTTTTTTGTGTGGGTATTGAAGTCGTTTGAGAACTCATTGAATATATACACTGTACTGGAAAACTATAAAATACAAGGTAAACACTATTATAAAATTTGTAAAACAAACGTTTTTAACCTACTTGGTCATCATCAGATTTTTATATCAGTTTTTATATACTGGTCAGGAACGTTTTCCGGAAAATTTCATCATTGCAAAGCATGAACTTCAATACATGTTTGACTCCTTTGTATTGATCATCAGGAAAGGGTCCTTGCTGAGGGTTTTTAAAAATGTCCCTATTGAAAGCTTGGCCTTGGTATGAAGGTTCAATATAGTAGAACCGTTATAGCACATTTCTGCTTTTATTTAACCTGCGTTCAGGCCCTCCTCTAAGCGCTCTCGTTCTCTCCGCGAAAAGAAAGAAAAGGAAAAGAACGCCTGATCGCAGGTTAGCTTTTATTCAACACTTTCATCCAACAGGTAATAACGCTAAGAAATAATCTATAAACCCTAGTATAGCGAGATATTTGAGCAAACTGCGTTTTCGAAGAATATGCCGTCTAAATAAGCCAGCAACGACAGGACTCACTTAATTATCCTTTTCCCTTATATTAGTTTATGCTCTTTTTCCTTCTGAAAGGAAAATAATGACTTTCTACATTTTCCGCTTCACCGACAGCTTTTAATTGCAACTCCCCTTTTCCGTTTTTTTCCCATTGATTTTAACACCCCGATATTTTTTCAATTTGTCGAGAAAAGATCAATTCAATATAGCTTGCCATTAACGCGAAATGCGCTTATCGAATTTTCAAAAGTTTTACTGATTAGTAATTACAAGCTCACACGAAGCCTGCACTTTAAGCGCGGGCAAAACTGAGGATGAGAGTTGGTTCTCGTGAGAGTTTTCTTCTACTCTCATCGACTATCATCATACCTAGGGCCAAACGAGAGAAAATTATCGACGACTCAGTCTCACTGAGAAAAATTTGAGCAGGTTCAAATATGATGCGGAGAGCGTATGAGAGTTTCAGGCCAAACAAGAGCAAGAGTTTAACTCTCAACAACTCTTATCTTTGTTTAATAAAACACCTTCGACAGTCTCGTGAAAAGCAAATATCCTGAGCAGATTTCCCAGTGAGCGATTACCACGACTAATTATTTTAAAATGAAAAACACAACATAAAACTCCTTACCTAGCCTTTTTACGATAACCTTTCTCGGCTGTGGAGACTTGAACTGACTGAAAGGAGTTGCCTAGCGTCTCCTCTACAAGTTCTGAATAAATATATTCAGTTAAAAGTTATTTTCAAACATCTAGAAAAGTCTTATGTTTACGTTATCCTGAGGCATTTTGAAACATACCACAGCAAGTGCAGAGAGATCCATGGAGAGGCACGCATTGACGTGTATGCATATGAAGCACGAATATGAATTGCTATCAATTAATTTATATATCGATGTCCTATTGCCGTTATTTATCCTATACATCATGCATACTTCAAGTTTTGGATAAAAGGAATTGAGACTCATGATTGCAGTTTTTCATTTATGACGACAGGACTCACTTAATTATCCTTTTCCCTTATATTAGTTTATGCTCTTTTTCCTTCTGAAAGGAAAATAATAGCCTGCGTGCAGACGTCTCCTTTTCCTTGCTTCTCGCGGATTGGCTATCGTCCGAAATACTCAAGATAATTTATGCTGCATGAATTCAACGGAGCTAAAACAGGTCGGCGATGTTCGGTGTAGTAGTAGTAAAACTTTATTTAAACACGGTGTCAATTCACAATACATGCTCTTCCATCGAGCCGTGTATTAAATTAATTGCAATAATAAATGATTACCTAGCTAAATATGTTATTTACAAAATTATGTATAATCTATAAAAATTACTAACTATTTATTAAATTCGATAGATATTAAATACATGATTTAAAAGAGCTAAGAGTGGGCTGTGCCTTAGTGCTCAAAGGCAAGCTGTTCCAGAGGACGGAACCGCGATATTGAAAACTTCGTTTGCCTGCTTCAGTACTAGGTCTAGGAACGAAGAGGTTGTATTTCGAATTTCTTAGATTGTGCGAGTGGACACTGGATGTAGTTTCAAAAATACTATTCAGACGAGTCGGAGAAAGATTATGGAGAGTCTTAAACAGAATAACTGCTAGTTGCTTTGAACGCCTTCGCTCCAGAGAGTCCCAGCCTAGGTCATCGAGTAAAACGGAAGATCTAACATTTAGGTCAGAAAAAGTGATTAGACGCGCGGTTCTATTTTGGAGTATCTGGAGTCTTTCAGATTGACACACACCAATACTGCCCCATACGGAGCTGCAATAGTCAAAATATGGTTGGATTAGAGCGTTATAGATCATAATAAGAGTCTCGCGAGGAACCAAGTTCCTAACACGTTTGATGGCCCCGAGGCCCGCGGATACTTTCTTGACAATATTGTTAATATGGGAGTCCCATGATAAGGTCTCATCCAAATCAATGCCAAGATACTTGTAGATTTTAGCTCTTTCTAGGGAGTGTTTGTCAATCTTTTAAAAAGTCAAACTGGTGGTTTAAATTTGCTAGCTTGTTATGGCTACCAATAATAGAATACTTCGTTTTTTTTACATTAATACTAAGTTTATTTGCTTGCAACCAAGTCTGAATTTCAGCCAAATCGCTATTTAACTTTGATTGTAGATCTATTGGATCACTAGTGCTTAGAGTAAGACTAGTGTCATCGGCATACATTCTTGGCGTAGAGTATAGGGAACATGCAGGGAGGTCGTTGATATAGACTAAGAACAGTAGAGGTCCCAAGATCGATCCCTGTGGGACACCGCAAATAATGGGGCGGTAGTCTGACATATGGCCATTTACAAAGGTTTTCTGTTTACGATTTGTTATATACGACGTAAACCATTTCAGGGTTAAAGAATCGACCCCAAGAACTTGTAGTTTTTGCAATAATATCTGATGATCTACAGTGATGTGATGTCGTGTGATTGTGTGTCGTGTGATTGTGTGTTGTGTTTTTCGCCGATCGTGAATCATAACGACAAACAAATCTTAATCAATGTCGCGGAGAATTTAAAGATTATGAAGAAATCCTTTCTCTGCAGTTTGGCAGTTCACTTAACATCGCCGTACATCTGTAAACAACCGGGAAACAACCCAATGCGTTGGAAAGCTACGGAAGCGAAGATGACTTTACAATAACTTGCGAAAAATCGAAGAGGAACTTTTAAATGACTACAGTTCTAAAGCTTGCAGGGCAGGACTGACAGTTACTGTAAAGAAGAAGGCCCAAACACTTCACGACAGGGTGGAAACATCGGCTTCTCGATCCCAAGAAGCGAATTCTTTTGGACGAATCGTAACAGTCGAACTTGAATATCAACCGTGAGGATTCTGTTGAAACACTGGACAATTCACATTGTATTACTCCTGTTAGACCTATGATCTTGAAGCGATCAGATCAAGATCCTGCCTCTGTAAATACGGTAAACGTAAATAAAACTGTGAAGTTAAATTTATGCGAAATTTAAAACCGAACAGCAGGGTGCTGGAACACGATTAGGAACGCCGTTTCGCAGACGTCACTTTTCCGCGAGAAGCAAGGAAAAGGAGACTTCTGCACGCAGGCTAGGAAAATAATGACTTTTTTCATTTTCCGCTTCACCGACAGCTTTTATTACCATGACTAATTATTTTAAAATGAAAAACACAACATAAAACAGGGGCACGCAACGAATCTGTTCCTCACTTTATCTGTTCCCCAGCCGAATTCTTGCTGGCTGGCAAAATATTTCGGTCTATTTTTTAGGCTGGGAAATAGTAATGATTACACGGTCATTATTTCCTGAGAAAAGGGAATATAAAATTTCCCGAATATTCAAACTGTTTGAGACGGCAGTACATTATACAAAACAATATTCGAAAGGTTTTCCATCAATGTTTAATTAGTTCCCATGCCCCTTTTGGTTACTTATTATTATTTTAATATTATTATTATTGTTGGCTGGGAAACAGACAATTTTTATCCAGCTGGCTGGGAATTTCCCCGTGTGTCATGCTGGCAAAGAGGAACAGATATATTTTCCCCAGCAACGCAGAAGAACACCTGGAAATGCTTTTATATCATTTATTTTCATTAATCTGGGTAAAATAATGCATTTTACAAACAAATGTTCGTTGGGTGACCCTGATAAAACTCCTTACCTAGCCTTTTTACGATAACCTTTCTCGGCTGTGAAGACTTGAACTTAGAAAGGAGTTGCCTAGCGTCTCCTCTACAAGTTCTGAATAAATATATTCAGTTAAAAGTTATTTTCAAACATCTAGAAAAGTCTTATGTTTACGTTATCCTGAGGCATTTTGAAACATACCACAGCAAGTGCAGAGAGATCCATGGAGAGGCACGCATTGAAGTGTATGCATATGAAGCACGAATATGAATTGCTATCTGATGTTTCATTTAAAAGTATGGTAAATATGTACCATGTATACTTCTTTCCTTTTCTTAAATCGAAACGGGTTAACAAAACGATATAAAAAAACGTGCACAGCTCAGAATCAGCTCGAATTTCCCGCGTGATTTTGCGTGAGGTTTTCCTATTCAGTTCTTCTTGATACGTGAAAAGACCCAATATTTTAACGCGATTCTATTAGGAAACGAGGTATAGGGGTACCCTAAACTGACAGGTATAGGGGTACCCTAAATTGACAAGTCATACATACAGCTTAAATTGAACAAACATATTAATTAGTAAAAACAATGCCGGCATATAATCTTTGGATCAATAAATCTTGCACCCAGTTGAACAGTTGAATTTAATTGAAGAAATAATTGATCGTTTTAAAACAGTGTTGGCTCTTGGTGAGCAAATAAAAAATAAATTTTTAAAAAAGATCCGATCCGTGACAAAATCCTGCTAGTTGATAAATATTTAACGGTTTGGTTAAATATTTTTAGAACTTGAATTAATTCGCCTCCTCCCTTTATCCACCCATGCTTTTAAATTATCGCCGTAGCCTTCAGCAACTTAATTCGATCCGTACACGAAAAATTTAACCGTGTGTCTAAGCTTAGTTTTTCATCAAAGTTTGAAGTATATGCAATGTGAAATCAAACAGGAACCTTAATTTAGCAATACATGTCCATACTATATAAAATTAATCTCACTTCAAATCCATGCCTCTCCATGGATTTTTCTGCATTCTCTTTGGTATGTTACAAAATGCCCCGCAGGAGAAGTTCTGGCAACATACCCTTTTTTGGAATGTTTGAAAACACTGTGCCGCCTTTTAAATATATTTATTCAGAACTGGTGGAGGAGAAGTTAGGCAAACTCCTGTTAAACGGCCATTGCCTTTCAGCTGTCCTTGAAGATTGCAGGATTTGCTGCGGACAGCGGATGAAACAATGAAGCGATTAATATTGAAGCCAGCTTTTATCTTCATTGTTGCCTTTCTGTGCATAAGTACAGAACGTTGTAACAGTTCTGTGTTGAAAAAATCAGATGAGTTTCACAAGCAAGAAGATGAATCACCAAAATCAGCCATTTTTGGCCATAGTAGAAAGGTAACCATCTCTTAAGATGTCAATGCAATATTTTATTTTAGCGAGACCATTTTAATTTGCGTTTCAGTGAAGAATAACATCCCAAAAAAATTTATCTGTGGTTTTGTCAGTTATGCACGGCCTCCTTCAGGTTTTTTGTTTGCCGGATAAAAATATATATCTTGTGCTGAAACCACAACACTCGAACGTAAGTCTCGAGTATGTCAGGGGCACCTGTTTTTCCAGATTGTTTTGGGCCTTTTTGAGGGATATGTGTAAACCAACAGGGGCACCCAACGACGGTTTTCTCCCAAATGCTTTAAAATACTATTTTAGGCTGTCTGGTGTGCTTTTAAAGATCTATAAATGAATTCTAAGCTGGGCTATAAAATTTATATATGTTCGGTCATTCTAGGAGAACTTTAGACCGGGGCACCCAACGGATCGTTTCGGTGAAATATCTGTTCGGAATGCCTAAAAAAAGCCCTAATAAATTCGTGAAGTCTAAAGTTCCCCTAGAATGACCGAACAGATATACATTTTATAGCGCAGCTTAGAATTCATTTATAGATCTTTTAAAGCACACCAGGCAGCCTAAAATAGTGTTTTAAAGCATTTGGGAGAAAACCGTCGTTGGGTGCCCCTGGAATTTATTAGGGCTTTTTTAGTCATTTCCCTAAAACCTCAGCTCTTCCTTGCTGATAATATATTCCTTTCCGAAAATCCTAGCTGACCTTTTTTGTACCCAAAACGAAATTTTTATCTGTCCAAAAATAATAGGCATTAATTTTCCCATATTAAGAAAGTTCGAGACGATATTCCCCTAAAGAAAACTCCAAACTTTAATCCGAATATCTGAGGCGATTATAGGCCTTCCGAACAGATATTTCACCGAAACGATCCGTTGGGTGCCCCTGAACCAACAATTTTATCTGTTTGGATTCTTTACTGAGCTGAAAATTAAAGTGGCAGAAGTTTTTAGGGAACGAATTCTTATAACCGGTACTCCCCCCCCCCCCCCCCCCCCGGGCGGGTAAAAACCCAAGTAATATCAAAAGGAAATCATAGAGCAACAATGCAGATACCAAATATATACACATTATTATATTTTCATTCATCATTATATATATATTTCTTCCACTTTCAATTGAAACAGCGCTATACTAGAAGTTAAACCAAACGACATTTTTATCTCTGCGAAAACAACAGGCGTTAATTTCCCCTTATATTTTGTCACTGAGTATTATTATGGCTTTGTTTATGCCAACCGAACTTCACTTATTTCTTCAGTAACCCTTCCCCTCCCTCCCCTCCCCTCCCCTCCCCTCCCCTCCCCTCCCCTCCCCTCCCCTCCCCTCCCCTCCCCTCCCCTCCCCTCCCCTCCCCTCCCCTCCCCTCCCCTCCCCTCCCTCCCCTCCCCTCCCTCCCTCCCATCCCCCCACCTTGTCTTTATTTGATAGCTTATTATATTATTTTTATTCCTTTATCTTCAGAAAAGAGCAGTACAAGCAGCAGCAGCTGAAATAGCAAAGGAAATTGGCGAAAAAGCAATTGAAAAACAATTGGAGATCATGGGAGAGCAACAGGAGAAAGCACAGGAATTTATTGATCAAAATGTATGTTGCAGTGCGCTGGTAGCTTTTGCTGCATACATGTACAGTCGAGTTACTTGCCATTGGACCCCCCCCCCCCCCCCCCCCTAGATAGCAGACAGGGCCTGGTTATTCAAAGGACGATTAAGCTAATCCAGGAATAGCGTGAATATTGATTTCAGTTTTGTAACTTTTGAGTGGTGATGTTTTCTGTTTATATTTTTTGCCCTTCAGTGTTGACTTTGAGTAAACTCTACAAAACATTACTAGCAGTGAAAAACACTTTTATGCAAGAGAAATTACAGCCTCGATTGACTTTTAATCCAGGATTAGCGTTAATCGGCTTTTGAACAACTGGGCTCAAGAGGACTCAGTCTTTGCTACCTTCTACTCCTGTTAAGCAGCCTGTTTACTACTGCAAAGCAGCTCTACTGCAAAACATGTTTTATTATTATTTAAACAATATTTGTTCTCGACATTTGCTCTAAGAGCATCAGATGCTCATCGAGAGAGCTTATGTCGTTACATATAGATTTTTATTCACGAGTTTTTAATTCCATATCGCGAACGAACGAGTCTTCGAGTGAAGTGTAAAAGGAAATAAAAAGACAGTTACAAACAAATCACACACAAAAAAATTACGAAAAACGGTTTGATTGGAGATAAAAGACTGAACAGATTGAAACCAATGTACATTAATTTAAAAGTCATTTTGAGGGGATCACATGTATAAAAATATATTTAGTGCAATTGACATATCCCAAGGTCTGGGCTTGGCGTATCCCTCTCTGTACCCTTATTTTCTCCTGCCCTTGTCAAATAATACATATATTATTAGCCTGAGATCAGGCTCCTAAAGAAAATCTGCGAGCGAAGCGAGCCGAGTCGCTGCCTGGGGCGGAAACAAAGACGACGGCTTCTCGTTCTCGCCCCAGGCAGCGACTCGGCTCGATTCGCTCGCAGATTTTCTTTAGGAGCCTGATCTCAGGCTAATGTATTATATACAATGATGTACATGAAGAAAAACACAAGGAAACTCATTTGTAATTTCTGTTGTCAATTTTTAAGCTGGAGATCAACATTCAGCCAGAGAAAGGCTGGAAGACAGAAGACTTGTTTGTTCCAGCTGGTTTCCACATTGACGCAGAAATTACAGGAGAAGACGAAGAACCTGAGGGGACGCCTGGTGAACAACCAGTTGCCTACCCTATGGGGGTGGGGGGCGTGTTAATGAATGGCTGTTTTGGAACAAACTACCAAGCAGGAGATCCCTGCTATGAGGCTGAATGGAAAACCACCATCTGTACGGTGAGTTAAATCAGTTTCCGGCCCATAGTCACCTCAAATAACAGCCACTTTTAATTTATGGTTCCATTGATATATCATTTGAGCAACTTGTAATGATGCTTTTCCTACTACGAAATATTACAAAATATTGCAAAAGTTTTCTTATTTCTCCCAGTTCCCAGCACCTTGGATATCCCACTTCCTGCCCTCTTCGTGTCCCAGGCCCGTAGGTAGGGGGGGGTGCGATGGGTGCGTCCGCACCCCCCCCCCCCTCCCCACGGGCTGTGGAGGTCCACCTATAGTGGACCGAAGGTTCAAAAGAAAGTGAGATAGAAGTGAAATAGTAGTGCTTGTACTCTAATTCGATAACTGGACAGGTGTAGTTTTGAAAATGAAGTCTGAATCAAAACAATCGCAGCTTTGAACGTGTTTACATATCATCTTCGTCGAAAAAGACAACATCAAGACTGTATCAAGCGAGCCATTTTCTTCATCCAAATATTCACTCCTTTGGCTTAAAAATGTCTTTAATCGAAGGTCCGCAATATGTATTTTAGTATTCTTTCATCAGTATTTTCTTTAACTGAACATGTTTTTACGTTCGCTTTTGGCTGCCTGGTTTCATATCACACTGCCTTCAAAACGCACAAAATGCAGTCTCAGACAACCTAATCTTTCAAAATTTCCCGGGGGGGCATGCCCCCGGACCACCCTAGTAGCTCGCGCCTTCGGCGCTCGTACGATCCAAACTTTGCCACTCTAACGCACCCCCCCCATTCAAAATCCTGTCTACGGGCCTGTGTCCTCTCTGATCTTTTCCTGCCTTCCGTTACCCCTTTGGGGTAAAAATAAACTGAAGCTACGCCCAAATATGGGAGGGGGGGGGGGGGGGGGGTGTTTCTGGTGCAGTAACTTTTAGGACTTTGAGGGTATTTTTTTCAAAGCTTCCATCGATCATCCCCATCACTTTTATAAGTGAGTCCTTCCCTCTGATATCATCTACTTCAACTTCAACTTTATTTGGTGAGGGTGACACATAACAGTATATCAACTGACGAGCTAGTGGCCCTCATTGTTGATATACCTGTAACTGTTCTTTTCTTTTAACTACAAGAGCATGATTGACGGTGCAGCCTTCATCGGTGTTGGTTTTGATGGTCGTGGTGATTACAGTCCAGAGTCACGCAAGATGAGCATTGTACAAAGAGACTGTTCAGGAAAATCCACGTAAGTAGAAATTCATATTGTATTTTTTATAAACATATTTTATTTATATGTATACCAAGAAAAAAAAACAATATTGACTAGTAAACAGGCTGCTGTACAGTCCAGTCAGTCTATAACTGAATATGAAATCGCAGTGTGTCAGATCATTCAAATGAAAGCTATTGGGCAGTAATTTCATGTGGTACTGTTTAGTATGATGTACAACGTGGTTCTAACTTTTAAATATGTGGATGAAACCCTAGTGTGTTACCATTCAAATGAAAGCTATTGCGCAGTACTTTCATGTGGTACTGTTCGTTTATTTAATATTTTACGCCTTTGAACTTCACTTCACTTATCCACTTCGTGCCATGTGGCACATAAGGCCTCAACACTGTCCCTCCAACCAGCTCTGTCAGCCGCTGCGATCTGTACCTCACCCCAGTTCTTCCATTCAGCCTTTTCCCTTTCTCTCTCTGCCGTCCTTCTCCATGTTGTCTTTGGTCTGCCCCGTTTTCGTCGCCCTTCTGGAGTCCAGGTTAATGCAATCCTGCAGTCATTGTTTGGGTCTTTCCTCGTGATGTGGCCGATGAATTTCCATCTCCTCCTTCGCACGTCCTCACTGAGCTTTTCCATCTCAGCCATCTGCAGGATTTCTTTGTTTGTAATTCTATCCTGCCAGCGTATCTTAAATATTCGCCTAAGACATCTGCTTTCGAAGACATCGATTTTATCTTCGCCTTTGAACTTGACCATCTTAAAAACTTTAATGAAATAAAATAACTCTCTTATCTGTTTTGCATTTTGGTTTTAATTTGTAGTTACGACGACTTTGACGTTCCTGACACGATGAATGTCCATGGAGTCTATGATACCAACGCTATAATGCAGTCATATTACAGTCGAGAAGAGTATCAGCTATCTCTACAACGACAAGCTGGAATGGCAGGATCTGCATTTGGATTTTACGCTGGCGTGAAAAAAGCTTGGGGAAGTTCATCACTCAGTGGAACACAGAAATACATGTCAGTGTTTTCCATTGACATTGACAGGTAGGGAAATTCTGGCAGATTTTGTGAGCTATGCTATTACTGTTCACTTCAAGGCTCGCATCAATCTCGTACCCAGAGTCAACGGTCTCCTCGGTCAGCGCGTCGTCGCCAGGTTAGACTCTGGGGGATTGGAATAAATATCGAATTTTTTGATTGGCTGTCTCGTGTAACAAACAATGGCCGTTATACCAGATTTCTGGGTCTAACCTGGCGACGACCCGCTGACCGAGGAGACCGTTGACTCTGGGTACGAGATTGGGCGACGATTGGGCTCGCATTCGAGTGTGTTGCATGTCAATCCGTCACAATCTGCGCTCAAACTAAACCATCCGAATCGTCATTTGGCCTAATCGTGCCCTAAGGTGTCCCCCTAAGTGGGTCTGGTGGCATTTCTTCAGTTTTGAAAGACCCCGAGAATTTATGAGCTCTTTCGTATAACGCTAGCGCACATGCGACCGACGCTATTTCATTCAAACACATATAGTTTTGCATGATTTGGAACTGGCCTCTCTCCACCCATGCAAAATGTCAATTTGGTCAGTAAAAACTGTTGATCACAAAAGTCTTCAAAATACATGTAGTATCCTGGTTGATAAAACCTACAATATAATCCTTGTCAAATGTCCTTGGACACTTACATATTACATAGGTATGGAAAGTTGATTATTACGTGTTCCAACAACAACATTACTACAGAAATCATCGGCCCAAATGTAAATGCTACCATAACCAGATACCAAGCCCCTCCCCCTGAACAATGTTACTTAGACTTACCAGGCACAAATCACAACATTGGAGGGGCTAGGGAAACTGAGTGAAGACAGAAAATTATCAATTATCATTCGACTCCTGTTGAGGGTTACTCAGAATTATTTTTCCAAATAGGCGGTGTCACTGATTTAATAATATCTTTCTTACTCTTTACATGTACCCTGGGTGCCAGAGGCTTTTCTTGCGAGGTTTCTGGTTTCGTGACAGTATGATTCTGTAGTCATCTCTCTTCCCCTTACTTTCAGGTATGAAATCTATCTTGATGAAGTCAAACCTGGGGACCTCAGTGTAAACTTTCTCAGAGAGTTTATGGATCTCCCGCTCTCTTATTTGGCACCTGGTGCAGCTGTTAAGTTCCGTAAGTATTTTCTACATAATTATGTATATGAGCTTCATTGAGGTAATTCCATCGAAATAAAAGTTGACTTATTGATTGAAATTTTCTGAAATGCGCCCTGATTGATCATTGCGATGTAATGGATTATGTCCAATATGTCGGTTTCAAAATATAAAATAAAAATAATAGGTCACCATTCCCGCGAAAGAGATATGATTGACTAAATAATACCTCATAGTTTCTTATATACAGTGGAACATCTACTTTGGGATGCCTCCATTAAGGGGACACCTCCTTTAAGGGGACACAAACTTTTTTCCCGGCAAAATTAAAGCTCATATAATCTTTGTAATCTATTATCTCTATTAATTAGGGGACACTTCTCCTTGTCCCGAGGGGGTCCCCGTGGAGGTTCCACTGTATGCAATATCACAGTCAAATTAACATTTGTACCATCGATATATCATAATTACAATAAAAGATCTCTCTTCAAATTGCTCTCTTTAGAGGACTTTATTCTCCGTTGGGGGACACACTACATCAAATCAGGGAAGTTTGGTGGCCGCTTGCAGATTTTTAAAACAATGGAGGCCAGCGAGGTTTCTAACAAAGCGGAGTTTAGCCAAGTCATGGAAGCTGAGTTCAGAAATCTGTTTGTAAGTTTTCATGCCAAGAAAGAACAAAGATCAAGCAGCAGCCAGAAGCGACAACGTAAAACGTCCTCTACTTCTGTAACAGTGGAAGGAGGTGATCAGGAAATCGCTGCAATCATCAGT
This sequence comes from Desmophyllum pertusum, assembly GCA_029204205.1. Lineage (NCBI taxonomy): Eukaryota > Metazoa > Cnidaria > Anthozoa > Scleractinia > Caryophylliidae > Desmophyllum > Desmophyllum pertusum. The sequence continues at coordinate 1,188,564 of MU826364.1, forward strand.
GATTTTAACTCGCCAACCATCAAAAGTGAAATCACCCAATGGCTGGACTCCATCCGTACTTTCCCAAAGCCATTCAAGTTCATGGTTGCACCAATCACAAACTTGCTCAAGTTCACTGTCCATTCCCTGTTTCCAGATGACGAAGCGCAAACAAAATGGGGTTGTGAGGCAAATAGACGTAACCTTAGGCAGGTCAGCTATGGCAAACATTGCTTTAGATATTTGTAACCATTACTCTGGTCCAAGAAGCCTTTAAGAGGACCATCAGAAAATTAGATTTGGAGCAATGGGTCAGAAATGATTGTCAGAACTGTATTCTATGTACCTCTAATTCTAATTTGTTTTCTCTCTTAATTGTTAGTACCACTCAGTAAATAGTTATCATTTTTACATTAATTTTTAGTCCTAAGGAGGGCGGGAGGCAAAGTTAAGATTTATAGTTATACGCCGGTAGTTTGATTATTGTTTTACAGTGTCCTTACTTAGTGGGAAACTGCTATACAACTTGACACTTGAATAAAGTTTTTATTATTTTATTATAATTATCTATTGCTTTTATAATTAGGATTCACAAACCGGTCAAAAACTTCTATTTGGTGAAAATCAATGGGACTTTGACAAGACAGTACTGTGATTTTATGGATCGTGAGGCCTTGATATATTCAGTAGAGCAGAGGCGAGCAAGTTTAGACAAAGCTATACAAGTTTACATGGAAGAGGTATAAATTTATTTGATTTGATTTGATTTTTTTCCCCAATGCATGAACAGCAACTTAAAGGAGCTACGTCACGGATGGCGCATCTTGAAAAAAATTGCCATTTTTTCAAGTTCGCCATTCGCAATCCGTCTTAATCTTCTCCATCTTCAACCATCCTTGTTCCTGTTTGGTTTGTTATCACCTCTTTGGTGTTTTCTCTACCTTAGTAAACTATTATTTTGAGGCTTTCTTCAGTTTGAAGGCGATTTTGCACTTTCGCAAAAATGACTTAAAATATCGTGACACAGCTCCTTTAAAAAAATAGCACTGGTATGTAAGGTGAGATGTTGAAAGAAATTGCTTTTAATTTATTGGACATATAACCCAAAATGTAGACTTTGTGAAAAGTGAAAGCAAGCGCTACACTTCTATGGATGTCCACCATTTTGATCAGCGGAGATCTTCCCGCCAAGATTGATGCATGACCTTATTTGTGCCAAACACCAATCGTGTTCAAAATGACACGGTTACCCCGTTTTCACATTACTCATGACCGTATCGTTTTGAAAACGCGGACACTTTTGACAACGTTTTCAAAACGATGCGGTTTTCCATCATCGCCGCAAAAACGGAAGGCGTAATCGCATCGTTTTCAGTGAAACGGAAATGAAACGGTAACCGCGTCCGCGTAAATGGGGCCTGAGTGCGAAAAGCAAATGTTCATCTTTTACATGTGGGAAACGCAGTGGCGTAATGGTTAGCGCGTTGGACTCCGAACCGAGCGGTCCGTGTTAAAGCCCCTGGCCAGGGTCATTGTGTTGTGTTCTTGGGCAAGCCACTTTACTCTCACAGTGTCTCTCTCCACCCAGGAGTATAAATGGGTACCGGCGACAAAATCCTGGGGGGTAACCTGCGATGGACTAGCATCCCATCCAGGGGGAGTAGTAATACTTCTGGTTGCTTCATGCTAACGAAACCGGGATAATCTCCGACAGTTGTGGGCCACTAGGCTCGTGAAGACTTTACCCATTACCCTTCATCTTTTACTTACAGGGCCCTATTTCTGTCTCGGAAGTGACTCTTCCAGCCGGTAAGCCTGGTTGCCAGACAGCCAACTTCCAGTTTCAAGAAAATTGGCAAACCTTCTTGGAAAGCAATTACAGAAGATGAGGCGGTTTTTCTGGTGATCTTCAATATGAAGCAAGATGCTGTTGGTACGTTTAATGGTCCAATGACAATAAAGGCTCAGATGGAAAGATATGTGAAATATTTTGAAGGAGAATGGTTCGTTGGTGAAACCGTTGACAGCATCGACATGTCCACTGCTTGCAGTCGAGGAGGAAGTGATGATGTTAGTAGTGACATACACTCAATGTGCATCTTGGGTATGGTGTTGACATATGATCCTAACAGCGGGTTCCTTACGATGCGTAAGGAGGACTTGCAAGCTACAAAGGAGTCTTATAAATCAATACCCATGGATGAGTCTGGTATGTTGGTAGCACGTGTGGAATGGCCAGCCAATCATATCTTCAAGATGGATGAGGTGATTGGCTATCTTCCATGTAACGTCAAGTGGTCGAATGTTCTGCGTTTTTGACCCAAGTAACACTGAAGGCAAGTGTCTTCACTTCACAGCTTCCTCCAAGGGAACCATCTTTGTAATTTTCTCGGCCATTCCAGATGACAAAGATACGTGGTACTATGTTGAAATATCTCCTTATGGAGTAGGCATCTTTAAAGTAAGTGAAACGTTAAAGAGTTAACGTTATACAGTCGGGGGAACGCGTACCAGTTGATGGCGAATCCCGCCTTCGAGACAGGACTAAGCCCGCGGTTTTCGTTTATTGCGCATGCGCTATGCTGGCTCGATTGCTTTCGGAGTACTCGTGAGTGCTAGCGCTAGGTTTTAATTGGACAATAAGAATCAAAAACTCGATTATTTCAACGAACGGCACTTGTTCCCCTGACCATATAATATTTTTAGAAAATAAGTGGAAGCATCTGAATCACAACCCAGAACTAAGAGAGGGGACTTGCTCAAAGAAATGTAGATGTGTTGTCTTCCAGGTTCAGTCAGTAGGTGAAAAAATGTTGTTGTTGTCTAATCACTCTGCAGTGAAACGACAACAAAATAATTTCTAACTTAGTATAAGTAACAAATCCAGACCATGGTATAGGAGGGGGCATCTCGTTTATTGATCAGACATAAACAGCTTGAACTAAAATTACTAGGAAAAGAAACGCGGGAAGAAAACTCACTGAAACTGAGCTAGGTAACAGCTTACAAAGGGTCTCACACAAATGATCAGATATGTAACCCTTTAAGCCATTGAATCCATTTGTTTACTGCTACAACGCCTATTGCTACAAATGCAATGTAACTGAGTGTAGGAATTGGTTCGAAGAACTCGTGCCACTTTCTTAACCAATCAGATGCCAAACTAAAACCACGCGTTTTCCCGCACTTGGCGCCGGTTACAAATATTTGCATATACAGTACTGTAGTTCTGATTGGTTCCTTGTGTTGTCTTCGTCTATTATGATTGATCAGAGTGATTACTTTTGGTTTTGGTTTCACTACACTCAATTGAAATCGCTCTACCCGTTTCACCAAAGCATATTCTTTTCGTTGGTCTTTGCAGTCTCAGAAGCTAATAGTTTCCACAGTCGATGTCAGCGCGGTTGGACTGGGTGTCGATATTCTGTACCAGTCCTACTTTGTCTGCGTGAAGGAATCATCCGGAAGCACCGTGATTGAATATGGAAAAAGCCTGGGAACTACAGAAAGAGGTGATGTCTACCTTACCATGATTGACCTGGAAGATCCTCTGTTTGTGCGTTTTTGGTCATTTGGTAACGGAGATGAACCCCTCGAGATAGTGGACGCCCACATTGTGTCACGCCATTTGACGAAGGCCAACTGCAGAGGAGATACCGTACTAGACAAGGAAAGCAACATGTGTGTGCAAAACTGTCACGCATTGTGTGATCCAAACCAAGGTTTGTTGCATTAATTACGCACTTTGAAGAGACTATCATGGTAGCTCCGTCACATCTGTCACGCAGTGCTTCTTAAGGGAGAAGTGTTACATGATGACCTAAAAAGCTGCCATAGGTAACTCTGTCACATTCGTCACACAACGCTTCTTGAGGAAGAAGTGTTGCGTGATGACCCATATAACAGCTTTGGGTGTCACGCACATTGTGGTTGTTGCAACTACGGTACCTAAACACAAAATCCGAATAAGCGAGATTTTGATAGATACATTAGAAAATACACGTAATATCCATTCAAATAAATCTGAAAGTTAGGAAAATAGATTACGTATATGTTTCCCGAATGAGTTATTATTTATATATTATCTATTAGGTTGTCGAAGAACTTCAAGCAGTAAACCTTTAGTCACTGATTGCAATGCATGCCGGTATGTAAAAAATGGACACACTGGGGAGTGCTTACAGATTTGTCCAGAAGGCTGGGAACGAGACGACAAAGTTTGCAACCCACGTAAGCTTATACCACAGAAAAATGTTTGAAGTAATATTTCAAAAACGAGTGCGAGGGTTTCCAAACACAGGAAAACAGATGAAAGCACGAGGTCACAGGTCGAGTGCTTTTATTCTTTTAATCGAGTGTTTGGAAACCAATGGGCACGAAGCACGGGTTTTTGAAATTACTTATCCAACAAAGTAAATTACATAATATCTTATCCTTCTAATGAGCATTACCTATTCAGATACTTTTGTCATTTGGCCATGGAATTGGTATTGATTAGCACCATTTGTTGTACTAGAAAGCGTTGGTAACATTCCTTCGTGCTTTTCACGACTTTTTGCCTGCATACGTAGACCTTGACAAACAAACCACATTTTCGTTGCGTCCGGTCACAGTTAATAGAGGGAAATGGTTATGAAGCCCCGAAAACTTCAAAGGAGCAAACAAAGAAGCCAAGATTTATGTTGGAAGGTCCATGACCGTGCACATCTTTTGTTTTGCACTCATACACTATGCATGAATTACGTAATCGTAACGTTTCTATTGGTTAGTTGCTTGAACACACGTAGCCACCTATTGTATTTTGTCAGGTTTTGTGCACGATCAACCCCCAAAATAGCGAACAAAAACATATAACATAACCATTTCCCTCTATTAACTATGGTCCGGTCGAATGATGCGCGATCGCTTACTACGTTTGAAGTTCAAAATTTGAGCTGATTGGGAAAGGAGTCAGCTGTCTAGCTAGAGCAATATACAATCTCGTACCGTATCTACTAATTTTTAAATTCTAATTCTAATTTAAAACTACATCAAATCTTCAATATTTCTTATTTCCCTAAATTTTACAACTCCTTTGAGAAAAACTATTTCCTCCTAAACATACCCAAAAATCACCCAAAGATTTACAAAACACCCCATAACATAGATTCGTGTAATGAGCTAATAGTTTTTGGATTGCTTGACTGTGAACGAGATATTTCCATTAAACCCATGTTAAGTGGCGGGAAAATGGCATTCAGGTGTACCCAGAGCGAAATGGTTATGAAGCGTGACAAAGTTCATTGTTATATATTTTTGTTCGCCTTTTTGGCCTTGACCGTGCACAAAACCTGACAAAATACAATAGGTGTTTACGTGTGTTCAAGCTTAGCAACTAACCAATACAATAGAAAAGTACGTTTAGGTTACGTAATTCATGCATAGTGTATAGATTGTGCACGGTCGTGGACCTTCCAACATAAATCTTGCCATCTTTGTTTGCTCCTTCGAAGTTTGCCGGGCTTCGCAACCATTTCCCTCTATTAGCTATGAACGAATCCGACCAAACAACGAACGATCCAACCTACCAACCAAATAACCAACGAACAAATGGATAATGACTCTATAATTTTCTTGTTGTATCTTTCTGACCAGGAAAAAACCCTTGTAAACAAAATCCTTGCTTACACGGAGGAACATGTGCCTACCTTGGAGGTGGAAACTTCAAGTGTACTTGCTTGGTTCAGTATTCTGGAGAGACTTGTGAAAATAGTAAGCAATTATCAATTTTCAAACCGTGTAGCTTCTAATTTACAAACAATTTATTACTAGAGACTGATGATCTAAGAGAAGGATTCCCCGTGCCCATGATAAGTTTTTGAAATCTATTTTAAGTTAATTCCATCGAATTAAAAGTTGCACTAGAAAGTTTCTGAAACTTTCCCCAGTTGAACATTGCGATGTAATATTTCAAAATATAGAATAAAAAGAATAGGTCACCAGCCCCCGCGAAAGAGATATAATCGACTAAAAATACCTCATAATTCCTTACAAAATCAACCAAAAACACGTATTTTTCACGTTTCCAGTGATTATTAATTTTTCTGCACTGAGAATTGGTCTATACTCCTTGCATAGAAAGAAGATGATTACTAGACTTAAATATGCGAAAAAATGATAGGTCACCACGCTCGTTTACGAGAAAACGATCGTTAACCTCTCTGGCGAGCATAGCCATAATGAAAAGCCGCCATTTTTTAATGTACGCGAGCTAATTACGCGCGAAATTATGCGCAGAAAGGATGCGCAATGCAATACTAAGGAATCACCTTAAACAGTCTCGTGCCATGCTGTGAAAGTTATTTTTTATTTCCTTCTGATCGAGGCTCCAACATCACGTCACTCGAACTGACCAATCAGGTAGCGCTCTTAAAAAAGCTCAGCTTTGCACTGAAAATTAAAAATAGATTTCAAACAATTATCATCGGAAGAGACCCATGTATGGGGGAATGCTTCTCTTAGATCATCCTCTCTTGATCAATAACTGATTATATGATAAAACTTGTTTTTGAAATACTGGTTGATTACTGGTTTTATCATAATTATGAACATTACTAAACATGCCAAGGTGGTTATATGAAATTTTCAAAATCCCTAATTACCAGATACGATTTTTTGGTTATTTTCATTCATTAATACGCAGCCACAGTTTTTGCATTTCTAGCTTTCTGGATTTTATCGACTTCTTTTTCATACAAATCATGTCATGTAATCAAAGGGAACCGAAACATCACCCAGTTGATTTATAATTTTAAAGAAATTAATGAAATCGTGAAGTAGTTGATAAAACATTATAACCAACTCATCGCAATAGACCTTTCTCCAAAATGGCCGCCGCAAATTCATACTACACTGAGCCGAAAATCAAAACCAGCACCTGAAATACTGGAAAATTTAGAGACGTTTGTATGACTGGGGGTATGGCGTACAAACGTCTCTAAATTTTCCAGTTTTCAACTTCCGTTTTCTCCACTTAGGTAGAACCTAAATTAACGAAACTTCGTACGATTACCAAACAAAAGGTGGTCTTTCAGGTGCTGGTTTTGATTTTCCGCTCAGTGTAATATGAATTTGCGGCGGCCATTTTGGAGAAAGGTCTATAGTGGCAATGGTTAGCTCGTTAGACTCCTGATCGAGTGGTCCGGGTTTGAGCCCTGGCCTGGGTCATTGTGTTGTGTTCTTGGGCAAGAAACCTAACTCTCACATTGCCTCTCTCCATGCACCCAGGAATATAAATGGATACTGGCGAATTGTCAGGGCAACCAGACAAAAATATGTTAGGGGAGTGTATTCCTAGTCGCTTCATGCTATAGTACCCGGAGCGCCGGCCTGATAAGTCACTAGGCTTGTAGACAGACTTTAACCTTTTTTAAACCTCTTTTTATTCACTTTATAGAAATCACGGAGTGTTATGATCACGCCATTGGTGTTGCTGATGTCGCTAAAATTCCCGACGATAGCATCACAGCTTCTTCAACACGTAGTAGCAATAAATACCAGCCTTCTTACGGAAGATTGAATGGCGAGGAGGGTGATGGATGGTGTGCGGCGACATCGAGACGCAATAACGACTGGCTGCGGATTGACTTTGGAGACATTTATGTAGTGTGTGCTGTTGCCACCCAGGGAGATGTAGATGGAAACGAATGGGTCACAGCTTTCAGGCTGTTCTTCTCCTTGAATGGGAAGATTTGGAACTTGTATCGGGATAAACGTAACATTGCCGTGGTAAGAATATCATGATTCAAGCTTTCTTTTACTAAGTCAGAGGCGACAAAGTACGTTACAGCCCTCTCTCTACATCGGCCTAGCATCCCATCCAGGGGAAGTATAGGGCAACCTCGTCCCCAGATCTAGAGTCTTCTCGGCGTTCAAAATGGCAGCGCGAAGAAGACCCTGGCGAACAACAGGTCACGTGACCACAAAATTAGCCAATAGCGAGCCCACCGCCATTTTGAAACAATCAAAATCTCCAATATTTTTGGAGACACGTGACCTGCTGTTCGCCAGAGTCTTCTTCGCGCCCACCCGCCATCTTGAAAGCGGAGATGGCCCTGGTAACGAGGTTGAGTATAGGGTGCTTATCATTGGGCCGTAAAGTAGGAGAGCATGAAGTATGAAGGAGCACATTAAAAAAAAAAAATTTAATATTTGAATGCTATTTTATTCACATCTATTGTTTTGCTGTATATTTTAGGTGTTTAAGAGGCAAGGTGAAAGTAACACAATTGACGAACACACACTAGCAGTACCAACTTCTGCAAGATATATTCGATTTAACCCGATCGCTCGTAACAAATACAACTGTCTTAGAGTTGAAGTGTACGGCAGCTTAGAGGGTAAGTTTTTTTACGTTGATCTTATGTTGTACAGTACTACAAAAGCTCTCATTTCAGGCTTCATAAAGAGGGGTTTATTAGAGAAAGAAGGGGGGGGGGGGGGGGGCAGGAGCATTGAGCTATTTTTAGAATTATTTTTGCCGTAAAAATCACCCGTTGCGAGCACGAGGACGATGTTGTCATTCGTGTTTCAGATTAAAAATAAAACCAAGAATGGACGAGAGGAACGTGGAATAAGAAATAGAACGGTGGAATGTCGTTACCACGAATTATCACTATTGTTCACGGACGTACACGGAAATCTTTTCGCAGGAGAACGATTCTAAAAATAGCCGAAGGTGTAACTACGTTGTTGTCATTAATCAGCACAGATAGAGGCCTCCGGGGTGATATGCTCCTGGGGGGGGGGGGGGGGGGGGGGGCTTATTCCAAATTTCGGAGAAATATCAAAATAATTTTTTCCGACATTTAATTGTAGCACTAACTTAAAGTAAACCCAGAAACCGCATAACACATATTAATGGCTCCTGTATATCACCGTTATGCATACAGCTGTTTCGAGAAAGGTTGTCGGAAAAAAGCGCACGCGACAATCCCGAAAGGTATTGTGGGTAGTTTTAAGCTTGACTTCAGCATTTCAGGGAAATCTGAGAAAATGGCACGAGACGCCATGGACGTATGTTTGCGAGCGCTAAAAGAAAGCAACAAAAGTAGGTTCGACATGACAGTATCAGAAACATACCTTGCTGATCGTATCCCATATTACCTTTCGGGATTGTCGCGTGCGCTTTTTAACGACAACCTTTCTCGAAACAGCTGTATGCAACGTCATTTTACTATCCTAAATTGATGGGTGGAGGTCTTAAGGAGGGAGGGAGGCTTATTACAAAAATTGTTTTTCAAGGAGGGGGAGGGAGTCATTAGAGAGAAGAGTTTAATAGAGAGGGGTGAAGGTGGAGGTTCGACTGTAAAAAGGATATATACAACAGTATCATATACTCATGATATCCATATTTTATTTTATATTTTTCAGAAAATACAGGTAAGAGATGACGTATGAGAATAAAGGAATTGCCGTAACCAAAGGAACGGTTCTGTTTCTTATTTTTAACATGATATTGGCCATGAATTCGCTGAAGGATAGTTGATGTCTATCCTCACTTTCCTTATCGCGACAACGACATGATATTTCAAATTCTTTGCCTATTGATCATCGGTCACACATTTGAATTTGAGCTCATATGAGGTCATCACCATGTGCAATTTAGTAGCCAATTGGCCTTCATGCTGGTTGTTGAAACAGAAAACAATTTTTCATGTTTCTAAGCAATCGCTTGACCATGAAGTTTTAGGCGAGATCGCGAGACTATCTCTGCAGCAAGATGAGCGAAATTGTGGTAGTGAAATTTCTATCTGGAGTTAATTCGCACGCATTGCGAGCCTATTTACACTGGATAATCTTATCTAGCGTCTTACGTCTACGTCATACCCTCTCTTGCTCTCGTTTTAAGAACATATCTAAGAACATACCCAGGCTGACATTTTTTAGTTAACAACATCTTTATTTTGTTCACTTGGCGTGACATCTTGAACTGGGCTTTGAACTAAGCCGCTCAAGCCTTAGTACAGCCCAGTCTCCTTCGAAGCCATTATTTGAGTCGTCACACATGCTCAGCCCGGCTCAACGTTCTTCAACTACCATTGACTGACCCTATCATCAAGCGTGGGCCAAACGAGAGAAACTCTCAACAACACTTAAGAAAAATGTGAGCAGGTTCAAATTCGATGAGAGGTGTGAGTTAGAACACTCATCAACTCTCATCTTCGTTTGGCCCGGGCAGTAACAGCTGCGAACGCAGTTTGCATTGATTTCATTAATCGATATCTTAATAATCGGTATGATTATTATTCCGTTGTGAAATCTCTCCTAGAGTGTTCCAACTACATGACCCTAACAGATGCAACGAGGGCAAAAACGTATGAAACAGACACCAGTTCTCCGCGGAAGTTGTGCGATAAGGTTCTGTCAGGCTGGTACAGGTTCAGCGGAGAGGCTGGAAGTCAAATGCCAAATACCTGTGTCCCTCATCAACGCTGCGGCGGAAATGCATCGGGCTGGCTCAGAGGAAAGCATCCGTCAGTGGCTGATGGGATTGTTCAGCGTACAGTTTGTTTTAATTTAATCGAGCGATGCTGTCGATATTCAACTGTTATCCAAGTACGCAACTGTGGAGAGTTCTATGTTTACAAACTGCATTCCCCGCCTGTTTGTCCTCTTCGTTACTGTGGCAATGGATAATTATTCTCTGCATTCAAGGTAGCAATTTTCGCAATTTTCTCCTTATACAGTCAGGAGAAGACACTCTCATATGAAAGTGACGGGGATGCTCGTCGGAAATTTTGAATTTAATAAACTCCTAAAGGAGACCAATCTGGGCGTGGCTCAAGCTTCATTTGACCACTAAAATAAACCATTCTAAAAGAGGCAAAGAAGAGTTATAGTTACCGCTTTAATTAAGTTGCAGTCGATCTCCGGTAATGAGACTACCAACACAGTATGACAGTATTTTTTTCATTTCTTCGTGTGCAACCCTAAACGATGGCTAAACTGAGATATCAGCGTTCCGTCCTGAACACCCTAAGTGAGACCAAAATCCGTAATTTACACCCCAGTGAAACGAGACGACGAGTATCCCCGTCACTTTCATATGGGAGTCCCCCTCTCGGGGTAGTTGGGAAGGTTGTAAAATGTGGTCCTTTTACATTTAGTTTAGACTCAGTAAAAACCAGAAACAAACTGTTTAAGCAGGAGGTCTCCCTCCCCCATATCAATGTTGGAGTCTCGTAATACAATCCTGTGAGAGTAAGGTTGCTAGAAGTTCAATATTGAAAAGGGGAGGGGAGGAACAAAATGAGTTACCTTCCCAACACTTCTGTCTTGGGTTGTAGCTGATTTACCTTTTTCTGACAACTCTTCACTTTTGTTCTTTAGGCCTGGACGCAGTGAACTCGTTTCCACAAGATCCATTTTCAAGAATCAAGCAATATATATACCGTCATAGGGTTAGGACAGGTCAGGATAAAGTCAGAGAAAATGTCAGGGAAATTTAGTTATATCTGGATAGGGAAATACCAGAGGTCTATAACTAGTTATAGACCTCTGGAAATACTCAATTTATTGTCAAGTCAGAGAAAATAATTTAGAGGTTGCTGCAGGTTTCGTTAATGGGTCAAGTTATTATGATTTGTGAAAATTGTTTTCTGTCAAATAATTTTTACAAATTTTAAGCGTAATTTGGCAACTAATCATTTGCTTTACTATGGTGAGTGAAAATTGTTTTCTGGTCAGCAAAAACTCAGGGAATTTTTGTTTTCTTCCTAAGGATCAACTATGAGACAGTTTTAACTATTCCTACTTAGGGAGCTGTGCAATAATTATCAGGAGGGGGGGGGGGGGGTTGGAAAATGGGCTTTCAAGTAGCCAAATATTAGGTAATACCCCCCCTCCTAAAGGAAGTGAATTTAGTTATTGCCCCCCCTCTAATCAGTCAGAAATTATGTACGATCTCCCCCCCCCCCCCCCCCCCCCCCCCCCCCCCCCCCCCCCCCCCCCCCCCCCCCCCTCACAGTATACACACACCTTTATACAAGTACGCTACATTTTCTCTACACGCACCTGTGGATTTAAAATCTTATAACAGAAAGAAGCATGTTTAATTGTTGGACATCCGCGTCTGGAACAAACATCACCTCCGTAGTAATGTTCAACAGAACCATAGCAGAAGGAAAAGAGCATGTGTGGTTATTTTCAGGTCCGGTGAAGGCTAGCTAGGCCCGAAGGGCCGGAAAATTTTTCGGTCCCCACCTTATAAATAGGTATAGATTCGCCAATGTAATATGCTACTTGAAATAAAATGTTAAGCCCCCCCCCTCTCTTGAGTGACTTATTTTACCTAGAGCCCCCCCCTCTCCTTGCTTTGATTTTACTTTATGATGCCCCCCCCCCCCTCTGGTTTTCCAACCCCCCCCCTCCTGGTAATTATTGCACCAGTCCCTTAGAGCAGTTTTTCAATTGAGTCGTGTCGAAAGTAATCCGGAATTGCTTTGGTTTTGCTTTACTACGCTCTGATTGGCTTAAAAAAACTCGCGCCACCTGCTCAACCAATCAAATGCAAGACCAAACCAATCACGACTTGGTCGCACGCGTTTTCCCGCGCTTGTCATCGATTACCAGACTGGACTGATTACGTGTATTTGCTTTGAGTTCTCGTTGGTTCGTTCTGTTTACGTTTGCTGTGATTGGCCATTGTAATTGCTTTGCCAGGGTTTTGGTTTTATTAGGACACTCAATTGAAAACCGCTCTAAATGAACCAATATATATATTTCAAGATTGGGACTGTACGTTGTAAAGTAGTAAGATTATTTGATAAGCTTTTCAGAGACTTCATTACGTGCACTCTTCGCAGCACTTGTAGTAGAAACATATATCCTTTCACCGGAAGCACAGAAAGAGAAAGAGTAAAAACGGTACGTTCATATTTTCGCTTCAAGAAAGGTTGTCACGTGATAACATACATATATAGTGAACGTCTGCGCAAATGGTTCTGGGTTTCCTGTGTGCAAAACTCCCGGATGTCCTGTCAGTTTATCCCGCTGGGTTTCCCGTTATGCAATATAGAGGGTCCTGATGGCGTTTACTGATAGCTTAACCTGCGAATACAGCCGACTTCCATCGCGCGCGGGACGCTGCATGCGGCGCGCGATGGGAAGTCGGCTGTATTCGCAGCTGATTGCTGAGAATTGAACAAAATTTTAACTGATAGCTGGGAATGAGATCTGTCAAAATTAACTGATAGCTGAGAATGAGATCTGTCAAAATTAACAGACAGCTGAGAATGAGATCTGTCAAAATTAACTGATAGCTGAGAATGAGATCTGTCAAAATTAACTGATAGCTGAGCCAGCACCCTCATCAGGACCCTCATCATATCATTATGTTCAACATTCTGGACTTCCTGTTTTACCTCTTGTCAGTTATTATTTTTAGGTTTCCTTCAGTCTGAAGATGATTTCTGAGAATAACTCGTGCGTTATAGAGCTTAACTTTTCTCAATTGAAGTGTGTAAAAAAAAAAGTTCAAGTCTGTCTACAACTGGCTTGCCAGACCAGCGTTTTATCTCCGGTTTCCATAGCGTGAAGTGACTGGGAGACAATTATGAGTATCGCTACTTCCCTGGATGGGATGCTAGTTTCCTTAATAACCCCCAGCATTTCAAGTTTTGTCAGGTTGTCCTGACAATTCGCTGGTCCCCCGACTCCCGGGGCGCTGGTACCCGTCTCCTGGGTGCCGGGGTCGTCGTTTTCTTGGGCAGGGCTTGAACCCAGACTGCTCGATCCGGAGTCAATGCGCTAAACATTAGGCCACCACGTCACGTCTCTCAATGGAAGTGTGGGTAAAAATACTCTTTGAAGCAACTTTGTATGAACGTACAGTATTTGAAAGGGAAATAAAAGAGTTGATTACTTATGCCGTGTAGGTTTTCAGCCTGAGTTATCCGACGGTCCCTGCTCGTCCTCGACGTTCTAGACGGCGTTAACCGTTCTACCAATCTTCTCTCTTTCAACAAAACCTGTCTTTAAGCAAAAACATTACGAAAACAGTCAACAGTTTTCTCTCCCTCGTGTTTTTGTGTAGAATTAAGGGCAGGGATCTGGGCCTAGTAGTAGCTGGTGGAGCAAAACTGCGCGGGGTGCAGACTTGGGGAGTGGCCAATTAAATGGCGGAGTACGGGGAGGGAAAGAGATGCAGAAAAGTGTCCGCCACTGGAGCTGGCCGCTTACGGGAATGTGTAAATACAGAGTTTGTATGAGCTAGAGTTCAAACAGGGTTTGTCAAGGCGGCCGTAAGTAGAGCTGTCCGCCTACGAGAGTGTCTGCTCAGAGAGCTTCGACTGTGTTGTTTAAAATTACCACAATGGATAATCGCAGGGTAGAAAGTATTAATTTATTACAGCTTTATACCAAAATACAGTGCAAAGGTAAACTACACATTAAGTTAACAAAAGTTACAATTTAATACAAAAGGTACAGAGAGTTACGGAGGTCATGTATTAGGTGGTGGAGTGACGGAAGACAAAATGCATGTGCTTTTAGCATGTAGGGACCAAAAACAGTCATAATAATGAGTTGTCGTCAGCCATAAAGTGTGGTTTGACCGTTAAAAAAGCTGTCACGGATATTTTAAGTCATTTTTTGCGAAGTGCAAAATTGCATTCAAATTGAAGGAAACCTAAAAATAATAGTTTACTAAGGTAGAAAAACACTAAAGGGGTGATAATAAACCAAACAGGAACAAGGATGGTCGAGGATGGAGAAGATTAAGACGGATTGCAAACGACGAACTTGAAAAAATTCAAGATGCGCCATCCGTGACGTAGCTCCCATGGTGATGGATATATATAATTTAATAATGGGTGTACCCTAATAATGTAATAGATTATGCATTGTATGTATATATCTTCATTCATGCACTCAGCCACGGCTGAATCATGAGACCTCTGAGCATTTTAGAATTATTTTCCTTCTGACTTCAGTCGTGCCTCCTCAATTGATTGAAAGTTCGGCATCCCAGAAGGAAGTTGAAGGAATGAGCGTTCCTCTTGAATGATGTGTTCAGCTTCCTCTGCAAAAGAAAGGAACAAGAAACTTGTATCAATGATACAAAGATACTTGGTCTTAACCTTTTTACTACAATGATAATCATTGTAGCTCCCAGTTTTTTTTTTTTTCCCCCAGTTTTTTTTTAGACTTGGAGTCATGTGCCGGCACTAATCTTTACCTTTGCAGTATTAAAGGAGCTATGTCTCCATATTTTAAGTCAGTTTTGCGAAGTGTAAAATCACCTTCAAATTGAAGAAAGCCTCAAAATAATAGTTCACTAAACTAAGGTAGAAAAACACCAAACAGGTGATACTAAATCAAACAGGAACAAGGATGGTTGGGGATGGAGAAGATTAAGACGGATTGCGAACGGCAAACTTGAAAAAATTGGCCATCAAGATGCGCGTAGCTCCTTTAAGCTACTCACCTCTAATCCTGCTCATTTTGCTTCCATAAACATAATCAGCTTGATATGCCACAATGAAGGACAGAGGAAGAAAAGGAACGAAAGCTGATGGGTTTTTTCGATCTCTTGAATCTACAAAGATGTGTACATACAAAAACAAATAATTATTATTGAATCAATCTTGAAGCTCCCATGGGAAAACACACTGCATACAGTCAAAGCTCTCTAAGCGGATACTTTCAAAAGCGGACAGCTCTATTTACGGCTGCCTTGACAAAACCCCATTTGAACTCTAGCTCATACAAACTCTGTATTTACACATTCCCGTAAGCGGCTAGCTCCACTTGCAGACACTTTTTCTGCTTCCCAAGGCTGTCCACTTTTGGGAGCTTCAACTGTAGTTTAAATTTGATGGGTCAAAACGCAAATATTAAAATAATATAGTCTTAACCAAGCCTGTTCCATGCACACACATTGTGGAAATGCAAACACGATTTCCCACCATTTGGGTCCTGGGAAAGGCTAACTGTACTGTTAGACATTGCTGATCCTATAGCAGTATGCGCGTGTCACATATGAACCTAGTATATGACCGCTCACTACATGAGATACTCCGTAGCTCAGTGGTTAGAGCATCCAACCAGTGTATTGAAGGTCATGGGTTCAAATCCTGTCAGATTTTTTTCTTTGTCCCACACTCATGACAAACTGAATACTAGCAGTTACTTGCAACACTGTAGTACTAGTGTTGACTTGTTAAACCCACAGAGTATACTGTATCAGATGAAAGTACTCTTGCTCCCTGGATACATATCCCGGGGGGGGGGGGGGTACTCCCTATAATGGACTATACGCGGGAGGCTCCGCCCAAAAGGGGTACCTTTTCAGACTGGAGGTGTATAAAAGGGTAGGGATTTCACGAGTTGGAGTATAGAAAAGCGTAGGGAAATTTAGTCATTTAGTTATGAGGTGGACTGCAGGTTTGAAGTTCTTAGCCATCGTAAGGACAGCTTCCTTCCACTTCCTTCTGGGGATATATATTGTTAATTAAGTTCATTCCAAGGGTATAGAAAAGGGATGCAGTGTTTCTACTGTAGGTATGTGAAAGGGGTACCATTTTCATAATTTATATGGAAGGTATATGAAAGGGGTACCTTTTCTGTCAAAAATGGTATATAAAAGGGTAAGGGGTTGGACCTCTGGGCGGAGCCTCCCCATATAAAACTTTTTTGAGTAACCCCCCCAGGATACATATACCTCATGTACAGCTGAATAATGAAGTAGCTTGCTTACCCGGCAAACATAGCAACTGACGCCATTCCATAGAATGAGGCTATCCAATAAAACCTTTCTCTTGCTCCAGCCAGCTGCATGGACATTTGCCTTTCTCTCATGGCATTCTGCATCTCAAGTTGTCTTCCTAACTAAAAGGAACATTGCGGGATTTCAGTAAAATAAAGGCTACTGGGAACACTTGTCTCTTTAATCATTAAAATGATATTATTCTCTCATTACAAGTAGCCCAGGGCTGCAAATTATTATTTTTTCTTGAAAGGACATGTGTCCGACTAATTGTCACCGGTTTTGGTCGGACAAAACAAAATGAGGTAGGCCATCATACTGTACTGCTTGATAAGTGAACTAGTGCTAATCTAACGCATTGACAATGCAGAGTAAACTATGGTTTGCGTTTAGAACAAAAAATGTGTTATAATGCGTTAGCATTTGCATTGGAAGGCAAAAAAATATTGTCCGGACATTATGTCCGATCACAGTTGGAATTTCATCGGACATTGGCAAATTTTGGTTGGCCATTGTCTGATGACCAACTGTTATTTGCAGCCCTGTAGCCCCAGTTCTATTAGAGTGGTTAAATTCAATAATAATCTCACCGTGCCAAAAATGATCCAGAACTGCTTTGGTTTAGTTTTACTACACTCCTGACTCCAGATTGATTTAAAAAACTTGCACCACCTTACAAAATGCTTGGGGATACTACGATGAACACAAATCCAATCCATGCGAGCTGATGCAACAATTTGCTTATCCTCATTTTCATAGTGGGTGGCCAGATGACCTACACAGTATGAACTTCCCACTTCCTGTACAGTTTACTCACAGTTCCCACCCCTTCCTTTATTTTAATAAATAAAGTAGGCTCAATTTCTGCTGCTCTCTCTAGTCCGGTCTTTGTTTGGCTGGTAATTGAGCCTACTTTCTCTGGTGGTTACCAGCTCAGTTCTTTCTGCTTGTAAAATATTTCACATTTTTTCCTATTTCTCCTGGTTCCTGCCACCTTGGGAAATCCCACTTCCCACCCTCTCTTTTCCTGCCTTCTATAGACTTCCTGCCCCTTTTCTCCCAGTCCCCCCCCCCCCCCCCCCCCCCCATAGTAGAGTACAGTTGAACCTCTCCACAACAACCACCCTGGTGCAGAATTATCTGGCCATTGTAGAGAGGTGGCTGTTGTAGGGAGGTTTCAATAAGAGTATGGAATAAGTGTATGGATCGGCGCATGGTTGGGACGAAAAATCCTGGCTGTTGTAGAGAGGTGGCCGTTAGTGGAGGTTTGACTGTATTACATTTCTTGTTTTATTGGAGGTCACACACTTCATTACCATATTTTTACAAAATGTTACAATATAGAATTACATGTATGGTGTATGTCTAACCTGGATTTTTTGAGTTGCCAACATAAACTCTTGATTCTTCTTCATGTTTTCATCCATCGTTTCTTTCATAGCTCCTCCCAGATAAGAACCCATTGTTTTATTTTGATTCTGTTTTCACTCAAACAATCAGCCTTCCTACAGATGAATGAGAATAATGGAACAACAGTACTATAAAGCTGTATTCACATCACATACTCTCAAAAGTAGAAATATTCATAACTTATATGATTGATTTATAGCACTCATCGCTTGCACAAGAACACAACATAATGACCCTGGTCAGGTTGCCCTAACAGTACAGTATTGGTGAGATTACCTACTAGGTTAACTGTATACTGGTATGATTCCCCACCTACCTACCCGCATGTCAAATTTAGCTCAAAAATAAAGATAACAGGAGGAAACAAGTATCAGCGAGAAACTCGCCACACATATCCTACATAGCTTATATAAGGTTATACCCCCCACCCCCACCCTACCCGGGACTTTATACATATACAGTCCTTACACACTATAATTATTTTGACTTCTTCAATGATCAAAAGAAAAGTGAAAACATTCAAAGAAATGTGCAAAGGTTGGCCTGACTCCCGGCCTGACTCTTCACGCGATAATATCGTCAAGGGCCGGTTGCATGACTTGCATGAATCTGCAGGGCGCCGGTTTGCGAAAAATAAACAGTGCCAGATCGAGTCATGCAATTGCAAAGCTGACTGCATTTTAAACTCGCAGTTTTAAACATTAAATCTAAAATTTAAGAAAATCTAAGTCGAGGAATTACAGAGTACCACTTTTGTAAGAGAAATCACAATTCAATCGCAAATGTTTACCTCCAAAATCTTTGCGGCTTTCTCAAACAGTTCGAACAGTGATTTGAGTCTGCACTCCTTTGGTTCAGCAGCTTCTATGAAAGCGCGGCTACAAAGCTGGGAACGAAAAATCAAAAAATGGCGAAGAAAAGGTCAATCAAAGAAGTGGAAGCTTCTCGCTCGTCTGATGGAGTACAAGCAAAGAAAAAGAAAACAAAAAAGGTTTGCATAAGTCGAGGTGTTACTATTCTATGTTTATATTTGAGAAAATCGAAGTTTTGAACCTTTGTTTTCAGGGAAAGTGGACAAACAAACAACGCGTGCTCGTGTTTTGCTCACGTGGTATATCACACAGGTAAGAAAGAATGCAGGCATGATAACTACGATATACAGAAATGAACCCAGTATGTTTTAAATTCATGTTTTGATTTAAATTAAACATCTTCACTTTTATGCATAGCCCATACTCTGTCAATAAGTCTCAGAACCCAGTATGTTTTATAATAATAATAAGTATAATGACTTATGAGCTGTATACATGTACAGTCAACTCTCTCTAAGACGGACATCATCGGGACTGGCACCAACTGTCCATCTTAGAGAGGTGTCCGGCTTATTGAGAGTTAAGATACCGTAAAATGACTGAAAAACGGCACGCAGGGACCAACACCAGGTGTGCGTCTTACAGAGCTAGGTGTCTGTCTTATAGAGGTGTCCGTTATGAGAGAGTTGACTGTAGTCCCAGCCTGAACAATCGATGAAAATCGATCATCGAAAATCAATCGATCAATCGATATCAATCGATAACAATTAGTTAATTGATATCGATTGGTATTGGCCAATCGATGACCAATCGATAATCACAAGAAAATGTTGGCTTCATCAATTGTTATAGATTGCTATTGGTTTTCATCGATTATGAATAATTTTATATTATTTTCTTGCAATTTTGCGCTGTTGTTGACTTGTTTCATGTTTGCTTGTGTAAATTTAGTATCATTTTATAACGACACCTATTTTCAAGGGTTAATTTGTGTTTAATCGCAGCTAATCGGTCAGCACAAAAGAGAAATGTACTTTTTTCACGGTTGACTGATGTTTCATGACTTTGGCTGCAGTTCATGTTTTGGAAATCAAGTATCATGATTGCTGTTGTTACGATAATCGTGTTTTGCATAAAATCTAACGCGTATACACTGCAGTATCAGAGGACTGAAGGACATACAAATTGCTGTTTATTTGTAAGCTTCTTTACCATGTTTACAAGGGTTCAAATAAAAAAATTATTTGTCAAAGCCATTAAAAGTCATTTCTGTGATGATGCAGAAAGCAGCGGGGTTAGATCATGCCGTTACGTTTCCGGCGTTTTGCATTCGGGTACATGTGTGCGGATAAAATCGATGATAATCAATAATTATTGATGATAATCGATGCCAATTAATCGATTGATATTGATAATCGATAACAATTGATAATCACAAAATTCTTAGTCATCGATTGGTCATCGGTTATCAATATCAATCAATTAATTGGCATCGATTATTATCGATTTTCATCGATTGTTATCGATTTTCGATCATCGATTTCATTGATTGTTCAGGCCGGGCTGTAGTACATAAGCCACATTTACATGCAGCCAATAGAAACCTAAAGCTCTCAGGCTGATTGTTAAATGAAATTAAGAAATGATTCAAATACTTTTACTAATTCTCTTTATCTAATTATTTTTCTTATTTTGACAGAGCAAGGCACCTTATGTTGGACATACAGACATTGTTACCACACTCAAAATCTGGTAAATACACGAGAAGATTTGTGACGTCACAAATAAATACCTGTGCCCAGTTGTTCAAATGATGGTTAATGCTATCTGCCATTTTAATCACTATCTAGTGGATAATGTAGTTTGTTTTGTTGTCTACTGGATAGTGATTTATCCAGTGAATAGTGTTATCCACTCTTTGAACAACCAGGGCCAGCATCACTATTATGGTGTTTGTTGGTTGTCTGGAAAATCTAGAGACCTCCACTAGTTGCCAGCCAGCCATCATCCCATACACTGTTGTGCAATCACGTAATCCTGCAACCCAGCCACCTACTCAACCAATCAGATGCAAAACCAATTGTGACATGGTTTAGGTTCATACTGTTTCCTTACCTTTGGCTTTTGAGACCCCCTCCCCCTTGGAATTTCTAATGACCTTCCTTGGGGTGGGTAGAGATATTTTCTGGAACCGCACATTTTGTTGTGCATGTTTATTGTAATTCATCAACAGCCTTCTCTTATGT
Organism: Desmophyllum pertusum; assembly: GCA_029204205.1. Classification (NCBI taxonomy): domain Eukaryota; kingdom Metazoa; phylum Cnidaria; class Anthozoa; order Scleractinia; family Caryophylliidae; genus Desmophyllum; species Desmophyllum pertusum. Next base: position 1,209,758 of record MU826364.1, read on the forward strand.
TTACCTCACCAGAAACTAAGCTTGACCGCAAAGACAAACTCTTTGTTGTCAATGAGGTTTGTAAACAAGCTTTGTGTTTTAAATATAATCAACAGACAAGACAATGCATTTCTATGGTTTATCAGTTCAATAAACCATGCAGGATGTTCGAAGAATATAAGAAGCGATTTGTAAATCACGAGCCGAAGGTGAAAGATTTACAAGCTTTTTGAGTGTCCTTCCAACATCCAAGATGGTTTTTGAACCAATAAATCATAGAAACGTGTACCTTATTCTCACTTATTTTCGCGAGTATTAATTTTCGCGAGTATTAATTTTCGCGATGTAGCAAAAAACGCGAAAATAAAGACGATTTTTTGTAAAATTTTAAAGCCTTTGAGCCCTTTTTTCTCTGAAATCGCGAAAATAAAGCCTTGCGAAATACGGATCTGTCGATTTCGCGAAATTAAGTGCACGCGAAAATTAGTGAGAATAAGTATAGGAAATCGTATGAACGCGAGTGCAATTCGTGATTTATGGGCACGAGTGATGTTTTGAAAGTTCTCAAAATTGCACGAGCCTTTAGGCGAGTGCAATTTGAGAACTTTCAAAACATCATGAGTGACCATAAATCACTAATTGCACGAGCAGTTCATACGATTTTTTGTTTATAATATTCTCAACAAAATTTTGCTGCGGCCATCACGCTACTCTGCACACGAAACGCTTCACTAGTTTCCAAAGAGCTCACATGTTTTATTTGAACGCGCAGGCAAACCAAGCGTGAACTTTTGAAAGAATTACAGTACTATAGTTTAGAAAATATTTAACCATTAACTTGAAAGCTTATTTCAATTCCATTAAGCGGCAAAAACGTCTCTACTTGTCCGGTACCGTTTATCACAATTCCGTATTGCACTCTATAACCTATTTATGCATTCGTCATTGACCAATCAGAAGCTCCATATTTTGTTGAGTATATTATAAGGTAGTATATTGCTTTTATAATAATTTCCATGTGGTTTACTGGTTCTGCAATCAATAGCTACATGTACATGTATTGACCAACCAGAGCTTGTGCATCATCTTCAGTTAATTTGTAAGAATGTAATTGGTGGAAATGTGATAATGTTGACAAAGTAATGCACAATAAGTTTAGTTATAAAATGGAAAGTGTTTGACGATCTGTTGGGGAGCCAAAAGTGCCAATAATTATTTTGAAAGATATTCATTTTTTTGTGACATGTTTTTTTGGTCAAGGCAACAACTACAATGTAGTCTGTTAATTTTTACTTTGACTTGTAGGTTTGTGAAATGAAAAACTGTAACAAGTGTGTCTTTTTTGAAATGAGAAAAGGACAAGACCTTTTTATGTGGTAAGTTGTAACAGTACTGCAGTTTAACAAGTTCTTACAGCGCTTTTCAATAACATGCGAACTCTTGGGAACTCTGCTCAATCAACGGTTTCATTTTTTGCTGCCATCAATCATTTAGTAATCCATTCAAAAGTTCACGTCCATGGACGTGAACTTTTGAATGGATTACTAAATGATTGATGGCAGTGAAAAACGAGACCGTTAATTGAGCAGAGTTCCCAAGAGTTCGCATGTTATTGAAAAGCGCTGTAATGTGTATCAGCTACAATAATGTAGGCGCTTTGGGGTGTGATTTGCTTATTATGCGGAATCTGGAAAACTGCTTGAAAAAAGTATGGGAAAGCGAAGGCTCTGGGGTCGAGAATGTGCAGGGTGTATGAATCGCCGGTCCCATGGGTTTCTCTTCTGTAAAGACAATCAGTATCTGTGCTATACTATACGTAAAAACACATGAATTTTAGCCTGACATGTCTCATAATCTTTCAGGTTTTCTTGTACACCACATGGTCCATCTGCAAAATTCTTCGTTGAAAATGGTGAGTATAGCCCCTCTTACAAAAAAATAAAAAAATAAAAAAATAAAAACATTAAAATAGAAAAAAAACAAAAAGAACAAGCCCGGTGAGCTTGCAATTATTGCAAGCACATTGGGCTTGTTCTTTTCATTAGCTAAAATAAAAATAAAAATAAAATATATATTTGCTAATGCCTCACCCCCCCCCCCCCCCCCCCCCCCCCCCCCCCCCCCCCCCCTCCCCCTTCAAAAATCCTGGATCCACTCCTGCCAATCCCTAGGATTATACCTTACCTTGACTTTTCATTTCTAGTGCACACCATGGATGAACTAAAATTAACAGGAAACGCATTAAAAGGATCAAGGCCAGTATTATCATTTGATAAGGTAAGAGCAAACATCCAGATGTTATGGATTGTCAAAACTTATATTTTGCTGCTTCTTACATGTACAAAAAAAATTGTATGTCTTGAAAAAATGCATCATCCCAATCTCTTGTCTAACATTTTTGCTTCAGTCTGTTATTCCTTTGTTTAATACCACTCTTTCAACCAACCATTTATCTATCTCAAAAATTATGTGCGATTCCAGAAAATATCCATACCATTACCCACCCCAAGGAAGGTCATTGGAAATTCTGAGGGGAGGGGGGTCTCAAAAGCCAAAGGGGGGGGGGGGGGGGGGGGTTCAAGCCAAAAAAACCTTCCTTGTGAGAATATTTTCTGGAATCACACAATAATATAATCCACACTAAAAAAAAACTTAAAAAAAAACTGTGAGAAGCTGTTGAATCCCGTTGAAGGTTCAGGATTCAACAGCTTCTCACAGTGCCATCACTTTAGTATCATTGTCATTTAAAGAATAGCGTTACATTGTAACTGATTTCATTACACTGTACAATCATGTATTTGGCTTTATTTCCATTGCAGCAATTTGATGAAACACCTCACAACTCACTTCTGAAAGAAATGTTTATTCAGGTTTGTAGAACACGTATACATGTACATGTATAAAAAACATTCAGAAACATTAAACAACACAAATACAGATAACTTTTGTGAACTTGCATTGATAATGTTCAGTATACTGGTACATCTATGATGCATAATAATTTTAATTTGTAACAAAATTATTTTTTCACTTGCAGACTTTTAGTACTCCTTGTTTTCATCCCAAGAGTAAACCATTTGTAGATCACATTCTGTCTTTTTCAATAGAAGACAATAGAATTTGGTTCCGTAATTTTCAGGTAAACAATGATACTTGTTATGGTTTAGTACAGATGCTGGGGGTAACATGCGATGGACTAGCATCCCATTCAGGGGGAGTAGCAATACTCCTAGTCGGCTTAATGCTATGGAAACGGAGATAAGCTTCAGCAGTGTGGACCTGTTTGGCCTAAGTACGGCTTTACCTTTTTCCTTTTGAAGAGAGGATGGCCAAACCACGTAAAATTTTAATTTTATCTTTCAGATTGTCGAGGAAGATGGGTCTTTACTTGAAATTGGTATGTTAGTGATCCACATCTAATTTCTCATTACAATATCAATACATTGTCAAGCAGACATGTGATGAGTGTTAAGGAAATCATCGACTGTAGTTTAGAGCATATTGATAATATTTTGATTTTATTCTTTGTTTGACGGGTATATTTCAGGTCCGCGATTTGTATTGAACCTCATCAGAGTGTTTGAGGGAGTTTTGGTGGAGCAACTTTGTACGAAAATCCACATTACCAATCACCTAACGAGGTAATAAAACAGCAACTTTCTACCTTAAAGGGACACTGTCCCGGCGTATTTGCTCAAAACTGCTATAAATGCACGAAATGGTCCCTAAATCTATGAAATAAGAACTTAATAAACTCTAACTAAATGATAAAAAGCAATTTCTTCAAGAAATTCCATACTGCAACACAATTTTTGCAAAATTTCAAAGATTTCCGAGCCAAATTTGAAACTTTGAAAAACTGACATCCTGACAGTTTTTCAAAAATCCATATTGCAATCCATTTCCATCCTCGCTGTCGTTTGTCATCCTCACTTCCTAATGGGTTCCTGTCATTTGTCGAGTGATATTCTACAGAATCAAACCATGATTGTTCAACTTCCTATGATCTAGATATGTTTCTGAGCTTCCCAAAATCATGCTAAAATCAGGACTGTCCCTTTAAAAAACTATTTTTTGATATACAGTAGAACCCCGCTAACTCGAACTCCCAAGGGAAACAAAAAATAGTTTGAGATAGCGGGTTTCGAGTTAGCCGATAGCAGAAGCTTATGCTTCTGCCAATAGCAAATGACTGAAAAACAAGGGCAAGGGGAATGGGTTTAAGTTCGAGATAACAGGGTTCTATTGTAGTTTCCTTTGACTTTCAAGAAGGTAATTTTGTACATAGCAAAAAAATTATGAATATATCGTTATAACTCCTTGAATTAACTGCTTATAAACTGATAAGTTCGGTGACCCTAAATTTCTAGCATGTTTGGCAAAGTTTAGATATTTGCTTCTCTTGATCGCATTCAGTGCCACTTTAAATTCTCGGAAATTTAATTAACTTATCTCCAGGGCCGGGTTGTTCAAAGGACGATTAAGCTAATCCAGGATTAGCGAGTATTTTGATTTCAGTTTGGTAACTTTTCATTGAAGTTTTCTGTTTAAATTTTTTGTCCTTTTGGTTGACTTTGACTAATCTCAAACTTTACTATAAACATTAGCAGAGAAAAACACTTTTATACAAGAGAAATTAAAAGCTTGATTAACTTTTAATCCTGGATTAGCGTTAATCGGCTTTCGAACAACCGGGCCCTGCAGTGCCGTTTTTGGCAAATCTTCGTTGAAGTACTCGAAGCGTTTCCGCTTGTTATTATCCAATCAAGAAGACGAGTACTCCGAAAATTGTTATGCCAGCATGATACGTCATGTTGCGTAGAATCTAGACTGCGAAACAGTCCGTATTTTCGCGCGAGAGTGTCGGGCTGAACGCGGCCGAAGGATCTGGAACGGGCGTGAAATTACGAGTGGGATTGGGGAGACTCTTTTTCTGTTTTGCAGTCTACTTAGCATCGCGGGCTCAGTCCCATCTCAGAGACGAATTTTGCCATCAACTGGTACTTTAGTCTGAAGTGTCAGCCGCCTCCTCGCCCCAACCCCCCCGTGGGCCTGACACTTCAGACTACTGGTACTTGTTCCCCCGACTGCATTGCTCTAACATCTCACTTGTACTTTTCTCTTAGTATCGTCGGATGATTCGTAAGCAAGCTGCCAATCGGTATCGCGATCGCGTGGAATCGAGGCAAGCCCTCGAGGATCGTCGAGAAGCCAACAAAGATCTCCCACGTGACGTTAATGACGTGGATGACGTGTTTCACACGATTACCCAATCAGATATTGATATTACCAGGGCAAGGGGAGCCGTCAAGTCGAAATAAACTGAAGGGATTGAAGAAAAAGAGAAGCTAAACAAGGAAAGGACTAGCGAAGACAAATACTAAATATCTTTTCGGTCTTATGAACCTGAGGAGTCAGAGAATAATTGAAAGTCTCGCTTGTTGGAGCAGAGTTGTGTTAGAGCGATTTTCAATTGAGTATCGAAAGTAATCCGAAATTGGTTTTGCTTTACTACGTTCTGTGATCGGTTTAAAAAACTCGCGCCACCTACTCAACCAATCAGATGCTAAACCAAAACCAATCATGGTTTTGGTTTTGGTTTTGGTTTTGGTTTTGGTTTTGGTTTTGGTTTTGGTTTTGGTTTTGGTTTTGGTTTTACGACACTCAAATGAAAACCGCTCTATGCGAGTTATCGAACATAATTATTTTGTACATGATAACATTTACCATAATGCGCTGTTTGTCGTTTCATGAAACGAAGGAAATGTGTTACGTACCAGTCAATCTTAACTCATCTGAATCTTGAATGTTTTTACTTTAAGAACCTACGCTCTTCAGCGGACCTTACAGTTACTTGATATTTTTGATAAAGGTATACAGCTGTTTCGAGAAAGGTTGTCGGAAAAAAGCGCACGCGACAATCCCGAAAGGTAAGCTGGGATATGATCAGCAAGGCAGGTTCCTGACACAGTAGCTGTCGAACCTACTTTTGTTGCTTTCTTTTAACACTCGCAAACATACGTCCATGGCGTCTCATGCCATTTTCTCAGATTTCCCTGAAATGCTGAAGTCAAGGAACCGTGATTAAAACTACCCACAATACCTTTCAGGATTGTCGCGTGCGCTTTTTTCCGACAACCTTTCTCGAAACAGCTGTATAATATACAACTCCCTTGCGAGTATCTCGTTTCACTTATTTGGCAAAGGCTATCAACCTCCTGGATTAAGAAGGGGGTTCTCTCCAGTCTAAGGGATCTTATGATGGCGGGGTATAACCTTGGGAAATTATTACAGAGGTCTTATAACCCTAGAGAACTTATGTCCAGGGAGCTTATAACGGAAGGGGATGAATATAAAAAATAGGTGCTCAAGCCAACAAGTCGATTTACCAATTTAATTTCGACCCTTATCGCTACATGTATAGTGCTTCTATCATGACTATTTTAATCAATGTACTCTTTATGTATTATCCTGGAAAATCTTTGAAAAGTCAAGGACGTTCTCTTAATTATAATTATTTATGTTAAGTGGCCTTCTAAAATTCTTCGATTCCAAAACGCTCAACTCTAAAAAGATTTTAAAGCCAACTCTAAAATACAAGTTTTTTCACGGCCAACGTGTCCGTTTTCGAGGGAGTCGCACGTGTTCCTCGAATCGTGCGTGCGTGGGACACGCGTGTTGTACGAATGCTGTTTATCAAATGCACTCGTGACAGTTCTGCCAGTACAATATTCAAGGTACAATTTTTATCCAAGGGTTCAAAGTCAAACGTTGTATTTGTGTCAGCATTATATTTGTACTTAAGAGTAATTACTGGTATATTTGGCGCCCGAGTTTCATGGTTAGTCACGAGCTTCTCTTGTGACGCCAAAAATATTTTCGGGGCGTCCGACTTAAATTAGTCATTGTCAAATCAATACGACAAAATTTGTTTGCCTGAACGAAATCCAAAAAGTTAGACATTGTACAGTAAACGGCCGGACTACAAAAAGAACGCTTTGCTCTGAAATATAAGCATAACATAATTTTGCATCCTCTATTCAAGAATTACGCCATTTTAAAACTCGGCGGAAACTTGGCCTCACTTCAATGCCATAGCAGATCTTGATATGCGCCCGCTATGTTGGTGTACAGCCGTGTAAGCGTGCGGAAGAACTGAATAGAATATCATCAGATTTTCCTTCGGAAGTTTCTAGATGTCACTTGTAAATTTTTATCATATCTGGAATTTGCAAATATTACGAAAATATTGGTTTTGTACTTGTGCATGACTTATTTGAAAAACTGAGGCCATCACACATTTCAAACTGCTGGTTATGCTCCAAAGTATAGACAAACTGTATCAACTGGAAATTTGCATATAGATTTTATCAGTTGCTGTAATTGACGTCTAGAATAGTCTAAAATCGATAAAACTGTGAATATTCAGTTTTTTTGGTGATACATTTAATATCTGCAAAGGAAAACTTGTGTTCTCAGTGGTTAGTATTAGTACGTTCAAAAATAAAAATACCGGAGTTAATTTAGCCGCCCACAGAAACCGCGTTCTTATTTTATTTTAGGGTCATCTTAAGGCCTTTTACGGAAGTATTACGTTGACTTTGTGTAATCAACTGTTTAAAAATAGTAAAAATACAACGAAAGAGATCTAAATTTAGCACTAATTTACCCCGGAATATAACTTGTGCGGTCAAAACTGGAAAACGCTCTGATAACTATTTTCTTTATTTCGAAGTTGAATGTCAAAAGTCAATTCTATATACACTGGAAGCTCCCGTAAGTGGACACCCTCGGAAAGCAGAAAAAGTGTCCGCAACTGGAGCTGACCGCTTACGGGAATGTGTAAATACAGAGTTTGTATGAGCTAGAGTTCAAACAGGGTTTTGTCAAGACAGTCGATCGTATTAAAGTAGAGCTGTCCGCTTTATGAGCGGAGTGTCCGCTCAGGAAAGCTTCGACTATACTGGTTGCCAGGATGTAGTGTTTTGGCTGTTAATCATGTATCTTCCAAAACAGTGACTACAATCAGGTTTTTAATCATTAATATGTCGAACGTACGCTGTACTGAAACCAACGGTGATATTATCAAAAGCGGCGACTTGCGTCATTGGCAAACATCACATATTATCAATATTTCATAGCTTTTGAGAGCACCGCCAGAAATAACTCTTCTCATTAAATATCATAAAACGTTAAAAAAAAAAAAAAAAACAATTGTTCGTGATTTTCTTTAGTTAGTATAAAGCTTATATAAGGTTTCCTGTGGGTTTCGCTTGTCTTTATTCACGCCGGGAATTTTTCAAATTCTTATTCAGTTCTTACTTACGAATTCAAATCACGTCTAAAACCGCGGACTGCAAATATTGATTGTTACAACTTCGAACAATAAAAACGAAGCTCTGTTGTCTTTTTCCTTGCCATAATTAAAGGCGGTTTTAATTTTATATCAGTAATATAGTTGCTTTTAAAAAATAAAAAGCGCACGTTTTAATAATAAGTAAACACTTATAGTTTTTGCCTTCACGCCCTGATCGTGACGTGGGGCTGGCAAAACCGCCCGTATCGAATGGACGCGAGCCAATGCATGATATTCATAATAGTGCTTAAAAACTGCTTTGTAAAGCTTTTATCCCAATTTTAAGCTTACTCTTTGCGGTGAACCGGGATAAATTAATCGCGAAAATAAAATGCTAAAAGTTATATTTGTTTGAAGAAGCTAGGCGCCCGATTTTTCTTGGAAATATCGAAGCGACTCTGTCAGCAGGGTAGGCATATGACGCCTAGTTTTATTGGCATCAGGTGACATTTCTCGCGCACAAGTGGTTGAAAGTGCGTGGGATAAAACGCGCGCATCTAATCAAACACGCGCGGTATAATTTTTGCAATTTTGCTTGTTCATGAGTTACAGCTGGTTGCAGCTGTAGGCGGCAGTCACCTTTCAAAAGAGTAGGATAAATAAGGCAAACTTGAAAATATTATATTACTTTGCGAAGTTAAAAAGGCGAAGAAGACGTGAATAATTATTGGCAAGAACTATCGTAATACGGTATGTTGCGAAATATTTCGCAATTTTTAGTGACGGTTGGGTAAACCATCCTGTAGGTTTTTCGATATTCCCTTAAAAATTCAAAGCTTGTGTTCTCCATACAAACAGACTATTAAACAACAAACCGGGCCATTAAACGCGCTATATGGTCCTACCATAAATTAATATATGCCTTATATGAACTGAAAAGTCGGATGATCAAAGCCGATTGTCTTTTCATTATTTTCAGTCCCTGTATCTGACCAGTCTAGGACCGAAGACTCCGGTTTCTTTTGTCATACACTGAGTCACGAAAGTACAAGAATTAAGAATCGAGTACTTAGCTCCGAGTTCAAATTTGCACCAACGTTCAGTGACTCTTTGTGCCCTGGCCTGAGTGCCTCAGTGTTATGGTAGCAACACATTCATTTCCTTGGTTCATTTTCAAGTTAGCTCAACCATTTCCATCTCATTTCAGTCTTCTGTGTAACTTTTATATCAGACCGCGATAGTCAACTACACAGTCAGGAGACGAGACGTTGATCACCAAATTCTCAAAGCAAACATTACAAGAATTAATATTTCCATCGAGAACGTATAGCCGTCGAGCACAGAAACAAAGCCACAACCGACAGAGAGTACTAATGGAGAGGGGGGGGGGGGGGGGGGGGGGAGGACCATCATGAGACTGGCAGAAAATAGCTGAGAACATCAGAAGAGCATAGCTGAATTGACCGATAGAACACAAAACACGGGAGTGAGAACAAAGAACACAGAACAGTAGAACACGAGGAACATAGCCACAGGACATAGAACAAAGAACACAGAACATAGTTCAACTTGAACATAGATCACGGGTCACCGCAGGACATAGGACATCATAGAGAAAATACGGTAAAAAAATAGACAAACAGATTTGGTGTCCTCTATAGTCTAGACATTGTTTGTGTTTTTTGTTTAACTATCGTACTTAGCCAATAACTGAGCAGGACTGAATTGGTATACTAAGAAGCTTAAGACACCAATTAACAACCACGATAAGGCGGGATCGTAAGGGGTGATGAGTTAGCTACGAACAGATAAGGTTAGAAACCTTCTAGAATTTGATCACTGTCAGTCTCATTTATTTTGACGATAATCTCTATGACGCTTTAATAAATTTATTGTTATAGTAAGCAAAACGTTTTTAAAATGCTGACAATAAACTGTGCAATTTATATTTTAAAAACCCGAACGTTTTCGACGGACTTCTGGAACATAATATTTTTAAGCTTATTTTATCCTTTCACTTGATTTATTTTACAAAAGGGATATCATTATTTTAAATTATTATCAAAAAGAGCGGGGAGCAATACACTGGCCAGGGATGACTGAAAAAAGCACTATCTATTCTCAGTCAGACATCGTAAATGAAAGAGTTTCGCAATACATTATTCTTATTTAAAGAAAAAACTCATTGAGCACATAACACAGTAACTCGATCATGCATATGCCATCATGCCCGTATCATGGTCTTATCGGATCATGCAGATTACAGTGTTTGCCGACTACAGAGGCATTCAAAGTCTTTTTAAAAATTAAAATGTCTGAAATTCCAGAAATTGCCGAAGCAAAAAACTGTACGACGTTTTTACCGAAACATATCGTTTCAAAAACGGAAGGGATTTCTAGCAAGAAAACTTGAATCCGGTGTAAATTAATTTCCTTCGCTGTTCCAAGCATTCCGAGGGCGTTTCCCACTGAATACTGCTACTACTTCCTCGGGCAAACAGGAAGTTAAATCAGTTTGACTTTCAAGAATCTTGCCACGCGATTTTTGAAATCAGTCCAGTTTGAGTTTCGTTTTAGCCCACTGAGGGAACAACCTCTAGTCGGAATAATAATGAGGATCGAAATGCACCAATAGCAACGAACCAAGGTGCTACATATAGCGACACATAAACAATTGACCTCATCGCCTGATGAAGACTAGCAGTAAAGCAGTCGAAACGTCGCGATCAACATCTCAAAGTGACTCCATCGTGAGACAAACGATTAAACGTTCATCTACATCCATCTGACAACTTCTTGACAATTTTTTCTTTCTTATCTTCCGCATACAGCGTCTAGTCCTTTTTCCGGTCACTGAAAATAATCCCGCGCGCGATTTGCACTTGTTTCATTCACAACACTGTTTGGGGCGTTTCTTGATCATAAAAATAATAAAGGAAATCAAAATATAAAATGTACCTTACAAAAATACACCATGACCATCTGATCTGAGAAGATCAATGTTTAGTTCTGATTAAACAGATGATGATATTCTTAATCCCGTTCATTCATGACTGACATGACTTGTACCGGCTGCGAGGCGCACGTGTCGTCGTGGAACTCTCGCGTGTCTTCGCGCGTGATTCACACTGAGCGTATATCAGGAGTGGCTGATCTTTATCCATTATAACAACGCAGCAAACTCCCTCTGGCTACAAGGCTATTCACTAGCAGAAGGGATTCATAAAACAGGAAATATCGCGGTAGATTACTTATCTTTTCGAGCGCAGACTTATAGTTCAGCTTCCACGCAAGCCTCCTTCACCTGTCTGAGTGGCGCGCTCTGACGTCATGTGGCGTGATATCGTCCGAGTAGCAAATGACAGAAAGGTATGCAAATTTTTTTTCTCCATTCACTTACCACGCTTACACGAAAGAAGCAGAAACAATCAAACATGGTATTGGGAGCTGGCTCGCTCCGTTTTCTCGGAGTCCTTTGGATAATTTTCTTAAAGCAAAGCACAGTTTCAAGTAAGTATATTTCATAATTAGGATCCCATTTCTTTTTTGCGCTGGTTTTTACTCACTCATTCAAGATTTCGAGTAAAAGTGAATCTTTCCGTTTGTCGAAGCGGTCGCCGGTGATTAGCTTTTACACCTGAACTTACTTTCACTTTTCCAGAAAGAACTTTGAGCTAACCGTTTGTGAACAATAATGGCGGGAAACTATCGCTAGTTATCAGCAATATTTGTGTCACAGTTTGAGATTAACAGTTCGTTTTATACTTGAAATTTTGGCCGGCGTTTATACTACTTACACTGTACTATGAATATTTTACAATATGAAGGTTTGAGCCACACCGCTCCCCCGAACACACCCTCTATTTCAAACACTGACTCCATAGCCCTTCAAATCGAGCGAAAGTTCGATGAATTTGAGTCTTAGATGTATTAAATTTCAAGCTGATTCAGACTTGCTTTACATGTAAGGTCAGGAAAGTAGTGAAATTTGACGACATTCTTTCTTGATAACTACTCAACTTGTACCTGCCCGTATGTTGCTAGGTTTTAACTGCAGTTCGACGCAGTTTAGATGTGATAACCAGCGATGTATTCCGTCAAGATGGCAGTGCGATGGCTCTGATGACTGTGGGGACAATTCAGACGAAAGAGGATGTCGTAAGTTTTGTTTTAATTTCATATTTATTCCAGTCTGGTTGAAACGATGCTTGAGTAAACTTGGCGAATGTGAATTTGTCTTCGCCTTGCCTGTCACGATTATATAGGATGCGAGTGTTAAAACTTCTTTACCTTCTTCCCAGCCAAAAATACAATTAGGTCCGTGGTAATAAAGGATAAATTTTGGTCGAAAACAAAGCTAAACTAGTCGCTTACTTCTATCTTTCATTTCGTGATTCGACAAGCAATTTTAAATTCAACATCCTCTATAAACAAAATAAATGTACATAATTCACACACTTTATTCTCTAGTCATTCTAGTATTGTTCGTACACTCGAGCCGACAACTGAAATATAAAACTCTTCAAAATAAAGTTCAGCTCGAAGCAGAATGTAAACAAGTTTTCATGATCTGAAATTTAACGAACTAAATCCCCTGGCTTACATTTTAAATTCTCTCGGGAAATTAAACATCATCTACCGATCGTTTTGTTGCTTTTCTGATGGTAAATTTGGTGACATTTAAAGGACAAAACTGTCTCGTTTTACATCTAATCTTCAAGCATTTAGTCTAACTGCGAAATTCGTGAAAATATCGATAACTTTTTGGTGAATTTTATTAGCTCGTGCGTTCGCCGCCATTGTTTGTGGGCTGTTCGTGGGTGTGCCAATATGGCGTTCGCTGATTGGTTCAAATTGTTCGTGTGGTATTAAATTTGCATATAACTGATATACGCAGTTTGTTTACATCAAATTTTCGTGCGATATTTTTAGTGATTGCCAAAGCGATGAGGCCTGCAAAACTTGAAATTCGTTGGATTCTAACCAGGAAAACTGGCTTTTAGTGAAGTTTAATATTTCATGCCAAATTATCTGCAAACGACGCCATAATGCGAAAGCAAAATATATTGAAATGACATGGTGAATGCCTTCGCTCCGATCCGGAACACGGAACTCACGAAACTCACGAAACACATCGATAACCTTTCACTTCCAAGCCATGTTAACGATACATCGAAGTGCTTTCTTCTGTGTGTGTTCGTATTCACAGTTTTGTTTACAATTTTCGTTTCGTGTTGATAGAATGTTATGGTCTGTTTCTCTGGCAACAAATCTTTCCTTGTTCAAATTTGTTCAAAGTGGGGGTGTTAAAAGTGTTTACAGAACAAAAGGAATCCCCTGCACGGTACAAAAGGAATAAACTGAATGCAAAAACTAATCCCCTTGTGTTTATTAAAAAACCAATACTGTTTACGTTTTTCGATCGGGCTTTAAACAAGTTAGATCGTGAGGCAAATGAAATATAAACTGAAAATTTTGTTCGCTAAACTATTCAAGATCAGACGCGACATATTACAACGGAGCTGTTTTGTGCTAAAAGGTGTTAAATTATAATACAGGGTCCAATACGAAAGGCTGAAAGTTATAATAATGCACCTGTATGTCTGGCAACCTAAAATATATTTCTGGTGATCCTGTATTGAGAAGTAAGCTTATAATATTACTTGTTGTCTATATGGAAATTCTAGTATAAAAAGACATGACAACTGTGGCGTGACAGTCCCATGCTTGTTTACTTTGCAATGTAAATACATACATGAGCTTTAATATATTTAATTTGTGTCACATGCCTACTACCTGAGCTGAGAGGGCAATTAGAATGTCCCGTTTTTAGCTATTCATAGGGAGAAAAGGGATTTCATAGGGAGAAAAGGGATTTAAGGTGTCACGTTTATTTTTTGTTCAGACTAAATAATTAATATTTATAAATCAGAATATTTGTAACTTGGTGTTCCTGTCAGAATATGAAAGGAAAAATGAAATCCAGATGTTTTGATTCTGTGTTTCAAATTTCAAAAATGATCAATTGGATAATAAAATTGTTTAATCATTTAAAGATGATTTACAGTCCGTACTGCACAATCTCCGCCTGCTATGTTTATGAGTCACATGCGAAGGAATGTAAACACTAGCGAAAATATAAATTGTTGTACAAACTTACATTTTTATTCATTATTAACACCAGATATCCTTGCCAAACAATAACGAGTAGAAGAACCTCGGCATTATTCCAAAACAACGTTTCAGCTCATCGAGCATTCAGGAACTCAACGACCTGTAAATGGCGGATGGAAATTATGCGCAGAAAGGATGCGCAGTGTAAATACTAAGGAATCACCTTATAGTCCAAATCTGATATCAAAATTTGATTTTAAAGTGTTGTTTTTGTTAAACATTTGAAGAGATTTCTTTGATCACTTAATCTAGCTATATGTTATATTTAACCTCCAAAACATCATCATTTGAACATAACACGCTTCAGTGGGCTATTATGTCAATCAGGGTTAATTAGTTTCAATCCAAAGAGAATTTAGGCCCTGTTTACAGGGATACAGTTTCATTTGTAACTGCATCGTTTTTGATGCAGTTATGCCTTCCGTTTATACAGTCATGCAGCGGAAAAAACAAAGCACTCAGCTTTTTGAGAGCAGATCTAGAGTCATAATTGGATCAAAACTGAAATATCTTCAAGACTGGTGTGATAAAAATTAATACAGTCGAAGCTCTCTGTCAGTCACTCTCGTAAGTTGACAGCTACATACGGCTGCCTTGACGAAACCCTGTTTGAATACTAACTCATACAAACTAGTCTATAGGATGCATTTACACATTCCCGTAAGTGGCCAGTTCCAGTTGCGGACATTTTTTCTGCTTCCCGAGAGTGTCCGCTTACAGGAGCTTGGACTGTATTTCTATGGCTCTTAATAAAAAGAGATAATAGGAAAGATAAGCTTAGCCTTTAGATAGATCAGCAATTGAGATTAAGGCCATGAATTAAGAGTCCATAGAATTTGCCCAAGCTCTTTATATGTGGTGTACATTGTTCTATCAGGAAACTGGTGCAATATTCAATTTGTACTAACTTTAATATTACTTATTTATTATTATTTAAAATAAGAAATTGTGAAGTTCAAGGTAATCTGCTTTGCCTCAGTCAAATCTAGTTAATTATTAACATAATAACCCAAACAATTTTGCATGGACTAATTAATTTAGCACCAAAATATTAAACAGAAACAAACACAGCTGTTAACACTTTGATTTATATGTAATATGACGTCATCCCATTACTATAACAGTACAGTTACCATAAGATTACTTACCTTAAAATAATTAATCATCTATTTGTTAAATTATTAAATTAAAATTATTATCCAAATACCAATTTATTTCAGTTACTTTGGGTGCCATTGTAAATGGTAGTGAAGCAAGCAAGATAGACTGCAAGCAGTCCCTCTTTCTTTCCAATAGCGAGTGCGAAGCGCGAGAGACCGGAAATCGAGCGCGAGTGAGCGGAAGTGAGGCACGAACGAGCAAAAGCGAAAGAAGAGACCTCGCTTCTGCTCGCTCGCGCTTCGCGCTCAATTTAATTTCCAGTCAAGAAAGAGGGACTGCTCGCAGTCTACAAGCAAGACTAAGCAGTGACTGAGAAATCAATTTTGGGCAGCATTGTAGAGCTTTCTGCAAAGAAATTGAAAACCTTTCAGTTATTTTGCGTGCAATGTTTTAAAACTACAGGGGAGTGGAACAGACAACAATACACATGTTTTTTTAAATTATTTTACACTATTCAAACTGTTCAAGTACAATATTAAACAATAACAGTAGTAGGGGGTATTATATATGTTAAATTCTCCAAAAAAATAATTTAAAAAAACACCTTGTGCCAATTAATTCAATCAGAGCAAATTTGCAAACGTATCCAAAATTCTATAAATTGGTCTGAGCGCATATGTATAACAGTACAAAGGTATAATAGTCTTCAGTTGTATAAATGTCTCTGGATAGTGACTTATCTGGTGGATATATCCATCCTTTTAACAACGGAGGCTGAAGTTTAAGCTAGTATAATTTTTTGACTGAGTTGATATCGAATAGCCTGTGTACTGATCTGCCTCCTCCCCTCAAAAAAATCGGGAAGAGAGTTGATGTACACAGGCTAATATCAAATTACTTTAAAAGTGGTCTACTGTGGTTTCTATATAACCTTGTTCACATGTATACCTAGCCTGCGTGGCAGGCGTAGAAAGGGGAGGGAGGGGAGTTTGAGCACGAAGCGTGAGGAGTCGGAGTGCAAAGCGCGATTGATCGCGCTTCATGCTCTCTCCTCGCGCTTTGCGCTCGAACTCCCCTCCCTCCCCTTTCTACGCCTGCCACGCAGGCTAATGTATACCTAGCTGTTTGTTCTGTGACTAATTTGGAATTAGCCGGGTTACCTGCCAAAAATGCACCCCATTACGCTGCCATTTTTGAATGATTAACACATTGAAAACCAATTGGAATGATAATTTAAGACTCAGGTTGCAAAACATTATAAAGGTTTTTAAAAAAAAGTTCTGCATCCGCAGATTTGTAAAAGTATACAAGAAACAAATTCTAGAAACAGACTGCTCTTTTAGTTGATATTATTCTTGTCTTTAAAAAAAAACTTGCAATATAGCAAACAAAATCTTGGGTTCATATTTATTTAGCAAATCTAGGTACATACTGTTAATGGCTTTTGGGATTCGTGTTGAGTGGCATTATCTTGTGCTACAAGATGATTCTAAAGAGTTCAAATAGAGTACTAAATGCTTAAAAAGAGTTCGGCTTCTTTTAACTCTCAGGTAAATTATAAACACCATTTAACAATAAGGGCTCTTCAGGATTGTAACAATACAGTGTAATGTTTTAATATATAATATTTTTGCCCACTTGAATCCACATTCCAAAAGTTGGACTTTAGCATTGTTTGTCAGAGTTTTTATGGCCGGCCTTGGAACCAAAATAACTTGTACAGTATATTTTATTCAAGTGTCACAATTTGCAACGTCTGGCCTCCAATATTCTCTTACCGTAGCTTTAATACCTTTCGATACCTTGTTCCGATGATTTTCATTGTACTTACTATACTAGCCGGTCGATCGTCACGAGATTTGTGACCATTTGTGCCAATTCCCATAAATGTACGTGGAAGAGACACGTTCGACTCTTTTGGTTTCTCGGAAACTAATGATATCAGTCTCGTTTGCTGATTATAAACCACAACTGATTATTACGTGCTGATTATAAACCACAACGTTTTTGTGATATACTGATATAGCTTGATCTTTTGATCATAATTATTCCTAGCCGATTGAGTGACGCGCACTGTCAGTATCGCATATATTAAGCTAAGTGCGTTAATTATTACCGTTTACAACTCGCTCGGCAATCATTTCAAAGCTATTATAAATATTACGTCTACATCAAATTGAAACTAGATTCTTATCAACCAGTACTTCGTCGTTAATTGAAAAACCAGCATGACATTAGTGCTTCCTTTTGTAAGAAACGCATTCTTGAATAACCTCCCTTCAGCTATACACCCCAGGGCCCCAGTAACACTTTGAATTTGACCATCAAACCATATATACACTATGCGTGGAATTTGAACCATGTTTGTACGTACGTACGTTGCTGTTCAAAAGTGGACACTTGTTAAACTTGACTGACTTACACTCAATTCAATCTTGTTTCCTTTGAAATCGCCGCATTATTGAGCTTTTGAGTCCAATTTCGATGCAGCAGGAGATATATTTTAGTTTACTGTCCATTTGCTGATTTTTAATATGACTTGTGAGAACGAGAGAGCTTTCAATGCTTTCAATTCCGAAAATCAAATGCAATCAATCAATGACAGTTTTACACTTTCGATTGAAGTATTTCTTTGTGTATTGTTGTCAGTATCTACATACTCGACTTTTCATTTCCACGCGCGCTCCTCGCGACGCGCGTGGCGTGGCGTGGATGATGCGAGATATTGACTGAGTACTGATGCATAACTGCACGGTCACGATACAACTGAACAGATTGACGTGTTTGTCTAAGAGTTACTTCTGATGCAAATTAGGAGGACCAACGGATCACTGATTTTTATCCGCATCTTTCTACTTCTTATTTATTTCCTAACGGAACGTAAGTCCAAAACCAAAGACACTTCCATCTAGTCCCGTTCTGCGCTGTTTTCTTGGCTGCCACCCATGCCACACATTTCATCCTGCAGTTCTACCAAACGAGAACGCTTCCACGCCTGATTAGTTCCCACTCTTTGTCCTGCCCTGTGAGCTCCATTCAAGGTCCGTCTTTGCTATGTTTCCGTCCAGCTTCCGACGAGGCCCTTAGCGAGTGTCCTATCCACTTCCATGGCCTGCTTTTTAACTCTTTCACTGCAAAAGGCGACATTTGGGGGAGTAGATATTGAACCACTTGTGACGTCATCAATTTGCACGTCACCAGATTGTTTTGATAAGCAGCTAACAAAGGAAATACGTGTGTCCATTTCGAAATATCGACTAAATTCTGACAGAGCTAGTCAGAAAAAAACACGTTCAATTATTGGTGCAAAATTGGTGGCAAAAGGGCTCCTGAATACGCCTATAATTGATCAATGTCCAGACTGCAAAACAGTCGTATTTTTTGCGTTGGTCTGTCAAACCACGCGAGGATCCACGCTTTCGGCGCCTTGCGACCAGCGATTTAGAGATTAAACGACTGTTCTGCGGGCAATGTCTCATTTCCAGGTTTTTTGAACGGTTAAGACCAAAACTTTTCCGGCTCTTTTCCGGCTGATAGAAAGTAGATAAAGAGTAGAAAATAACCGAGAAAAGAAAGGGGAAGAAAAATGAAAGGAAAAGGAGCAAGAAAAAAATCGGAACGGATCAGCCAAAAAAAAGGCCAAATTTGGGCTTATATGCGCGTGTGCTAAAGTAAAATATAGCACATTTGACAGCAGAATCTATTGTAGTTCAAAATCTAGCCTAAGTGTAACAAATCCCCGAACAAATCGCTTTTGTCGCAAAGTTTAGTAAAATTTAGCAACATAGCACCCGAAAAAACGATTAAAAAATGCGTTTATTTGAGAAAATTCAGCGATGAAAGGGTTAACTCCACTGACTGGCTCCTGATCTGTCTGTTGTCAAAGATCCTCATTCTTTATCCTCTCCGACCATCGATGCCAATTTAATCTAGCTAAAAATATTTGTTGAACCTATACTATATTAACCTATATTATATTGTGTTTTCTCTTCAGGTCTGCGGTTGTGTCACCCGACCAATGAGTTCACATGTGTGAACGGCTCATGTATACCCAGGAACTGGGTGTGTGATGGAGCTAATGACTGTTTAGATGGAAGCGATGAAGCCACTGATAGCGGACCTCAATGTCGTAAGTATTCAATTCCATATTCTCCTTACTGGTCTCTACATTTCTCGAAGTTCTCGTCAGGAGAATTTGGTTCATATCAAGAAAATTGGTGATCATTTCCTTTATTCTCACGACCTTAAAGGAGCAATGTCGCGATAGATTTAGTCATTTTTCCGATGTACGAAATCACCTTCAAATCGAAAGAAACCATAAAATAATAGTTTACTGAGGTAGAAAAACGCCAAAGAGGCAATGATAAACCGAAGAGGAGAAAGGATGGTCAAGATTGGGGGAGATTGAGACGGATTGCAAAATAATAACGAACTTGAAAATTTGGGCTAATTTTTTCGAGATGCGCCGTGCGTGACGTAGCTAAGAAGCCAACTAGCCAATCACGTGAGATTTGAAATCAAACTTGTACGCTAACCTTGCAAACCATTGACAATACTATAAATCATCAAATAGACATCACGCACAAAACAACTACTTTTCGTCAGAGCGTTTTGGTTGTCTCTAGCAATTGCCTGGAATATTAATTGTCTTTTCTTTTTCAGCCACTGTTTCGCCGACCTGTGGACCTTCTGACTTCACGTGTGCAAATGGCAATTGTATTGCCGCGGTGCTTAAATGCGACCAGGAAAATGACTGTGTTGATAACAGTGACGAACAAAACTGCCTCATTCGTAAGTGTTTTTGGCATTTGAACACCCGGTTGTGAATCCATAGGGATAGTCTTTTGTTCCGCGATTTTTCAGCCAAATTTTTGAATAGTTCGGTGAAGGCTCGTTTATTACATCTGTTTGAATGTTTGTTTTTGCAGCCACTTGTCCACCCACGGAGTTCCAATGCACAAACGGCCGATGCGTGTCAAAAGATTTTGTCTGCGACTTGGAGGCTGATTGCGAAGATCGAAGCGATGAACGCGACTGTTGTAAGTTATGCATGTAATTTACGTAAACATGGCGGGGGAAACAAGTACCAGTTTTGATGGGATACTCCCGCCTCCGAGACGGTACCGAGCCTGCGGTTTTTGTCCTTGAAGTTGCTAAGCAACATGACGCATCATTATTGCGCGGATTGCTTTGAGTACTTCGTGAGTGCTCACGCTAGAATCGGAAACTCCTCGAGGCTTCAACGAAGATCTGCCGAACACGGCACTTGTTCCGGCCCGACTGCGAAACATTTTCTCGATTTTGTGAAATTTGTAGTAAGTTATGGTGATTTTTATGGTAACGTTTTTTCTCGTCTTGCAACAACAGACCATATCCAATGCGAATCGTCGCAGTTCCGTTGTGTGGAGAGCGGTAGATGTATTCGGGGTCTTTACAGATGTGATGGTAGACGAGACTGTTTGGACGGTTCAGACGAGTTAGCCTGCAATTCTACAAGTAAGTTACATGACCAGTGCTAAGCAACGTTTTGTACAACACAAAAATCCACCTATGCATTCAGTCCGATCTAAATCGTTTCTTTATTTCCTGTCATCAGCTATAACCCGACCCACCCCTCCCCCACCAAAATGTCGGAGAAATGAATGGCTGTGCAGCGATAGGAGTAATTGCATTCACCGGAAGTGGATTTGTGACGGAGCAGCTGATTGCAGTGACGGAAGTGATGAATCTAGCTGTGGTAAGCAAAACGATATATATCTTGTCTTTTTTTATATAGTTATTTAGGTTTCCCTATTGCGAAACGAACTGTTCAATAGGGCAACCTGACAAAATGCTGGGGAGTAACCTTCGAAGGACTAGCATAGCAGCAAGTACCAGTTTCCCGCCCCCGAGACGGGACTGAGCCCGCGCTGTTCGTCCCTGGAGTTGCTAAGCAACATGACGTATTTGCTGGCGCGATTGCTTTCGGAGCACTCGTGAGTGCTCGCGCTAGTTTCTGATTGGATAAAAAGATTCGGAAACTCTTCGAGTGCTTCCACGGAGATTTGCCAAAACCGGCATTTGTTTCCCCAACTGATCCATGGGGAGTAGCAATGCTCCTAGTCGCTTCATGCTAGTACGGAAACCGGAGTCAAACCGAAGCACCGACCTGTTGGGCTTTGAAAAGGCTTTCTTTCTTTCTTTCTTTACTCTTACAAGTGAATCTTTGATTCGTTTTCTAACGCTCATTTCAATTCAAATTCCAGGAAACATCGGTTGCACCACTGAAGAATTCACTTGCGGAAATCAGCAGTGTGTTCCCTCCATTCAACGTTGCGATGGCAACGACGACTGCGGTGATGAAAGCGACGAAAGGAATTGTCGTAAGTGAAGTGTTTTGTGAATCAAGCATATCACTATGCACAGGATACCCAGTCGCTTGATAGCCCACAGACTCGCCATTGCCCCAGAGCCTTCGTTTCTCTTGACCAGCGGCCGTTTCTCCGACCTCCGATGGTCACGGAAAACGATCAACGAAGTCTCTGGGCAAGGTTATGCTGCCCTCAGTTCCACAGCGATGTTCATTTTACTGATATCCCTGCTCCTAAGTAGAATAAGATCGTACACTTGACTTTCACACCTGGCTCCAGTTGTTCAATGGCTGTATAACGCTACCCACCGGATAAATCGCTATCCAGTGGGTAAGTGTTAATAAAACAAAATACGCTATCCGACCTATTCACCCTTTGAACAACTGGACCCAGTATTTCAACAGTCATTTATTTACTTAAAGGAGCTACGTCACGGTTTGTTCACTGATCTTAAAAATTCAAGTTCGTCGTTCGCAATCCGTCTTAATCTTCTCCATCCTCAACCATCCTTGTTCCTGTTTGGTTTCGTGTACCTTTCTGGTGTTTTTCTACCTTAGTAAACTATTACTTTGAGGCGTCCTTCAATTTGAAGATAATTTGTACATCACAAAATTGACTGTAAAATATCGTGACATAGCTCCTTTAAACTTGATTTAGCATTTTTATGTAGTTTTTACTGTCTTTTACATTTTTTATCCGTTTTTAATATTGATATATTTTATTGCCGCTTTTTACATTTTACTTTTTAGACATTAGGATTTGTAATTTTTATCAAGCGCATTTGAACATTTTGTGTACTTGCGTTATATAAATGTTAATTATTATTACTATTAAACTAATATTAATCGCTGAACTAAAACGGGAATAGTTGTAATACCAAGTAATAACAGTTATCAAGTATTCAACTGAAAATATAAACGCATAGTACTCTTCGTGCCGCGGCGTGTAAGTTAATTATTTTATCGTAACTTAACAGTCTCTATAAATAACATAACTTTAAAAAACGTAAAATAAAAGACAGTAGCCCTTAATTCTAAAATAGATTTTGTTTTTACTAACGCTTCTAATTGGAGGTCGGCCGTCGGTAAATGATTCACCCGACTAAAGCCTGGTTTTCACTAGCGACGCAAGCACAAGCGCAAGCAACATACGCAGACGCAGTAACGCGTTGATCATCAGTGCCTTTTGTTTAGGACAAATCAACGCGTTACTGCGTCTGCGTATGTTGCTTGCGCTTGTGCTTGCGTCGCTAGTGAAAACCAGGCTTACATAGCGTTTCTTGTTTTATTTTAATTGCTATTTGCTCTTAGCTTTCGTAGTATTTTCCACGTAACGTTTCTTCAGTAGTTAGACATTAAATCGGCCATTGCACACCGCGAAGAAGGGACAGTAGTCTCGAAACGTATTTTTTCAGCGAAAAAACAATTTTATTTCGAAATTATATCGTATGTAATGATGCGCTACATAGTTTTTTACGTCTTTTTTAACATATTTTTCACCATCTATATTGTCTTGATGTACAACCAAATTCCTAGAACTAACATTAGAGAATGGAAGGCAGTTAGTACTTGGAGATTTCGTATGTCGATCTTGGGACAGAAAGAGTGTAAAACATATATATAATAATAATTATTCCATCTTTTTATACCCTGTCAGTTTTGAGTTTCCAAAAACTGGTTATGGTTTTACTTTTTTATATTCACTTCGTTTGCCACGCTGTTTACTCTTCACGTCAGAATCCAAACGCCTACTTTCCACCTACATATCACAGCACAGTGGGTTTCTATTGACCAGCACTGGCTTACTTAAGCCTATCCTGCTTTTAACCCGGGTTTTAACCAGCTGGACTTTTCATTTGTGTATGTGTGTGTTGGTGCTTTTATATCCTTCTGTTCTAACCAGCTCACTAACCACTTATTAGTTATAGTTTCCGACTGATTCTCCCCTTATTTGCAAATTCTGAACATGTCCCTAGCAGGGCTTGTGACACGTTTTGTGATACAAAACTGGGATTAAATCGATCAATATTTCAATTTTTTACCAAGATTGAGATTGATAAAATTCTAATTTCGAGACTCCCACATTAAAATATTTTGGACAAGGTAGTTAGCTGATCAAGTAGTAGCTATAGAATTGTTGGACTCAGTTTTACACGGAAAACATCTTATTTCGTTTCTTGCAAATCTTTTTTAATGGTGGGTGACGGTTAGCAGCCATGTGTACACCCGCCCAGTTCCTTTGGGCGGATGAACGGGCACATGGCTAGGTTTAGTAGAAAGCAACTAGTTTCGAGTTAAGCTTGTTGCTTAAAACATTTTTATGGGATCTTGCTAGAAAGGGCTTCGTTTTGTGTTAATCCATTTTCACAGCCCCCTGAGTAAACGATTCTTTCTCTTTATCATGCTTATACTAATTTATTCTGGGCTTGTACTAATTTATTCTGGGTTACTAATATATTCTGGGCTTGTACTAATTTATTCTGGGCTACTGTCTTCAAACCCCAGCTTCTCCAACCCCGCCTGTCACTACTATTCCAACAACACTAACATCGCCGCGGCCGGATCCTACAGTTGATGTTCCAGTCGATTCTAATTGTAAGTACTGCACGTGCATGAAGCTTAAAATAGTGTATCAAACACTCGAGACAGTGTTTCATCCGATTTCCCAAACACCGAGAAGAGAGTTGAAAATACGACGCGTAGCGGAGTATTTTTGACGAAATTCGAGGTGTTTGGAAATCGGATGAAACACTGTCTTGAGTGTTTGATATATCTTCTCAATCGAAACAAAAACTAAGGAGTGAAGGGCCTGAGAAAACAAGCGTAAAAAATCTATAATGAATCAAGACCGGGTATCCAATAGTCTCCCACGCAGCCGTTATTTGTGTCGTCACGCAACGCTTCTCCCCACTAACTTAGTGGGGAGAAGCGTTGCGTGACGACACAAATAACGGCTGCGTAGGAGACTAGGTATCCAAACCTCCGTGACGGTTATGATTTCCTTTGATATAACTTGATGAATTATGAGAAAGCTAAAGCTTTGCATTCGAGACTGTAGAAATAAAGCAAAATCAAGAATAAACCAACCATAAAACACTGACAATTTACTGCTATGAACACCATCAAAATCACGCTGTGAGTTTGAAGCAGCTAAAGTTTATCAACAAACGAATCTCGCTGAAGCAGCTAAAGCACCTACATGTAGCAAATAAAACGCACCAGAATCGTAAAGATTTAAAAGGGGCCCAGTAAAAGAGCGATGCGATCAACAAATGCGTAAAACAAAAGATTCAAAATACAATAAACAATACCGACACTAAAACACACGCAGAAAAACTGAGAAACGAGGTTATAAAACCCTGATTTGCAACATAGCGTCAGTATTTTCAGAGAGTTTTGATTCACGTTTGACAATATTGTATAGGTCCTTTTGTGCTTCATATCGTTACATGATCAAAGACTTTTGATTTTCATTTCATGATTTTGGGATTTATTGGAAGAAATATTCCATCCATTAATAGCCCAACCCTTTTCAAGACGATAATAAATCCCCTTGAAAATCCCCTTTCTCTCCCCCGCTCCCTCCTCCCCCCTCCTCTCCCCTCCTCCGCCTTCCACACCCACCGAAAATAAGCCCAAAAGCTCAAGGCTTATTTTCGGACGTGTACGTAAATTAAAACTGCATTGTCCCAGCGAAATCCTTTGTTAAAACGACAAATTACCCGCGTAAAGTGAAAAAATGACTATATTATAAGCCACTATTCTCCCAAGCCTATGTGTAGCCATGCCGACCCACCCGGGAAAAGTGCCCTCCCTCCAACCTTCGTTCCCAGCGTCTCTCTTCTTCCCGCCCCCTGGAGCTTTTCTCTCGCTCCAGGGGGCGGGAAGAAGAGAGACCCTGGGAACGAGGTTGCCCTCTCTCTAGAACTTTCCCCGGGTTGGAGGGTACCGCTGCACGTCGGCTACTATTCTAACCTAATTTGTCGCATAGACGAACAGTTTGGTTACCGCCAGTAACAACGTATTTCTTATTTGAGAAAAACTTAAAACATTTGTTTTGATTAATATGCAGCAACCAGTCCTACCGTGTGTGGAGCCAATCAGTTTCGTTGCGGCAGCAGCACGATCTGCATTGACAACGGCAAAGTTTGTGATAAACATCCCGACTGCCCTCATGGCGAGGATGAAAACAACTGCTGTGAGTATTTAGACACTTTATACTACTTTTATGATAGGTATACAGTGCAGTAACCATGTTACGAACGGGTCGTCCACTACCTTAGGGAACGAGGCACCATATTGGTTCTTAAAACTATAGACAACAGGTCACAGCAACGCGGCCAAAACAATATGAAACTAGTGTTTATGGCGAAGGAATAGTGAATACACTGGGTAGTATTAAGTAAAACGTGGCTTAGCCTGGGTTTTCACTTTGCAAAACGTCAACACTCGCGACAAAAACGTCATCAAATGTAATAACATTTACTTTTGGCAAAACAGCAAGGAATTTGAAGAACTTCAATGTTCAACTTCAAGTCTATTTTCAAACTGCAAGTGGCTTCTCCAAACCCGATTTTTTAAAACTTTATACTCCTATAGACTTTTAGTCGCCTTCGCAGCCATTGTTTGGTTGTCACGTAACGCTACTCCAGAGTACCTTTGCGTGACGATGCACATAACTTCCGCGAATAATATAAGACTAATACACTTTACGGCTTTCCAGTAACAGTGGGTGTTACTTAGACAATTATGACGCTGATACTAAACAGGTAATTTTCTTCGTTTGTAGACATCGATGAATGCAAATCTCACAATGGCCATTGTCTGCACAATTGCCACGACACGAAGACTGGGTTCTATTGCTCGTGTAACTCTGGGTACGAACTGACGGACGACAAAAAGAGTTGTCAAGGTAAGAGCCTGGGAACTAGAATAACCACAATGCATTGCAGTTAAAAGCTGAAAAGATGAAGTGGAAAATAAAGAATAAGGGAACGTAAGCAGAGAAAAGGAATGTGTTCGGAGGATTTTTTGTTTCATCTCAAGGAATGAACTATAAAAGGTGTTTGCTCAAAACTACCGTAAAAGCTCTATTAACCCTCACACCCCCCCCCCCCCCCCCCCCCCATATGTGGAATTTGATGGGCAATCTCGTTGGTGTAGTACAAGTGGTTTAGGGGGTCTTTCAGTAAGCTCCGCTCTCGCGCTTCGCGCTCACCGAAAAAACCCTAAACCACCTGTACTGCAGGCTATCTCGTTGGGTGAAAAGGGCAATATACAACAGTGACTGTCACAAAGTTTTGTTTTCTTGTTACCGTTTACTCGTCTGACACCACGATTTGTTTCATTTAGACATAAATGAGTGCGACATTCCAGGAATGTGCAGCCAACTTTGCCACAACACGAAAGGAGGCTTCAAATGTTCCTGTCTTGAGAATTATGTGTTGGATCCTGACGGCAGGAAATGTCGTGCGACAGGTGTGTATAACGTTGAGTTTTCACTTTTCGTAATCCGTCTCAATCTTCGCCAATTAACCATCCTTGTTCCTGTTTGGTTTATTATTACCTCTTTGGTGTTTTGCTACCTTAGTAAAATGTTATTTTAAGCTTTCCTTCGATTTGAAGAAATATTGCAAAACTAACTTATGTTAAGTCATTTTTCTGATGACAAAATTACCTTCGATGATTTAAGGAAAAATCAAAATAATAGTTTACTAAGATAGAAAAACACCAAAGAGGTAATAAGAAACCCAAACAGGAACAAGGATGGTTAAGATTGGGAAGATGGAGACGGATTACGAACGACGAACTTTAGGATGCGCCATCCGTGACGTAGCTCCTTTAAGATGGCGTCCTTTTAAACAACAGCTTTCGTCTTTGGCAGGTCCTCGTCCTTCACTGATCTTCAGCAACCGCAGAAATATTCGACAAATAAGGACAGATGGCTCTGAATACAAAGAAGCCGTCACTAAACTTACAAACGCTGTCTCGTTGGACTTCGATATTAAAACGAGCATGATTTATTGGGCGGAGCAGTCCTTAAAGAAAATACAGCGTGCTCGTATGGAACAGAATGCCGCCCCTAAAGTTGTTGACGTCATGGAGAAAGGACTGGAATACTCCTCGTTCATCGCGGTGGACTGGGTCGGGAGGAAAATTTACTGGGCCAATCAAGGTACGCGCGACATTTCGTTCAGCAAACATGAAGTGGATGTTTTTGATTTTATGCGTTAAAGTTAACATCAATGTTTCACTTTGTAGGTTCTATCGAAGTGTCAGAGTTGGACGGTTCTTTCCATCGCACGTTAATCACGGAAGGTATCGAGAAACCCAGCGCTGTAGTCGTGGACCCGGCTGAAGGGTAAGCGTCACAAACTCACTCCACCGTTATTTGGATTCACGTAACGCTGCTCTTCGTGAGTGGGGGGAAGCGTTGCGTGACGACCCTGAGGAGACTAGTAAACATCGAGCTCAGCTGAAAAATTGAGACTGTTTTCAATCCGCTAGCTTATTTGTTCGTCAGTTTCAGTTCATGTAATCACTATTCTTCTTGGTTTAAAAACTTATTATTGTATTTTATTTGTTCCGTAGGCTTTTATATTGGACAGACTGGGGCGACCCGGCCAAAATTGAACGTGCGAGCATGGACGGCAGCGAGCGCCAAGTCCTGATAAGTGGAAACCACATTGAGTGGCCGGTTGATCTGGCGATTGATTACACCACAAGGAAGCTGTATTGGATTGACGCCAAGCTTAAAGTGATCAAGCACTGTGATATGGATGGATCAAACGTGCGTGAAGTAGTGAACCAGGGAATTAAGGATCCTTCTGGCATCACGCTGTTTGAGGATCACATGTATTGGATTGATCAAAAGGCCATCTACAAAGCCAACAAGTTTACGGGCAAGAATAAGACAGTTCTCGTCAATGAGGCTTTCTCGCCGCGAGATCTGCATATATACCATCCGCAAAGACAACCAGAAGGTAAACAACGAAGATGCACTTCTTTTTATCGCAAGGAAAACGCGTTCATTGTTATCGCTGCTAAAACGCGTTCATTGTTGTCGCTGCTAAAACGCGGTCATTGTTGTCGCTGCTAAAACGCGGTCATTGTTGTCGCTGCTAAAACGCGTTCATTGTTGTCACAGCTAAAACGCGGTCATCGTTATCGCAACTAAAACGCGTTCATTGTTATCGCTGCTAAAACGCGTTCATTGTTATCGCAACTAAAACGCGTAGGGCTCCTATCAGGCTATCCTAGGAGCTCCAGAAAGGATTCCTTGTCAAGTCCATGTGCGTAATAAACTTGGTACATTGTTGTACATTAATAAGAGAAATAAAATCATCTTAACTGATTATTTTCCGCTTTTCCAGCTGTTACACCTTGTTCTAAGGACAACGGAAATTGTTCTCATCTTTGCCTCCTTTCGTCGGGAAAGAAGTTTAGCTGTAGCTGTCCAAACGGGCTTTATCTTCAACTTGATGGCAAAACATGTAATGCAAGTAAGTTGAATAATGTTACTTTTCTTTGTTTGTGTGCACGTCACGCTGATAGTAAGGCAGGGTGGTGGTAGGGGGTTCTACTGCTGCAAGTATTTAACTATTTCACTCCAGAGTCAAACCTTGAATCAATAAATGTGGCTCGCACTTTTGAGTCTGGATTAAACCTAGTGTGTGACCATTCAAATAAAAGCTATCGAGCAGTACTTTCAAGTGGTGCTGTTTGTTTTTGACAATTTTGCAAATGACATGCAAGATTTTTTCTTCAGTTTTGAACTTAGCACTTGGGAATGAAAGGGTTAAAAATGGATCTTACTTCTGAGGTTTTTCATAAGAAAACCGGCGCTTTCGATCATTCTAGCGATCAGTAAAAAGCCAATATTGGGAGAGCTTTTCAAGTCCAAATTTGTACTAACGTCCTTTCTTTGTTTCTAGCCATTCCGCCAACTCGTAAGCCTACAATTGCAGGAAGTGTACCCCCGGTTAGTGTGAACTACACCACTAAACCTTCAGTAGTTGATGTTAACAAACAAGCTCAACAGGACGTGAGTAAACCCAACATTGGCCTCATCTATGGAACTGTGTTCGGTGTTGTGGCTCTCATCTTGGTCGTGTGCATTATTGTGTTTATCATTGCGAGGAAGAAACGATCTCCAAAACTTCAGTAAGTTTTGCCTTGTTTGTCTTGTTAGATAAGACAGCCAATCACCACAAACCGACGCGTGCAATGAACCAATCAGAAATCAAAGCAAAACATGCCACCCGCGGTGCCAAGCGCGGGAAAATACTCCTACGCTACTCTACGCCAAGTCATAATTGGTTCAGCTTTTGCTTCTGATTGGATGAAGAAAAAACAACATGTGACAGTTTGTTGTGATTGGTTGTATAAAGCTGAGCGGCATTGCACGAGAGTTTTTTCAAGCAATTGCAAGAAGTACTCATAGACGTCGTGGTTAGTCGTCTCACTTTCTAATGGGTTAATGTTCTACAAAATCAAACCTTGTTGGGTTTTCTTGTGATCAACTGAGGTAATGGATTTTGAACTTCTTGAAGAAGTTGTGTTTAAACACCAGGTGATGATCCGTTACCAGGGGAACAATGCCCTTGGGTAACATTCCATCTAGTAACAGTGCCCTAGGGTAACATTGCCCTCCGGGTTAACATTGTCCTGTAGTAACATTGCCCTGGGATAACATTGCCCTTGGGGGTAACATTGTCCTGTAGTAACATTGCCCTGGATAAACATTGCCCTTTAGGTTTCCTAACAGTGCCCTTGGGGTAACATTGTCCTGTAGTAACATTGCCCTGGGATAACAGTGCCCTTGGGGTAACATTGTCCTGTAGTAACATTGCCCTGGGATAACATTGCCCTTGGGGTAACATTGTCCTGTAGTAACATTGCCCTAGGATAACATTGCCTTAGGGTTTCCTAACAGTGCCCTTGGGGTAACATTGTCCTGTAGTAACATTGCCCTGGGATAACAGTGCCCTTGGGGGTAACATTGTCCTGTAGTAACATTGCCCTGGGATAACATTGCCCTGGTTGCCTAACAGTGCCCTTTGGGTAACATTGTCCTTGGGGTAATTGTACCGTCTCTAATCCAAGACCTTTTCCTTTCTACTTACAGAATTCTTTATACTGCTGATACTGAAAATGTAACGGACGACAAAGCCATTATCGTGAATGGAGTGAACGGTGTATATAACAAAAGGCCTGTAATATACAGAGCAAATGGACACTTTGATAATGTCAACTTTATCGCCGATCGTAAAAGCGTGGAGTATGATGATGATGAAGAAGATGATGAAAGGAGTCCAGTTATTGCCGTTCAAAATGGAGATATAGTATGATATCACCCTACAGTGTGGCGTGTATAAATGCCATATGCCACCGAGCGTGCCATTCCGGTCAGGGCTATCAGATGACGCGCAAAAGGAGTGCAGTTGCTCCCCCGGTCTCTACCCTGTATTCACCTAGTTTCAGGGGGAAGCAGGACAAGAGAGGGTTGAAGAGGAATCGGACAGCTCCCCAAGAGCTGGCAGTGTTGCTTTTTTTCCTTCGTGAACGTTTTACTCCAGAAAACCACGATTGAAGGAAGATGGGAATGATTGCGTGTTAGGAATAATATTTAAATTAATGAACTAATTAATGTTAAGCCAGGTATGGCTATAGCTTTGGAGTGAAGTTTCTTGTGGAAAAAGTTTATTTTACTAATTCCGTTTAGTTGGGCAGATATAACATAAGCTCTGAGTTTTCAGTGTGAAAAGTATCAGATCTAATTTATTATAAAATCTAATTTATTCACGTTATTTAGTGGTGTGAAATGCCTTCTTTGTGGCGTTCATTAAAAAAAATGTCGGCGATAGATTTTAAAGGTCATCGCGATTACAATATTTTGTTCATTCAAAAATCCTGATAAACTGGTTTGGACAGGTTAGGTACGTTTCCAAGTCCTGTCAAACTGGTTTGGGCATCAGCTGGCTGTATGTTCGAGCGCATATTAATTTGCCTGCAGTTATATATCGTCGTTGACAGCTTTGACCATAATTTGTATAGAGAAGAATGGTTTAATTTTTATACATAAAATGAGTGTGTATAATTTGGCAGTCTTAAAACTGCAGAGAGTACATATACATACACCCTAGGATATTTTTGGTTGCAATGTAAAGTAATTAAGCTTATTAAGACTAAGAGTATAATTTTATTATATATTATATTGCAATACAAGTGAATTATTATTTGCTATATATTTAACTTGTCCGTGTTGCTTTAAGCACTGTGAGTCAATCCTGTTGGTGTTTATTTTACTTTAAATCCAAAAAAAGACCAAAACGTTTTGGTTAAAAAAAAATGTTACTAGAAAAAAATAAGGATGATGAGGACTTTCTTATTCGAAGTTTCTCGTCATCCAAATCTCTAAAAAACAAAAAAATGTCGACTTGAAATCACTTCTTGGATAACTTTCCAGCACAAAATTTTGGTTGTCTACTGCACAGGCACAGATCGTTGTGTCGGCCATTTTTTTTTTCACTCGCACATCACAATTCGTATTACACTGTGTGCATTTTATTAGTTCGTTCTGATCTGCAGACGTGATTTGTTTTCAATTTGCACTTGCTGCATCCACCGTTTTCCCGTTGTGTTAGTCCGCTGTTTTATATTAAGTTAAAGTTAGTTATACTATTTTACACAAACCAACGATTTATATTTAAGTTAGTTTTACACGAAACCATTGTATGATCGTTAAACTTGTTTAAATGTTCATTCGCTGTTGTAGCTTGAACGTCTAGTCATCTTACTGCTTTAGGCCTGGATGTAGCACATGCTTTCTGTTTGTTTGTGTTTGTTTGTTTTTACAACGTCTTTTTTTACGCATGTTCGACGTTCTGTTAGTAGAGTAGCAAATTACTTTAGTGCAAATCTATGAAAACTACTTTATTGTGTATTTGTTCTTGTCTAAAATTACTGCCTTCGGATACATCCATGTAAAATAGTCGTTGTTGACAATGAATTTTTTTTTCGTTTGAGAGACAAATTTCCATTCCCTCCTGATTTGAATCCTGAATTTTCTATCATTGTTAAAATGATTAAAAGTAATATCTTGAGAAAAATTCTAACATTGAATGTCAAATTTTCACATAATATATCGTTTATACGTATTGCAATTGAAGCTTTTGTTCAAGAATCTTTTATGATTCAGTGTTCGGTTCGCAGCCTTTATATGGATCGTCACGCAACGACTCGTCACACAACGCTTCTCCTGAGAAGCACTCACTGCGCGACGACCCACATTACGGATGCAAAAGAAGGCTAATTGAGTTGCCAACAAAGAAAATAAATTATATATTGCGAGGCAATTTGTTGGCCATTACACAATTATAAAGCTTGTAATGTAAATATATGTACATAGATATATTAAAATAGGTTAAATACAATTATTATCTGCATATATTTATAGAGGTGTACATCTTAGCTGTTAGTGGGTAGTAAAAGAAAGTCGATGTTTTGAGGAATATTTGTAAATATCGCCTGAAATTAATTTTGGTTTCAGTTTTAAAGTAAATCAGGCTAACAAGCAAACTTTGTTGTAAACAATTTTCCTTGTCCCTATGAAACCCATGCACAATCTAATGCAAATTATGTTTCAGTTGAAACGTTCAAATTACAGAATCGTTCTATCTAATTTCAATCCTGGAGTACCGCCATCTTGGTTTCGATTACGTCATTTTCTAAGTGCAATTTTGTCAACGAGTAAAAACTGAAAGCTTATGACAAAAAGAAGTTCGCTTATCAGCCTGGATTACCTTAAAATATGACCAACAATTCAGTATGGCAGTTTAGAAGAAGTGCCATAAAGTCGCTACAAATTTCAATGTAAAAAGCTAGCTTTTGGTTTTAAGAGTGCTATATTTCATTCCAAACTTAGCGACAGTTTCCAGGCAATTACCATGACAACGAACATCTGACTTTCGAGGTTATACTGAATTAGTGCCATAACGCACGTGTTGTACATCTGAATTGAAGCGATCTGCTTCCTTTGTGTAGTTACTTTATGAATAAAATTGAACTGACAAATGTAAATTATCTTCTCTGAGAAAACAAATATAAAGCACCCCCAATCAATATGTATTAGCCTAGAAAACAGGCGTATTTTGGGAGAGCGAGCGCTGAATATTCCATCGAGTGTCCTCCCCAACCCCGCCCCCTTCCTCGCCCTCTTTCACTCGCCCCAACTCTCCACGTTTTACGAATCCAAGATGGCGGCTAAACAATCGCAAGCCCACAAACCGCTTGCATTGCAGGCTAATATGTATAAATTACATCCATAATATTGTGAATAACATCATTGTCACAACCACGCTTTCCCCCAATCAACTACCTACCCAATGCTATCCCCCTCCAAACAATAATCCTCAAATTTGTAGCGTGCAAGTCTTCCTCCCTATTCATGCCAATAGTCCATTTACAGTTGTGTGCTTAGAATCCAGGCCTTTGAACAGAAGTGAGGCTGGAGGTGACTTTGTTGTGATACAAACCTTCCTTCTTTTCAAATGTAAATTATTCTGTTATTATGTAAAGTAGTTTCTGATCTCTATCATCTCATGGTCACCCCTAACCTCGCTTTCATACAGAGGCTTGGTTTACATTTCACAGAACTGTAAAATGGGTCTATTTAAATTAATGCCCCAATTCAAGTAATCCACTCCTGTCAAATTCATATGTCAACACCCCCCCACCCCCCCCCCCCCCCCCTCCCCAAAAAAAAATGTTATTCCCCGCGCTTCGCGAGGACCTGCGAGTGTCGTTTAATTGTGGATAACATCTGGAGACCGAAAAAAGTTTCAAAATTACCTCGTATCAATATTTTTGTGCTTCAGCATTATAAACTATATTTCAGGTACTAACTTCATTCCCCACCCCCTCAGCTTCTGCCCCCGATCAGTCTATTTGAGGATGATCAGTCTCAAAAGAAATGGTCAAAATTGAGGTCGACCCACCCAGAGCTTCGCGAGTCCATGGGAGTGTTGTAGTACTAGCTATTTAGTTCGTCAGTTGAGCAGATCTTTCCACATCCTCGGAGACCCAGGGCAGACGAAGTAAATCGGGCAAACTCGCTAGTACCCAGGCGTTCTCTTCCCGCTTACTCGATTTGGCGCGAAATTTCATGACGTCACCGACTGATACAGCGCGAAAGCTGTTCCCAGGTTCTTATGTGTACTTCGCGCGCGCTCGCTCAAGAGAGAAAGAGAACGTCTAGGGACTAGTGTGGTCACAAATGCAGTTTTGAATTGTAGTAAGACAGGACAGTTTCATTGAAGACAGCATAGAAACATATTAAGTATTATTTTAGAAAGATAAATTACATTGTACACCATTTATTTCTCGTTTCTTCTAACTTTTTAAAGTCATACAAACTAAATTTTACATGTGCTAAAATATATTTATTTAACTGTAGTTACATGTAATGCTGTATTGCAAATTATACATCCATAATATTGTGAATTACAATATGAACACCGTAAAACAGCTCTGTTACTTCCCCAAGCATGTGACTTAAACTCTCTTTAATTTAAATTAATTAATTAATTTAAATAGGTAAGACGCGTAAATCAATTTCAATAGCTGTGAAATGTAACCAGGCCTCTGTATGAAAGCGAGGTTAGAGGTGACCATGAGATGATAGAGATCAGGAACTAGTTTACATAATAACAGAATATTTACATTTGAAAAAAGGAAGGTTTGTATCACAGCAACGTCACCTCTAGCCTCACTTCTGTTCAAAGGCCTGGATTCTAAGCACACAACTGTTAAATGGACTATTGAAGCTTCTCCATTAATCCATCAATGATCCTTTATAGCGTATTTTCACTGAGTCATTTGTTATTTTTCTACCTTACCATTCTTTTATGGTTTCGTTCGATTTAAAAATACCTTGTCACATTGCAAAATTGATTTAAGTAGCGTGCCATGAACTCTATAATTACGCGAACACTCGTCTTATGTTGAAACGCTGGTGTTTTCCCTTATTATAACATGGAGGGCAAAATTACTGAATGCTGATTGGCTGAGACAGAGGGCATTTTTCATTAATTTTGGTTTGCCCGGGGCAAAATTACTTGATCCTGATTGGTCGAGCGGCAAAATTCCTCGCTCCTAATTGGCTGAGCGCGCTGCACTCAGTTGGCTTCTTGACGGCGGGATTTTTAGCAGAATTTTCAAACACAGCGCTCGCTTGTACGTCGCTTCGGAGTTTTGACTTCAGTTTCCCGAGTTATTTGATGAAAAAGGAACGGAAACCGTGTGATAGCTTGAAACGAATAGATCACTGGTCCTGAAATTTATGTAACTCTACGTCACGTCTTCTGTTTGTTTGTTTGTTTGTTTGTTTGTTTGTCTCTTCAAAGGTCTAAATCACCGTTTGTTTCAGTTTCGTTGTACGATGGTTTCTCTCTGTTTTTCTTTTCGTTATCATCAACGTTATCACTGTCTCAGTTGTACTTCAGAAACTACAGTATCGCAAATTTCAGGCCCCTTTTCGATTTTTTGTTGTCACTTCCTCCTTGTCGCCTTAGAGAAATTGTTTCCTTATCCCTTATGTGAGATAACTCTGTTGGAAGATCTTAATTCCTTTTTATTCGTGTCTCCGTCAGTCAGTCAGCTGCAGCCAGCCAAGCCAGCCAGTGAGTGAGTCAATGAGTCAGTCAATCAGTTATTCATTCGTTCAGCCCGAGTCCCGTCCGTCCGTCAGTCCGTCCGTCCGTCCGTCCGTCCGTCCGTCCGTCCGTCCGTCCGTCCGTCCGTCGTCCGTCAGTCAGTCAGTCAGTCAGTCAGTCAGTCAGTCAGTCAGTCGTCAGTCAGTCAGTCCAGTCAGTCAATTGTACTAAACACAAATCTCGTGCCCTGGTTTACACCATGCAGGTTCCTGTAGGCAGCTACCATTCTCTCGTGAAAGTGCATGAGATACACTATTAGAACTGTATATATCAGCTCATCTGCAGTCCCCAAGTCCTTTTTTCCTTCGGTCCGTCTCAATTAGAAATTCTTCCTTTTGTTAGTATGTCACTATGTTTGTCTGCTTATTTGTCCGTTGTTCGATTTCATGATCAGTGACAGTATTGTTTTCTCTTTCCATCGATCCCTTGTTTCGTTTTTGTACTTATCTGTCTCTTGTGTAATTCAATTTGTCTTCTTTTTGCTCAGGTTTTTTCACTCTGTCGGAGTCTAGTGTCTGTCAGACTGTTATTTGATTTGATTTGTGTCTGTGTGTCTGTCTGGTGTACTATTAGGTCTAACTGTTGGTCTCATTAGGTCTGTCTGTCAGTCTAATGTGTCTGTCGGACAGTCTCTTGGTCTGTCTGTAAGTCCAGTATATCTTTCAGATTGCTATTAGATCTGTCTGTTGGTCAGTCTAGTGTGTTGTGGAAGTGTCATTAAGTCCTTGTCAGTCTAATGTGTCTGTCGGACTGTCATTGGGTCTGTCTGTTAGTCTAGTGTGTTTATCATGTTTTGTTTATAAAAAAAGTGCTAAACGTTTTTAGTTCAGAGACGTTTCGGAATAACCCCTTCATCAGTGTGTTTTCAGACGGTCACTACGTCTGTCAGTCCAATGTGTCTGTTAGACTGTCATGTCTATGTCTGTAAGGCCAGTATAGGTCTGTTTGTCAGTCTGCTGTGTTTTAGAAGTTTCATTAGGTCTGTCAGTCAATGTGTCTGTTTGATCATCATTAGCTGTCTGTATGTCTAGAGTATCTGTCAGACTACTATTAGGTCTATCATTAGACTAGTGTGTCTATCAGACGGTCACTAAGTATTTCTGTCAGTCTAGTACGCCTGTTAGACTGTCATTAGGTATGTCTGTCATTCTAATGTCAGTGTTTGTTGGACTGTCTCTAGGTCTGTCTGTACGAAGTACATTGCAATTTTAGACTGCCTATTAGGTCTGTCAGTCTAGTGTGCTGTCGAAATGTTATTAGTTCTGTATGTACGTCTAGTGTGTCTGTCAGACTGCTTTGGTTTTCTAGTAGCCTAGAGTGTCTATCAGACGGTCACTGAGTCTATCTGTCAGTCTAATATGTCTGTCTGTTGGACTGCCATTTGGTCGGAATAATTTCTTTTCTAACTCTTAAGCCTAACCCGTCACAGCTACGTCATTATTTCTGTCTGTTATTCGTTCAGTAGTGATTATGGCAGTATGAATGGTGATTTATGGTTTTGTTGTCAAGTCTCCTTGTTCGTATTTTTTTTGTTTCGTTCTTATACTTTTCCTTGTTTGTTCACTATTCCGTGTAGTTGTTGTAGTTGTTGTTGTTGTTGTTGTTGTTGATGATGATGTTCTTATATGTGGCTTACGTGCTGTATTTTCTGTCCTCAGTCAGTATATTTTCTGTTATTGTTTGTTTGTTTGTTTTTGTTTCGTTTTTTAAATCCTTTATCTAAGATACCCCGTTTACAGCGACTGTAAAGTCGTAACCCGTGAAATAGTTACACTATAGACAATG
The DNA here is from genome assembly GCA_029204205.1 of Desmophyllum pertusum. NCBI lineage: Eukaryota > Metazoa > Cnidaria > Anthozoa > Scleractinia > Caryophylliidae > Desmophyllum > Desmophyllum pertusum. The sequence continues at coordinate 1,248,156 of MU826364.1, forward strand.
TTAGACACTAATTCCATTGTTTTCTTTTGTTTAGTTTTGACTATTTAGCACTAACTGTTAGATATTGTTTCACGGTTAAATGAAATCACTCTAATCTTTAAGCCAAAAGAAGTTATTATGCTAAAAAAGATTCCCGAAACAAAGTATGAAAAAATTGATGTACATGTATATCATGATCATTTACCCTAGAGCGCGTATTCTTTCGATATCCTTGTTGTCAATTTCTTTAACATAAAGTATGAAATAAGGAAAGATATGTAACTTACTTTCTGCTTACTTATGATGAAAAGTTATCGATTCTTCAACGTCTTAACACGTATTATGTCGAGATCTACGATCACCGTAGCTTTTGACATACTTTCACCAGCCACTGCATGTTTCGCTATTGTTTGACGTCACGAAATGACCGCCAATACTACGTGAACACAACGATTTGAAAATTACCACGCATCAATTAGTAAAAAGTTCAATGCAAAGTTGTTACTTTTAGGTAAATCTATCTAGTCAACTAACGATCAGAATCATTCAATAAATAATTATATAAATCAACCGAATACGACAAGAGACGTGTCTGTCATGCATTCCGCTTCTGCATTTCAAAATAATCAAAGATTCAAAAGTTACTGTTTGTTTAGTCAATGATGAATTAGCCAATACAGTTTTATCTGAGTCAGTCGTGTACGTATTGTATCATAAGTCAGACAGTATGTATTAAAGGAATTAATAAGTAAAAAACTAAACAGGATTAACTCAATGTCCTTTCAACCAATCAGTTTGCATGTGGGCTGTTTATTAGATCAGTGTCTTATACTCTATATTATCAGTAGCCAGTCGCTCGTTCAGTTAGATTGGTCAGTCGCTTTGCGGGTCTGTCTGTCTGTCTGTCTTCCTCTGTCAGTCAGTTGGTCTGTCAGTCAATCAGTAAGTCAGCCTGCTTGTCTTTCAGTCGTTTGACAATCAGACTGCGTTTCATCCTCGTCAGTAAGCTATAATTCAGTCAGTCAGTCAGTCGCTCATTTAGTTGGTTGGTCAGTCAGTCTGTAGGTCTTTCTATCTTTCCTCTGTTAATCAGTACGTTGGCCTAGTCAGTCAGTCAGCCAGTCAGCCTACCTGCTTGTCTGTCAGTCGCCGGCATAACATCAGACTTTCATCCTGTCAGTTAGCTCAGTGTACTGATTCTGTCAATCAGTAAGTCAGTCGCTTGTTTAGTTGATTGGTCAGTCTTTAGACAGTCGGTCGGTCAGTAAGTCTGCCTGTCGTTCATCTGTAAGTCAGTTGGTCTGTCAATCAGTAAGTCAGTCGCTCGTTTAGTTGGCTGGTCAGTCGTTATAGCAGTCAGTCAGACGTTCGGGGTAACCCTTATCAACTGATTGAGTGTACGCATCAACATACCATTTTTGTGTTATAGGCAGTCAGTCGATCGGTAAGTCCGTCTGTCGTTCCACTGTCAGTCATTTGGTTTGTCAGTCAGTCAGTCAGTCAGTCAATCAGTCTGTCAGTCAGTCAGTCAGCCACGATTCCAGCCTTCGTCTCAGAGGCAGCATTGATTTTAGAAGTTTAATTCATAGTAATTACCTAATTAACTGCCTGTGAGTGTCTGTCAGTCGCTTGATAATCAGACTGTCATATCCTGTCAGTAAGCTGTTAGTCAATCAGTCAGTCAGTCCGGGTCAGAATTTAGTCAGTCGATCTCTAGTTCAATCGGTCATTCGTTCAATCAGTTAGAAAATGTACCAGTGAAATACGTCAGTAATGTAGGTGGCAAATGTAAACTATGTAAGCGACGCGTTAATGTAAACTGTAATTGTTGTATGCAATGTGACAGCGATTCAATCAGTCGGTCCTTAGGCTGATTGTCAGTAGTCAGTCAGTTAGCTGTTTGATCAGTCGGTGAGTTATTCAGTTGTTCTGCAGTCAGACGGTCATGTGACTGAGTCTGTCGGTCAGTTATTTACTTGGTCAGTCAATCGTACAGGAAATCAGACGGTCAGTCTATAAATCAATCAAGGAAACGAGTAATCCGAATCAGTGAAAATTCAGTGTGTATCGCTGTTGGTTATTTAGTTACTAAGCCCAAAACAGTAGTTCAGTCAGTTAGTTTATCGGTCGATTAGTAGGTCTGTTGGGCTGTTACTATACATGGTCAAGGAGAAGGTCAGTCACTTGGCTATTCCGTTGATCTTTTGTAAAGTGGGTGAAACATACAGTCTGCAGTCTGACAATCCTTGTGTCGCATGATGATGATGATGATGATGATGATAATGATAATCACACAATCTGAATCATTTGATGCGTCAGTTGGATATTCAGTCATGCAGACAGTTAGTCACGTGATTATTAAGTCAGTTAGTCTCTAAAGTAGTTACACAGTCAGTAAATATTTCAGTCAGTCAGTCAGTCATTTACATAATACTTCTTTTATTTAGTCAGTTAATATGTCATCAGTCACTGAGTTATAGGCATTTTGTTATAAAGTCGTTGGTTCCTTGCTTGGTATTTAGTCACTACTAAGCATTTTATAAGTCAGTTCTTCAAGCAATAAGTAAGTTATAGTTAGTCAAGTGTTTAACCAATCAGTTGTTAGTAACGTAAGTCAGTCGATTGTACTATAGATCACTTTCACGATCATGCAAAGTTGTACAATCTTTTGATTAGTTTAGCGCAGTAAATCAGTCCTATAGCGATTATCATGAGAAGAAGGGCAAAAGCCAGTTCAATTTATATATACTGCATGGTCTACAACAAATCAAAAGATTGGTAAATCTGTGTATTACAGCGGCTTTCCAGTAACTGTCGAAGAAAACAAAACCAAAGTAATTATATGTGACCAATCACAGCAAGTGCAAATAACGCATGAACCAATCAGAAGTCGAATCAGAAACATGCAACCAGCGCCAAGCGCGGGAAAAACGCGTGTACGTCATATGTTTGGGTTTACTCCTGATTGGTTGAAGAAACAGCCCGTTTGTTATCATATGCAAAATCAAAGCAAACACTTGTTTATTTAGCTAATTCGACAGTTAAATGAAAAACCGCTTTATTAGTAACTTGATTTGCCAGTCCCAGCAGGCTACGTTAGGCAGGCTGTCAGTCTCTGTTAGTCGGTCAGTCAGTCAATTTACGTCAGTCATGCAGTCAGTCAAAAAGTCAGTCGTGCAGAAGTCAGTCATTCAAGCAGTCAGTCAGTCAGTCAGTCAGTCATGAGTCAGTCAGTCAAGCAGCCAAGCAGTCCGTCAGTCAGTCATTCAGTCAGTCAAACAGTCAGTCAGTCCGTCCGTCAGTCATCCAGTCAGTCAGTCAGTTAGTCAGTCAGTCAATACGTCAGTCAATACGTCAGTCATGCAGTCAGTCATGCAGAAGTCATTCAGTCAAGCAGTCAGACAGTCAGTCAGCCGGTCAGCAGGTTAGTCAGTCAGTCAGTCAGTCAGTCAGTCAGTCAAGCAGTCAGTCCGTTAGTCGGTCAATAAGTTAGTCAGTCAAGCAGTCAAGCAGTTAGTTAGTGATTTAAGCAGTCAGTTAATTTGTCTCCAAGTCAAGCAGTAAGCCATATACAGTATCCACAAGTCAAATATAGCATGATGTCGATAATATGATGCCAATAGGTACATGTAATAGCTCTGGTTTTTGCTCAGATTTGCATTGTCAGGCCTAATTTTCATGACAGTCAGTTAATCAAACTGTTAATGACGTGATCGTTTTGACCAGTCAGTCACTGTTTAATGTGAAAGGTACAAAGGTACTATGTTAATTTGCAGTTATTTGTCTGTCTGTTCGTCCGTTCGTTCGTTCGTTCGTTCGTCCGTCCGTCCGTCGTCCGTCCGTCCGTCCGTCCGTCCGTCCGTCCGTCCGTCCGTCTGTTTGATGTCTAATGTGTGTGGTCATTGTTTAAGGTGAACTTTAATTTGCAGTTATCTGTCTGTCTGTCTGTTCGATCGTTCATTCGTCCGCCCGTCCGCCCGCCTGTTTGATGTCTAATGTGTATACCACTGTATGTGGAATCCATCAATCAGTGAACTGGTTGTCAAGTGTAAAACTATCTCAGTCAGTCGTTACGTAGACGTCGACAATTTCATGTGTTTATGAATGCATCTGATTTGGAACAGTTTGTGTCATTGTCAGACTTATAGTTGGCCAGTCAGTTCAGTCGCGAGTCAGCCAGTACATGAGACAGTCAGTCACTCAATAGTTTGGTCAGTCGGTGGTTCAAGTTATATACATGTATGTTGGTCTGTTTTCAGTAATTATGTGCGTCTAAAACTGTAAGTGAACTGTTTGTGAAATCCATCAATCTTGCAATCAACCGGTCGTTAAGTTGATAAATATTCATAACTTGGTATGATAATACATAGCACATTTTGTGACTTACTCGGTTTTATTGTCACACCTTTCACACGACCGTCAGTCAGTGAGTCAAACAATGCATCTAGTAGCTCTCCCTTAAGTTTCTGCAGCGAGCAATTCAGCGAGTAGTTAGTCAATAGCGTTACATTTTAATTAGTTTGTTGAAATTGAAGTAAAACATTTAGTCGATCATTCAGAAACTTTAGAATTCTGTTAACGTTATTCAGTCGATATTCTGTAAGAAAGTCAGTCACCCGGTTTGTCACTTGTAACTGATCATATGTCTGTTTGCCCCTGTGTGGGTCTGTCTATCTGTCTGCCTGTCTTTCAATCCAGATAATTAATTGAAGAGCGCCTGTTGATTGTTCAAAGCTTTGTTAAGGCAGTCATCGTCACTCAGTCACATAATTTGAGATTCATGTTTTAGACATTATTATTATTCAGTCAGTCAGACAGACAGACAGTCAGTCAGTCAGTCAGTCGGTCGGTCGTCGGTCGGTCGGTCAGTCAGTCAGTCAGTCAGTCAGTCAGTCGGTCATCAGTCAGTCAGTCGGTAAAACGTATAATGTAATAGTCCTGTCAGTCAATTTTTAATGTATGCAATTAACATGCACGTTACTTATTCATTATAGACAGTTTAGTTGTATCTTCGGTCCGTTTGCCCGTCCGTCTAAAAGTTCGCCCGTCTATCGTGGTGCTACTGAAGTTATGGAATTCTCTTCCAAATAAGATCAAATCAGAACAGTCTCTTGAGTCATTCAGTAAGTCTCTACGCACACTCGGTCTCCATAATAGCAAGTAATACTCTTATTCTGTATTGTAATATATGTAATTGTAATAATTTTTTTATTAGCACGGCTTTCTTGGAAACCAATTCCATGTAATTGAAGAAATTCCGTGTTGAAATAAACCGTCTGTTGTCTGTCAGGTTTTTGGTCTGTCTGTTTGCCTATCTGTCTGTGTATATGTCAGACGGTCAAGGAGTCAATTGGTTGGTCGTGTCCTTTTCTAAAGGTAGTCGCCCAGTTACCGAATTGGTTTGATGTTTGTCTGTTAATTCGTTTCAAAAAAATTTACCATTACGTCATTTAATCCATTATGCAGTCAGCTTAAGGTAAATATTAACCGCTGACGTGTCGAGCGTTAGCCTTATGAGTCAAGTCGATCAGTCAGTTAGTTATAGCCAGTCCATTAGTTAGTCCGTCAGTCTGTCTGTCTGTCTGTCTGTGTGTCAGTCAGTTAGTTGATCAGTCAGTCAGTCAGACAGTCAGTCAGTTAATCAATCAATCAATCAATCAATCAATCGTTAGTTAGTCAGTCAGTCAGTCTGTCGGTTAGCACCAGTCGTTCGGTTAGTCATTAGTCAGTAAAGTAGTCAGGCCGTCTATCAGTCAGTCAGTCGGTTTAGTTAGCCAGTTAGTCCGTCAGTCAGTTAGTCTATTGGTAAATTATTTCTTCAGTCAGTAAGACGGTAAATTAGTTCGTTAGTCAGCCATCGGTCTGTCGGTCGGTCGGTCAGTCAGTCAGTCAGTGCCGTCAGTGAGTCAGTGAGTAAGCGAGTCAGTCAGTCAGTCTATTGGTAAATTATTTCTCAATATTTCAGTCAGTAATACGGTAAATTAGTTCGTTAGTCAGCCATTGGTCAGTCAGTCAGTCAGTCAGTCGGCAAATTGGAAACGTCAGTTAGTCCGTTAATTGCTTCGTTAGCCAGCTGGTCAGTAGATATCAGTCAGTAAGTTAGTCCTCGGTCAGTCGGCTACTAAGTTAGTCATTAAGTCAATCCCATTCACATCAGAGCTTACACATGTTTAAAATTGTTTTTTTGAATGGGATATTAAAGTCATTTAGTCAGTCATTTAGTCAGTCAGTCAGTCAGTCAGTCAGTCAGTCAGTCAGTCAGTCAGTCAGTCAGTCAGTCAGTCAGTCAGTCAGTCAGTCAGTCAGTCCAGTCAGTCAGTCAGTCAGTCAGTCAGATAATCATTCAGACAAGCAGTGGGTAGTACAGCTGGGTTAGTAAGTCCGTTAGTCAGCTAGTTAGTCAGTAAGCAAAATAGTCAGTCAGTCAGCCAGTCACTAGTCAGTCGTTTAGTTAGTCAGTCAGTTAATCAATCAGTCAGTAAGCATTCAGATAGTCAGTCAGTCAGTCGGCAGGTTAGTAAGTCCGTTAGTCAGTTATTTAGTCAGTTATTTAGTCAGTTATTTAGTCAGTTACTTAGTCAGTTATTTAGTCAGTTATTTAGTCAGTTATTTAGTCAGTTATTTAGTCAGTAAGTCAGAAGGTCAGCCAGTCAGTCATTTAGTCAGTCAGTCCGTCATTTAATCAGTCAGTTAGATAGTGAATTAGTGAGTCAGTTAGCCAGAAAAGTCATTTTGATATGTCTGACAATAATCAATCAGGTTATTAGTGAGTGCGATAATCATTGCGTCAGTTCGTTAATTAATTCATCAGTTTGGTACAAGAAAAAAGTTCAGTCAGTCAGTCATACGTACATTTTAAGTCAAAAAAGTTTCAGACGTAAAATTGTGATACATCTCTTTCAAGTGTCTGTTTGTTCGTCTGCCAGTCTGTCTGTTGGACAATAAGTCAGTTAACAACCAGTAGCTGAGTTCAGTCAGTAATGTTTTTTTGTCAGTATCCGCCTCGTAGCTGCTTGGTTAATTTCAATACTTTTTGTGTTAGTCTTTGTTAAAATGTTTTTTTATGAATTGACATTTCTGGCCCATTTTTCAGCTGTTTATAGACAAAATCGCGTTCTGTCTGTCTGTCTGCTGTCTGTCTGACAGTCAGTCGGTCTGTCTGTCTGTCTCTATGTCTATCTATCTGTTAGTCGGTCTGCCGCTGTCTGTCTGACAGTCAGTCGGTCTGTCTGTCTCTTTGTCTATCTATCTGTTAGTCGGTCGTCTGTCTGTCTGTCTGACAGTCCGTTTTGTTAGTCTGTCTGTCTGTCTGTCTGTCAGTCTGTCTCCTATGTTGGATCGGACTGTATCAGCCAGTTTGTCTTTATCCATTGAATGTAGTAAGTGATACGTTATATAACAGGTTAATCTTTTGATGTCTCAACTTTATTAGTAAAATAACGTTCAGTCGGTCAGTCGTCAATCGCGTTATCAAGTCAAATAGTTAATAATCGGCGGGTAAGTCAGTTATTGAGTCAAAGCAGTTAGACAGTCGATTAGTTTGTCTCGTCAGTAAAAGAATGTTACAGTAGTAGTAGTTCTGTAAGTCAAGCGGACAGCAGATGTTTCTTGTATAAATATAAGTTAGTTATTCGTTTTGTCAGTCTGAGTCGGTGAAAACTTTCGTAAATAAAACTAATCGTCTTGTCCCAGTTGTTCAAAGCATGATTAAGCTAATCCAGGACTAGTGTCAATGTCTAATTCACTGTTTATAATTGTCAACAAAGACTTATGTTTTTTTTTTACTTGACTACACACAAACTATCAGTAAACATTTTTTAAACAAGCTTGAAAAATAAAATCCTGGGTTAACTTTTAATCCTGAATTAACGTTAATCTGCTTTTAAACAACCAAGCACTGGTCAGTTAGTAAGCTCATTATCTACTCTGTTTGTCGGTCAGTCAGTCAGTCAGTCAATCAATCAATCAGTCAGTCAGTCAGTCAGTCAGTCATGCAGTAAGCTTGTTATCCACTCGGTTGGTCGGTCGGTCAGTCAGTCAGTCAGCAGTCAGTCAGTCAGTCAGTCAGTCGTCAGTCAGTCAGTAAACCAGCCTATTATTGAGTCGATCAGTCAGCCACTCAGTCAGCATTCATGCTAAGCAATGGTTCCGGCCCTTAGACAGTCAGTTTGTAAGTCTGTTGGTCGGGTAGTCCGTCACTCAACATGTTAGCCTGTCAATCAGTCAATTATTTGGTCGGTCGATCAGTCAGTCATTCAGTCAGTCAGTCAGTTAGTCAGTCATTCCTTTTGGTACGTCGGTCTGTAAGGTACTCGTTCATTTAGTCAATCAGTTAACCGTCTGTCAAACAGTCAGGCAGTCCTTAAATAACATTGTCAGTTGGGCAATAAGTCAGTTAACAACCAGTCAGTAATGCCGGTTATTGTCAGTATCCGCCTTGTAGTTTCTTGACTACAGTAATTTCAATAATTTATGTGTTAGTCTTTGTTAAAAGATGATTATAAAGACAAATCTCAGTCAGTCAGTCTGTCTGTTTGTCATTTGTACGTTAGTCTCTATAAATAATTTTTTTTAAGTAATGAAATATTATTTGCTGTTATGCCGTTATTATTGCTGGCGCAATTGTTATTTCCCGAACGAACATTTTTTACAAAACGATTTGAAATGTTAATAATTCCTAGCGAGAAAATTTTGTCTCCGATAATTTTTGCTAACAAGAAAATCTGATTATTTTTACCGACTACAAACGTCTTAATGTGGATAGATTACAGATTACTGAATTGCTTCGTCGTAAAAACAATACTGAAAAATGTCTTACCTTACAAGGCCTTATCGCACGGCAAATACGTTAAGTCGGCTGAAAATAAGTCTTAAAATATGAATTATAAACTCATTGCAGATGAGTAAGATATAAATACAAGTTAAAAATACCATGCAAGGATATATAAATGATTATCATTAAACTGAAATTTACCGAAACATTTTCTACAAAATCGCCAATTTTACAGCGCATCTACCTCGCCTTAAATGAGCCCAGGGGACTGGGAGAGAATCACCCTCCTGAGGGAATAAAATTATATAACTGTTAAAAATGGTTTCTGAAACCAGGAATAAATACTTGAAAATATATGTACATGAAATAGCTTTGAGCGTTTTGGTCGATTATTGCATAACAAACTTTTAACAAGGTATCAATAGTAATTTGTAAAAACATTGTCGTACGAGGATAAACTTTGATAAACCCACTGAATAAAGCCCCTTCCACACGAGCAAGTTTTCCTTGACAAGTTTTCACTTGACAATTTGTCCTTGCTCGTGTGGAAAGGGAACAAGGACACTTGTCAAGGAAAAAATTGCCAAGTTTCCCTTTCCACACGAGCAAGGAAAAACTGTCAAGTGAAAACTTGTCAAGGAAAACTTGCTCGTGTGGAAGGGGCTTAAAGATCTGTAATATAAAACGTGTTAGAATCTTGCCCTTTTCCACGGCTGTACAAATCAAGGCTAGGATTTTTCGCCAAACTAAGGTACACAGTTTTGTTTTGGCTTCATGTGCGAAACATGAATGAGTAAAACAGATTGAATTTTGTCGATAAAATGAAGCATAAAATTCGATTGCATCAAAAAGTGTTACAAGGCAACAAATTCGTTAAGAATTACTGAATAAATTAAAACATAACTACAAGTCTTTCCAAACCTTGAGATGTTGTGCCTAGAAACGAGTAAGATTCCATTCAACTACAAGACTACGAGCTCAAGTTTTCTATGAGCGAGTAGTCTAATTACTTTAGTAGAAATTTTCCGTGATCTATCAAATTTTTTAGAAATTAAATTCCAATTTTGAATATGGCAAATATACGCGAATAGTTAGAGATGTGTTTTGCGCTAGACAGACCACAGAAAATTTCTACTAGCATGAGCCTTGATTACAGTCGAAGGAACAAGTATTGTTTTTGGCAAATCTTCATTACCAGTGGAAGAGTTTCCGATTCTTGTCGTATCCAATCAAAAAACTAGCGCGAGCACACACGAGTTTTCCGAAAAAAAGTTGACACGCATAGCGCAATGACTGGATACGTTATGTTGCTTAGCAACTTCAATGACGAAAACCGCGCGCGGGCTCAGTCAATTCTCGGAGACAGGTATGTCGCCAATAACTGGTTTTACTTGTTCCCCCGACTGGAATACTGTTGATCTTAGCTCAAGTTATTTACTCTAAAACAAGACCAAACCTCAAACAGACAAGCCGCAGAGTGGAAGCGGAAGAAAATACACAAAGGATAAGCTAAGGTAGTTATTGCTCTCCACGAAGTCTCACCGTAAAAACACCGTCTGAATCGGCGTGGTCGCAAAGTTGCGCATTTCGAAGAACGAATCCTGCGCCCACAGTGCTACATTCGTGGTCAGCAGAAACAGCGTTCCTTGTCGGACGATATTCGCTCCCAGTTCCTTCAGCGGTCTGAAGCGTAGCGCTTTGATGAGAGCTGTGGCCTGCAGCATGGCTTGGAAAAGAATCAGAGTTGATTTAGCAGCGAGAAATCCGAAGCGTAGCGACGATTCCTGATTTCGGCGATGGTCGCAGTGAGGCATAAACCAGCGTAAAGAAACATTCCAGTGAAGGACACAATTAGCAGAGTGTCATCCGCTCCGAAAGGATACCACGTGAATTTTTGTTCATCAACACCGCAACACCACCAGCAAGCCACGCACATGAACACAAGCAAAATAATTTGATAAAGATAATAAAATTTAAGCGCGTTTTCAGAGTCGCGATCGACCCATAGCAATCCAATCGCGAGTAACAAAACGATCGAGAACAAAAGGCCTATTAAAAGGCCTGGGTCCGAGCTAGGGATCGCGTGCATGCGCAGTGTATCTTGATTCTCGACGCACGATTGACATATGGACGTGTTTGACATGGCTCTGTTCAGTGAAAAACGACTGGAAAATCTGCCACTTGACACAGAGTCCCTAGAAGGCGTAGCGGCCTCGCACGTTCCGTACCCGTGATCGTGTTCAAACTTTTCTAATCGTTCGCTAAGATTATCCGAAGTCGTGTTGAAATCCGACAGCTCGTCATAGATATAGATATCTTGCGGGTCGGGATCGAGATCCCGCATCCCGCTCCACATGGTGTACAAAATGCCACCTGCAATCAGCGAGTATTCCATTGTAAATGGATATAAATAAGGTTCTGACGCCTCCCAAATCTTTTTCATGGAGTAGTGATTTGCAAAACAAGCGTTTTCTTCGCGTGTACTTAAATCCTCGAGAGTTCTACGCGCACTGAAGATGCTTTTTGAATGGCTAAAAAGCGCGCGAAACCACAAGCACACGTTTGTGCCAAGTATGTGGAAAAGTACTAGTCGAATGCTTGGTGACTTGTGCAGGGTGGCCGTCGCAAACTTGCGTAAAAATAAAATTTGCGCAAAGATGAACACAGCCTTGAAAATTGAGAAGAACAGGCTGGATAAGTTTGATGAACATTCGATGTAAAATGTGATATGAAGTAGATCCATAACGCAGCTTCCAGCGCCAAAAACGTAAGCGCCAGCCATAAGCGGTCTATGTGAGTGCGGTGAGGGTGTGATGAAGTCCACGGTCTTCCGATCGCTTTGTTTACAAAAGATGTAACAGATCCACAATAGAGCTGGGCAGATACAGGTGATAAGAAAGCCATCGATGTGATCGGCTGTTACGCCAGAATCGGCTTTAGAATCGTCTTGTAGCCATTTGGAAAGATTAAACACCACCCCTGCTGTTGTCAGACAAATCAAGTACAATAAACTAGCGATTTTTCCATCCCCCTTCACGCCATCATCTGGCAAGATCGGTTCAAGAACGTACATGAGAGAATTGACGATGACTCGTAGAAACTTACGCTTTTCTTCATTTTTCGGTTCTTCCTTGGGTTGGACGTTGCCCACGACTTTTTTCTCGTATAGTGGGTAAGTTTCCTTTTCGCACTGCATGATGTTTAGTGTTTTTAAAGGTTGTTGAACATCGAAGCCAGAAGGCAAGCGACCGTTTGTTTCTTCCTTCATGACGTCATGACGTCAAAGCAAAACAGCCGGTGGATTGTGTGGGTCTTTTCATCAACAAGGCTTTCTTATTGGACGATTCATGAGCTCATTGATCAGGAATCATCATTACTTCATGGACCACTGGCTCATTAAAGTTGGATTGGCTTTTGTTGTCAGGAAACAGCCAATCAGAGCGCGCGGTTGAGGTCATGGATCAGTGAAGCGATAAACTCATGAAGTTCAAGTGTTAAGCACTTCTGGGCCAGCCATTAGCGATTTTTTGCCTTTTAAAAAGTCAAAATCCTGTTCCAGGTTTTATATTACACAAATAACTGCAAATAACTCGCTGAATTTCTGGATATATTTATCTCATTTCACCGGTCTAAACATTGTTATATCACATCATAACTCGTCAATATTTTCGTCTTTAAAATTTCTTTTTTTAGCGATATTAAAAGAAACACCCTGTTCAAACCTTGATTGTTACCCAAAGCAAACCTAAACCGTGCTTCTTGACCGTGTAATAATCAAACAACTTACATGCTCGAATGGACCTCAAATATCAACACAGCAAAATGTGCTTCACCTAAAACTGAACATTATTTCAACTCGAATCAATAAATGCAGAAACTAAAATAAAATTCGTGGTGCTTAACTGATTAAATTGAATTATTTGGCGCGCATTTCCGCTGATTTCTGAGCGATCGATGTTCCAAGTCTTGTTATCAAAGTCAGCTGCAATATGATCGCGTTTTGCTTTTAGTTAACCAAAGCGAATTACGTTATGGAAGGCTAAGCACAAGATAACACAGAAACAAATAAACTCAGTCACCGTATCGGCTGCCAAGAGATGTTCAATGAATATTATATCAACGAATGAACTCACCGGTAAAATTTCAACAACGACTCGCCACTTTCACATACACGGGAGCTTATTTTTACTTTGTCTGAGTCAAGAACCGTTTGGAAGTTCGGTGCACATCATTGCCTTTCTCTGAAAGAATTCGGTGATGTACTGAAAATATCCTCTCCTGTTTTTTTATTGTCTTTCAATTCAATTGAAACTAAAACTGCTCAATTCTGGAAATTATATTTTCTGGTACCGTCAGTAAATTAATTTTTTGTGACCGGATTTTTTACCGTTTTTCCGGCTCAGCTTTTTGGTATATTAATTTATCTGTATGTTAAATTTCGGTAGCACTGGTCGAGACCTGAGCAATTAAGCAATTTTTCGCACCGATTTACAGGTCAAAATTGGAAAGGAAAATTCGACCACCTGATAACTGTGATCCGCCCACACGTTTTTCAAACCATACTAATATTCACAGACCAGCATTTTTAATTTAATTCCCCTTACTTAATTCTGCAAAACAAGCATTTATTTTTCAAATCAGCCTTACCAACTTTTTTTGTAGCATAAAACTGGCACAAAAAAAATCAAATACTGGGGCCTGGTAATAATAAGCTCGTGCCCAGGTCCCTTGGCGGCTTTATACAAGATGGCTGTCTCTTTTGCACCTTTTATTTCGGATTATATTCCGGCAAAAATTCGCAAATTTCGAGCATTTTAAATGTCATAAAATCACTACTTTTACGAGCGAAAGCAAGCAGTATCGATTAGGTAGTATTTCAGTTGGTCAAAACATATAGTTTTACCATATACGTCATATACCTTTACCTGAAGGCTGAAACGGTTGCCTTGGGAACCAGCCACTTTCCAGAAAAGATAAATAATCCCTAATGGCAGAAGAATCATCTCATCACAATTAATAATTGCGTAGGGTTAAATTTGAATTCATTTAACACCATTTGCAAAGCAGATCACCCCTTGAGTATGCCGTTTTAGTGTTAATTGGAAAAAAATAGAAGTTTCAATTTGGCTCTTGACATAAATGTAGAAATGCAAATTTTTCGCCGCACAGACCAATATCTAATCATTTGACCGAACAAAACATCTAGTGTATTTTAGCCAAAATAAATTCATTTGCTTAATGAGTTTCGCATAACGAGTCAGTGTTATTAACCACAATTGCTTCCCTCAGACGAATTTTTTGCTACGATTTTCTTTCTTCAAAATTTCGAAATTTTCGCCGGAAAAAATCGTCTCCAATATGTCAGCGATATAAACCAACCTGTCAGCCTAAAGTTACGACCGCTGTACATAAATTATCGACCTTCAAACAACGGAAACACAACAATTGAGCACCGACCAGGCTGGTAACATATTTGAACAACAGAATTGGGTCAACTACATGGAAAATCTGCTAAGGAAAATAGTATTTGGTTTGAATTTCTGAAATGAGCGTTCAAAGAGGTTATTACCACCACGTTAATACGACGAAAATTGGAAAAGATGTCTCAAGTAAAGCGACAAAGTTCCATGCGCCGAAGCCTGCTGTATATACAGAGTACACGCTAGCCTCGAGTGTCCCTCGCGCGGCGGCCACAAAGCCAGTTCAACCTAAAATTATGTCCCCGATAACAAACCATTCAGCTCCAAGAAGAAAATACGTTACTTCACTGTCTGTAATCCCTAAAGAGAAGATTCCTAAGATCGTCGTGTTGCCGAGTATCGATAAAGATATTGCTGGGGCATCAGCGAAGCAAGTATCAGGTAAAATTCCTGTTGCTACTCCAGTGGTGAATAAACCGATAAGAGAAGCGCCGAAAAGTGGAAAAGGAAGCCAGTCACAGGCAAGATACGTGTCATGTCTTCATACCTCGTTGAGCACTGAGTGGAGGAAGGAGGACAGTTTGGAGAAGGATCAGGAAGATACTCACAACAAGGAAAAAGCGCAGAGAACATCTTCGCTTGAAATTCATTGCAACTCCACCGCGCAGAGGAATACAACCCGACCGGCTGCGAGAAACAGAAGTTCGTCGCTTGAAGTTCGCGTTGGAGACAAAAACGCTTCAAAGTCAGAAACTCATCGACGTAGCGAAAATAGAAGCGCTACCTCGTTGAATTGCAAAAACGTTAAAGAAACTGCAAATATGGATAAGCACAATGTTAGAATCCAATATATGCCGTTGAGAAAAAGTTTCACGATCAAAAACGCAGTCTCAGTCGCAAAGACACTTGGACCATATGCAACTCGCGGGCAAGACAAAGAGCCACAGCGGATTCGCCCTAGAATGCTACCAAAAAGTCGTTTTCGAGTCAAAATTCAAAAATGTCACCACAAAAGCGTCAATATTTCAGATTCCTTTAATGTTAGCCGGGATAAACGAGTTAAACCCCTGGAAAAATCGAGCCGAAGTGTGGTTATACAAGATAAGAGTCCACAACGGTCATTTTCGGTTCAAAAACCTATAAAGCCTTTGAGTGCGCGATGAAATTCAGGAGCATTTGCGAGGAAAAAAGTTCTGAGATGTAATAAATTAAATATTATAAGACTTTGAACTAGTTAGTTCCTCGATATTGTTTTCGTAAGCAAACTTTAGCGATTCCAAATTGCAAATTTCTTGCGGCGATTATTCATGTTATTGAGGATTTATCATGATAGCAAAAATTTACATTATAAGTTGACAGTACCGTGTTTTTGAATAATGTTTGCTGAAATACTGACACGTCAAGAACTGGATTGACAGAATGATGAAGAAAAAGTTTTTTAATTTGTAATCTTAGATACTGCGCCTCCAGGACACCATCAGACACGCTATAAAAAAAGCTGACTTACGACTTAAAACTGTTTTCAAATCGTTAACTTTCCGGCCGAATATTACGCGCGCTTAATACTAACTAATACTTAATTCTTTTATCTGGTAGGAAAGCAGGGTCAGACGTATTCTGCTTGGTATATCAAAAACTCATTTATTATATGCCTTCGACTACAATTTTAGCGGCTTTTTATTCCCTTTATAAATTTAAAGCGAATGGAATCGTTTAATAAATGCAAGACTTGTCAGTTTTTGATGACGCTTCAGTAGTATATCTACAAAACGAAAATTGAACTAAAGCTTGTAAACTGTCCATTTTTGACCGCGAATCTTTTTATTTACGCAGAAGAATAAGTTGATAAAACACAGGTTGATTTTTTAATGCGCGAATATATTTTAATTTATACATAGATGGTTAATTTCCTATAGCCTGGAAACATAGATGATTACTTCGCTTGCTTAAATAAATATTTTTTGTTGACCAAATAACAGTATAGCGTATCATGGTTTCTTTTATCAGTACATTTGAAAAATATTGTCAAAAATATTAACGCGATGATTCCAAAATACGAAAAAATTGCTTGCTCGAATTAAGAACTTTGCCGCCGAAAGCTGGTGAAATATTAATGACATAACATCAAAATTAATGATCGCGCAGTCGATCGAGAAAGGGCGAAAAACAAATTAAAGTCAGTTCATGCTGTTGTCCCTCTGTACCTCGCCTGAAGCCAGATTGAAATTTGACGCCTAACTAATTGATTAAACAAAACTGAGTCAACTTTGTGTGTCGCAACCGGACAGCTTTTGAAAATGCACTTGTATTTTTCTTTCTTTACAGACTTTACACTAAGTGCGTGTTAATATATAAGCTTTTAAAAAGACATGCTAAATTTCTGGCACTTATTTGCATATTGTCATGCTATCGGTTTATGTATTTTGACGCTGTGCTTTTACTCCGACTGTTAATTTGCTAAAAAAAAAACAATTTCCTGTTTCGCTTAATACGTCTGAAGGCTACATTATTAAAATGCTTTAATGTTTTTTCCTGCCCGCTAGCAGATGTAAATTTAAATAAAGACCGTGTTAATTTTTACAATCGTACCCTTCCGTCAAAAATTGTTCAAACAAGAACAATTACCATCAAGAAACTCGACAACAGCTCTCTTCTGGGGATATTGGGGAGGGGGAAGATTGGGGAGAGGGAAATATAAAGCTCGCGGAGACTGGAGAGAGAGAGAAAAAGCAAGCGCGCGGGGGGCTAAGGGATCGCTGCACGAAAAGTTGGCTTTGTCTCATCTTTGATTCGCCGTCAAAGGTGAAACAAAGATGGACGACTATCTTTGACACAGTGTGGTCAAAGGGTAAACAACACCTTTGATATCGCCTTTGACAAGCTTTGACGTGCGTCAAAGTTAGTAACAGCTTTGACTGCAGTCAAAAGTACCTTTGACTCAGTCAAAGTCAAATTTGGCAGCACCTTTGTTCCACCTTCAACTAAGGTCAAAGGCGTACTATCTTTGACCAAAGTCAAAGACGACCTTTGCCAACCTGTGACCTGCGTCAATGGTATGGCAAAGACGGCCTTTGTCACTTGTGACCCTAGTCAAAGGTGTTGGTCAAAGGCAACTTTTCGTGCAGTGGGAGCTTCTGCGTAAGAGAGAGAGCGACAAATAACGTTTTGATTGGCTACTTTTCTTCAAACTGGCCCTCTTCGAGTAGTCGCACTGTAACGGGGTTCCACTGTGAAACCAACTGCGCCCCAAACTCTCGCGGCTCCGCCGCTCGCGAAAGCGGCTTCAGCCTTCGCGCGCCAAGAAGACCGCCAGCTACGCAGGCTAGATGAATGTAAATTAAAAAATTATATCTGCGTTTGTTTGTCGGTTATGGTTTAATTTTCATCGATTTGTCGCATGGTGTTGTGACATAAGATTTTCCTCATTTTGTTGAGTTTAAAACGGTTATACGCTCACGCGAAATTTGACACTAACTTTGTAAATTATAATAAATTATCATACGCAAGACACGTCAATTGTAAACTGTGCATAATTATCTGCCTCCTCCACAGGCTTTTCGCGAGAGCGCGAAGCGCGAGGAAGCTCCCCCGTTCTAAATTATCCCCGCCGCTCTGTGCGTGCTTGCGAGCGACTGGGGACGAGGCAGCACAATTATTAAATAAATTATTTAAAACACCTGCCAGCACGCTACGCGGCACCCACACAGAGCAGAGTGAATACGAATATTATCATACTCTGATTCATATTTTAAAATGAAAAAAGCTGCGAGCTTCCTTTTGTTTGGTCTAACGATAACCGCGGCATATTTTTTAGCGACTGTCGTCCTCCAACTGGATTCCACATCACTCTTTCAGCCGGCGGTAAAACTCAAGTTTCAAGACGTAGAGACTCCTTATTATGTTAATCGTACAGGAAAACACTGCAATATTTCATTCAAATGGGGTAAAATGTGCCCCAAGCTATACACAGAACTTGGAGGAAGATGTGATTTGATCAACGGATCGCTTCAATGTCCTGATATTCGAAAATATCCAAAATTTCGTAATCGACAAGGACAGCTCGTTTTAACTCGAATGCTGCGCATCTTCGATCTACTCGCTCAGAAGCACGACATCTACTACTGGATCGCACGCGGAACTTTACTGGGTGCTGCGAGACATCATGGATTCATTCCTTGGGATGTAGATGCCGATATTGAAATCCCTTTAGAGGACTACGTTAAATTGTTTCAAGTTGTAGCGAAGGAGTTACCAGCAGACATATTCTTTCAGAACTCCATAAGTGATCCTGCATTGAATCCGGAGGATCGCAGCAGTTGCCATCAGCATGAAATAGTTGGTATATATCAACAGACATGGAACCCAAGATTCAGAGACAGACACAGCTGTTATAAATACTGTATCGCTTACGGGTGTAAATGGCACGACGGTCTCATGATAGATATCTTGGTATTACCTCATGTAAGCCGCTCGGTTTATCCTTTAAAGCGACTTCCATTTGAAGGGTTTACGCTTCCAGTTCAAAGCGACTGGAAGGACGAATTAGTGTCACAGTATGGTAAAAATTGGTTTGAATTTCCAACTGATGAAGAACCCGCTGAAAATGCAGATGTATTTAATGGTTGTGAGAAACTCAAAAGCTGAGATCCCCGGGAGAGAACCTTCGAATGGATTGAATTCGATTTCGTTCGATCACAACTTCATTCGATACAAATTATAACAAACATTCAATAAAATATAGAGGAAGTCAAATCTGGAATAACCTTCCACCAGATATAAAAATGTCTAAGTCAATATAAAAATCAAAGAATATCTTCTCTGTAAATAATCTTCTTGAAAGAAATGTATTTAGCAAAAATTAAAAAATATATATATATATATATATACATATGTATTGAAATATGATTTAGGTAATGAATATTTAACTAATAGCCATGTTATTGTAAAGTAGGCAAAACATGATGTAACAGGGGCTCTCCTTGTAAGCTCAGTAGGGTTTGTTGAGACTCCTCCTCCATTATCATAACTATGACTAGCACTACTGTAACATCAAACATGGGGCAAATAAACTTGAACTTGATGTTATGTATTACTTTTTATATAATTTACTGTATAAAACTCGCGCTGTGATTGGTTTAGAACCGTCCTCTATTAGAGTACGTACAGACGGACGAATGACGTCACGTGTGGCGGGAAAACACGCGCGCCCTGCTACAACACGAATTCTTCGCATCGCCGTCTCAAAACAGAGAAAACTTTTCATCAAACTGGAAATATTCCGTAGGAAATTCAATGTAGTTCAATTGATACGAATTTTAAATCGGCTGTTCAAGCTTGGCTAGAACTTGGAGGAAAATATGATGGACTTTTAGCTCATTGTGAACAGAATCCGAGAAATTTAGCGGGATTAGGGGCACCCAACGAACATTTTTTTGTAAAATGCATTATTTTACCCAGATAAATGAAAATAAATGATATAAAAGCATTTCCAGGTGTTCTTCTGCGTTGCTGGGGAAAATATATCTGTTCCTCTTTGCCAGCATGACACACGGGGAAATTCCCAGCCAGCTGGATAAAAATTGTCTGTTTCCCAGCCAACAATAATAATAATATTAAAATAATAATAAGTAGCCAAAAGGGGCATGGGAACTAATTAAACATCGATGGAAAACCTTTCGAATATTGTTTTGTATAATGTACTGCCGTCTCAAACAGTTTGAATATTCGGGAAATTTTATATTCCCTTTTCTCAGGAAATAATGACCGTGTAATCATTACTATTTCCCAGCCTAAAAAATAGACCGAAATATTTTGCCAGCCAGCAAGAATTCGGCTGGGGAACAGATAAAGTGAGGAACAGATTCGTTGGGTGCCCCTGATTATCGCTCGCCGTGAATTAAGCGACTTGCAACAGGATTTGGACTGGAATAATTCAGATTGTTTTTCCTCATATACAACAACAACAACAACAACAAGCTTTATTAACTCTTTGGTTAAAATACAATGATTTTCACCTCCCGCAAATATCAGGTTAGTCTCTAAATATTTGTTTTTCGAAACATTTGCTGAGTTGAGCTGTAGTTTATTTTAAGCCGTTTAGTTTTCACAAAGTTTCATTTGAGTGCACGAAAACACTGTGGCCTAAACTCGATGTTTGTTGGCATAATTTGTATCGGCTTATTTAGCGTACATTCAAGTGAAAATCCGAAGCGAATATCTCCAATTAACAAATAGATTCCATGTTGCCGTGCGTCTGTTCAGTAATAGATCACAGATGACGTCAAAATGTGGTAAGAACAAAAAAGTGGCCAATGAGCCGCTGCGGCGAGTTGGTCACTGATGTTCTTACCACATTTTGACGTCTTCTGTGATCTATTACTGAACAGACCCACAGCAACATGGAATCTATTTGTTTTATATATGTTTGGAGATATTCGCTTCGGATTTTCACTTGATTGTACGCTAAATAAGCCGATAAAAATTAATGTCAACAAATATCGAGTTTAGGCCACAGTGTTTCCATGCACTCAAAATAAAACTTTGTGAAAACTAAACGGCTTAAAATAAACTACAGCTCAACTCAGCAAATGTTTCGAAAAGCAAAATATTTAGAGACTAACCTCTATTCCGTCCTGATATGAGGAAAAACAATCTGAATTATTCCAGTCCAAATCCCGTTGCAAGTCGCTTATAAACGGCGAACGATAATCCCGCTAAATTTCTCGGATTCTGTTCACAAATTATGAGCTAAAAGACCATCATATTTTCCTCCAAGTTCTAGCCAAGCTTGAACAGCCGATTTAAAATTCGTATCAATTGATCTACATTGAATTTCCTGCGGAATATTTCCAGTTTGATGAAAAGTTTTCTGTTTTGAAACGGCGATGCGAAGAATTCGTGTTGTGGCAGGGCGCGCGTGTTTTCCCGCCACACGTGACGTCATTCGTCTGTCTGTACTCTAATAGAGGACGGTTCTAAACCAATCACAGCGCGAGTTTTACACAGTAAATTATATAAAATTATATAAAACGAATAGATTCTATTTGGCCGTGGGTCTGTACTCTATCTATTAGAGTACAGACCCACGGCCAAATATAATCTATTTGTTAACTGTTTTGACCTTATTCATAAATGGCGGCCGATTAATTATTCTTTTATATTCATGCTAATCAGCCCCCCTAGCCTCGTTTAGGGTTAGCCGGATTATGCTCGTAAAATCGAGCATTATGCTTTTGGGCGTCACCCTTGAAAACAGAGCATTATGCTCAAAATTATGCCGGTTAGATTTCACAATTTTTCCCTTCAAAAAAAAGTTCCCACCTCCCGCACCCCTATAAAATAAACACCCTATAGCTAGAAGACACAACTTATAATTATCAGTCAAACATTTAATAAACCAAACTGTTCAAAATGCGGTAGCACACAAAGTACTGATCATTGCCTGGCCTCCAATGAGATAACCAGGCCTCCAACTATGTAAAGACGTACTGGAAACGAGTCTATACTCTAGATAGAGTTTCTATTTTAATCCAAAGGCTTTCTAAAACTGGAACATAGCACTATTACGCTGCAAAATATCATCCGATAATGCAGGCATTATGCCCCATGCTCTAGATATGGCATTATGCCCGAAATTATGCTGGCATAATCCGGCTAACCCTAGCCTCGTTAGTATGTGCAAAATTCAAAAGAATTTTTATTCTCAAATGAGGCTAGGGAGGCTGATTAGCATGAATATGAAAGAATAAATAATCCACCGCCAGTTATGAATACGGTCTATTACCTTTATCAGGAGCCCATTGCTCCTGCCTTTATGTATTCATTTCTCCGGAGATGTGTCACTCTACGCGCACCCAACCGGAAAGAAAGCAAATTAAAATACTTTGTTTATATCACCCGTTATATCAGTACGTGTTATGTTATTTCAAGCCGGCGCGCCGGCCATATTGGATGTGAACGTAGTGCCTAGTCTTCTAGCATAAACACGGGTGACGGAAGTCTGGAACGAGGCTAGGCGCGAGACGTGTCACGAATCCATCAAATCTTGAAGAAATCAGAGGTTTTCTTCTTGAATTTTTGGGACTTTAAATGACAAACTTTATTGGAATTTGATACGAGAACGAAATATTTGACATAGTGCATCGAACAGTATCAACTGCTGATTTTTTAGTTTGGAAAAAGGTCTCTAGCTTGTCATACTCCCCTCTCAGTTTATTCTCCGCTCATATCCCCCTCTTCATGTCCTTTGTATTCCCTTCATCTTATTCCTCTTTGTGATTTCCCCCCCCCCCCCCCCCCCCCCCCTCCCCCATTATTTTCTCCGTTTACCGTCGTTGATGACGTTTTCTGATTTTGGGTCGGTCGGTCGGAGTCAGTAAAAAAAAACCAATTCCATCGCGTTTCCCTCATACGTTACCAGTCTCCTCGCATGAATCCCCTCGTCATATTCTGATTCCCCAGACTAGTACCCAGGCGTTCCCTTCCCGCTTACTCGATTTGGCGCGAAATTTCATGACGTCACCGAATGACCGGCACGCAAACCCGTTCCCAGGTCCCTTCGTAGACTTCGCGCTCGCTCGAGAGAGAAAGAGAACGACTAGGGACTAGGCTGCTGATTCCCTTCATCTCTTTTATTCCCCTCTTCAGAACTCTAGATTTCAAGTGATCGATTCAGAAAGAAATCACTACGTAATGAACATTTTAGGGTAAATGACGTTGTTTATTTTACCTGCATCAGTCGCAAGTGAACTCGTACTTATAACATTTACTTTATATACAATGGTTAAACTGACCTGTTTGGCGAGTTGCTTTATAAAACAAAAATTGGTCCATGATATGTACATGTGTGGGTTTATTTAAATGAAACAAAATCATTCATTTGACTTACATTGACTATAATTCCTGTTTTGAGTGTTGTTTATAAAATGATTGTACTTCGATAACGGAAGTGTCCTATATTGTCATTTGGCTGGTTAAGTATGTTTTACTAAAATAATCTGTAATACTTATTACAGTCGGACTGGAACAAGTACCAGTTGATAACGAAATCCCGCCTCCGAGATGGGACTGAGTCCGCGGTCTTAGTTCATCCCAGAAGTTGCTATGCAACATGACGTAATTGCTGGCGCGATTGTTTTCGGAGTACTCGTGAGTGCTCGCGCTAGTTTCTGATTGGATAAAAAGACTCGGAAACTCTTCAAGTGCTTCCACGAAGATTTGCCAAAAACCGGCATTTGTTCCCCCAACTGAATAACAAAAGCTTTTTAAAAAATCGTCTTTGTTGGAACTCAGGGGCACTGGGCACTGCCCTTATATATGTAGAATGGGTTTGAATTGCCTAATCCGATTAAATGTTCATCACGTAAATCCGCATTAGTTGTACTTGTATTCAAGTCGCATACACATGTTTCTACTCTTAAAGGAAAAATTAAATTGTTTCTTTAGTTGTATAAAATTTGTCTTTGTTGAACTCAGTGGCACTCCCTTGCTCTCCCTTTATACATGTAGAGTGGGTTTGAATCGCCTAAAACAACGTGGCTCTGTATAATATTGAGCATATCTTCGAATCACTTGCTTTGTCTCGCTTCATAAAGATATGTCTTGACGTTATATATAATGTTTTCACTAAACGTTATAAATATTGGCGGATAATATGCACCAGGTATTCCGGCTGTATGAGAGTTTGTTATTATCGTAACCATCACTCAGGATTCGGCTTTAGTATGTTCAGATGTGACGTAATACATGTTCAGATGTGACGTAATACATGTTCAGATGTGACGTAATACATGTTCAGATGTGACGTAATACATGTTCAGATGTGATGTAGTACTGACATGTTCTAGTAGCGCCTCTCTATGCACAAATGATATGGTTTAGGGCATAAGCTGGCACCAAAGATTCCCTCTAAATCCGGTTCCTTTGCGTCGTGTGGTACACTAAAGCGAAACTTGTGTAACAAGCGAGAGATGAAGAGGAAAAGCTGGATTTTTCCCAGGGATTCAGCCAGGCAAACGCGCCTTCCAGCAGAGAAAGGCAGATAACTGCGAGTTCCGGGACAAATGAGTTTGCCTTCGGCATCGAGAAAGCGCGAAGGGTCGAATACATGCGGTTTTTCCCACTCTTTTTCATCGTGGTGCATAGCCCACACATTGAACAACACCACAGTGTCCTGAGGAATATCAAATCCGTTTAACGTGGTGTCTGTTGTGGTTGAGTGCGGGAACAGCAGGGGAACCAGCGAGCTATACCGCAACACTTCAAATATGGTCGCTTCCAAATATGGCAAGTTTGGCTTGTCTGCCATCTCCGGCAGGCGCTCTCGCCCTATGACGTCATCCAGTTCCTGGTGGATTCGCTCTTGCACCTTAGGATTGAGTGCTAAGTACGCAAGCGCCCACAGCACACACGTGGAGGTCGTTTCCAGTCCTGCGCTGAATATATCATTCATGGTTAACACCACGTGGTCTTCGGTAATCGGTAACACTTTCCCGGGGTTTTCGGCTTGTGACTGTCGCATGGCTTTTATCAAGGCATCAGTAAGATCACGCGTCACGCAATCCTGGTAAGTGTTCTTATGCTCATCAAACTTCTTTTGTAGGATATAGTCACGGTCTTTGACAGCCTGCTTGATCAGTTTTAATCCCTTAGTGGGGAAGTGGCGTAAGAACGGGAAATAATCCACCAGATTTCCAGCTTGTAATCCTTGAACAAACTGCTGGTTGTAGCGAAGGATGGTGTAGAACTCGGGATCATCAAGCTCATAACGCGACCCGAATACAAACGCGCAGATGATGTTGATCACAGCTAAGACAATGTCATTTTGAGGGTCATGCGCGCGTCCTTCCACTGACTCAAAACGCTTTATAAGTTCGTCAATCTCCTGGCAGACTTTCTCCTCTATCTTTTTGATGCCTTGGCCAAACATCTTGAGCGCGGAATGCGCGATTTTCCTCTGTAGTTTCCATGTTGGGGTGAAGTCGCTAAAAGCAATATCTTTCCCTCCCCTGGAAATAAGATCCGCCGTGTAAAAGCGAGGTCGTCCTGCGAAGTCGTTGGACTTCTTTACGAGCGCTTCCCGAGCAACATCGATGGTGTTCACGACCACAATCCGATGGACCCCGACAGTCAAGCGAAACACCTTGCCGAACTTTTTGGCGAGCTTCGTAAGGCCAAGATGCGGTTTTGTTCCCATTTGTAGCATGTTGCCAATGATTGGGAGAGGAACTGGTCCTGGTGGAAACTTTGGGTTCTCCTTTAGGTGCGAAACTACACTGTAAAGAAGCGCAGCGATTATGACAACTGCTGTAAGTGCCAATAACTCCAGTGCCATGATGTCGTGTATTGGTTAATCTGTAAAATGATAGATATGAACCCAGTTACGGTAAGTGTGGAATACATGTACTTAGCGATGCATACGGAGTTACACAATAAATAAAATAACCTATTTAACTAGGATGATCTATCATCTGTTTTGACATGTTTCTGTTTGCTAACTGTCCGTTTGTGTCTGGTAACTTGCTGGTATTCTTTTATTACTTTGTTGTATTGACCTAAACACCATCAAAGGCTTGCAAGGTTTGAACTGAAACTTGTGTAAACATCAATTAACCTGATAATTAGCCGTGAAACTATGCAAACGAACACACATTCCTGAGACCCATTCCTGACCGTTCACTCTCGCTATAAATCATCAACGTACTTAGTACTTAGAAGTACAGTCAACTGTACAGTTCATCAACCTGGCTCAACATGTCTTAAGCACGAGCAAGTCTCACACAAACTTACATGAGAATGATGTATTTGACATGATTTTAGTTTGTATTCACATCACCGATTTTAAAAATAAACAATCAAACACTTGGACCCAATGACGAAACCTTCGCTCAGTCGAGACAATGAAGTGGCTGCCAAGGGTCTCATACGCACAAAAAACAAAACAAAAAGCTATATAGTCAATTCGCTTCAATAACACCATTTAGAAAACAAGAAACTTACTTATTGCTGATTTTGAAGTGCCCTGCACAGACTGTTCAGTTTGCCGAAGACTTTGAACCTTACTGCAAGAACATAACGTTGCAGAATCCAGCACAGACTGAGTCGGGGCGAGACAGGCGTTATTGCAGACTTTTATGAGGACCTTGGACTTAATATGAAGAGTTGCAGATGACAGATGAACAGACTTGTGTTGTAAATTCAACTTGACAACGGCGCGACTACAGTGGTTTCAAAAATCTTGGCTCTGAAAGTGCGCGAAGCTCCGCACCTTATTTGCATGGATGGATTAAGCCGCACAATTAAAAGTACGCACTCAATAGCGCACAGATTCTAAAAGCACAATAGCGTAAAAGTACATTATAAAATCGCTTTCACTCCGAATATACGAGACGTCCATCCAGCTTAGCAAAGCTAATTAGTAAACTGAACGAGATAAGTGCTCTAAGCACGCTACAAGCTGTTAAGATGATATCATTATTAATCCACCGCATGCTGTTCAATGATTCGCACTGGGTTATCAAGTTATTTCCTGGATCACTTCCTGAAAAACAGTCTTTCACCCAGCGTGCGGCTTGTAATTGCTGTTCGATGACAATATAGGGTTTATATCAATGTAATAATTTCGACCAATGACGAACTGACTTGCGATGTATCAATGCATGACCGAGCAGGCTGATATATTCACTAAAAGGACTCAGAGAGAGGCGTCGTGCTATCAAAGCACACTGATCTCTGAGTTGCGTCTTTGGTAAAGTTGTGGCGTGTATGTACTCAGTGTGCCATTGAATGAATCACGCCCTCTCACAGTACAAGCCTCATAGCTCCATTCCTGTTAGAGTAAAAGCCCCATATGGGTTCTAACTCGGAGTACCCATGACGTCCCCACCCTCCCGTCCCTCATGGACGTTTCACTTATTGTCTCTCGCAGGTAATTTTCAATTCTAACAAGCATAATTCTTTCTTCTTCTCTAAACACCGGAAAATCCATTCGGCGAGAAATTGATAAACGCCCCCTCAAGCGGAGTCCCTCTGAAGTCTGTGGCATGTTTACACTCGGTATCTTGTGTTTTAAAATCAGTTAACAAGTGAATGTGCATCAAATCATGACTTTTGATATTTGTTCAGTATGCTAGTTATCACGATTCTTCTGTTCGAAGAGATAAAAAATGATTTATATACAACCAAAATATTTCTGGAGCGCGTCCTTAAATTTACTGTAAACCGTAAGCAGACTGCAGGATTTCTGACCAAGAAGCGAAGTTTACCATGCAACAAAATATTTCAGAGAACGAAATTCTTTGAAAAAGAGTGTAAACTTTTAAACTACTTATGCACTTGTTCCATACCTTGCGCGGTCATCTATGTCGTTCAGAACTGTGATTTTGTTTTCTTGCGAACAGTACAGAAGAGAGACTGATCTCTTTTGATGCTTTCTCGGATCAAATTGACCGAAGTTGCGTATATGATCAAAGTATATACGAATTTCGTGCTTCAATATCTAATTTTATAGCTACGTAGCTCTTACTAATTGTTTCAGTGTCGCACATACATACATAGATCGTCATAACAAGCTAGTTTCCATGGAGCGCGCGTAACTTGTCAGTTGATACAAGTCATTTGGTTTCCTTGAAGAGCCGGACCCTGGGAATGATATTTGTTATGGGAAGTATTTCGCAAGCAATCGCAGTATCACAAGTGAATCTTAATGAACTGCTGTTAATAAAAATTCCAGACCCGCAAAGTTACACCTTGTGGTTACTGCAATTATCACAGTCAGCCATGCGTCCCTATAGAAACATCAGCGCAGAATTTCATTCACTACGTTAACTGTACTTTCTGATCAAATTTCCCTTATTTGTTGCAAATCAGTTTGTGAGAAATGTTAGGTATTCATCACTTGACAGCAGACAAGAACATTTTGAGCTGCCGAAACCTCCATTTACCCTCACCCCAAGAAGTCCTGAAGTCTTTGCAGTTCAATCGATCGAGAGTGCTAAAACACTTAAGTCGATCTGGCACAGGAGGGATTGCTGAATAATTAGCTCAAGAAAACCGTAGCTATATACGTGCAAAGAGAGCGTAAAAAAGCAATTTAAAAGCAACATAAATATAATATCAGGCTTGCATATTTAGGTATAATAACTCTTGCTCGGATCGCTCAGGCAACTTGGCGATTTATCTATACTTTCGTAACACGGACCTCTTCAGTTGTTAGCTGCGTGTTAGGGAAGCGAAATTCAACTGTGTTGTTGAATGGTGACGAACAAAATAAACATATTAATTGGAATACACATTTAACTATCTTTGATATTGCGGTCAAAAATGTGCAATAAACTTACATTTGTAGCTTGTAAATGCGGTCGTAAGGCTCGTAAATGCGAATGCCTGCAGTGACTAGACAAGTTGTGTTCACCTTATCATAGCACAGTACAATTGAAGCAATCAAGTTGATCTAGCTGATTCCACGTATGCGGTTGAATAACTTGGTCGAGATATTCAGCCTCAATTAAGGCTGAGTGGATGACCATTATAAACGGGCTTTGAATAATTTGCCAAATTATTGGAATGCTTTTTCGTTTGTTGCACTCCGGATGAAGAGCCATAAAAACATGCGATCTCCCAGCAGGGTAAATGTAGCAATGTAACCATATCTCAGTTTACGTTTGCGGAGTATTGTAATAAATCTCAGGGAATTCTGCCAAAATTAGGGCATTTTTAAACAAATTTCGTAAGTGCAAGTTTGAACAAAAGCTTTGAATTGAACCACTCGACGAAAGCTATAAGGATCATTTGCATTCCCTGAATTTTTTTTTGATTTGATTGTATTAGATCTCAAAAGTATAAGTTACTTGAGTTTATAGAGTAAATTACAACAGAGATATGACCAGACTACGTTGACAGAAACTCAAATGAACAAAATCATGCAAATAAACCGAAAAATGTGCTACAAACCTTAAAACACTTTTGAATATGGATGAGTGAAGACCCTTGAAAAGTCTTTGTCTTGTGGTATTTCAAAAATTGTTCAATCTCTTCACTTCTCTATCAACTGAAAGCAGATCCACTGTGAAATTAGCGACGTCTGTCTGCACAGAAACTCTACAGACACCCCCGCTTCAGTAATCGCTTCAGAAGACATTCTTATACTGTTCAAAATGAATGAAAACATGGATATCCGCATTTCACTGATCCACACAAACGTTTGTTAATTGTTTCCTGCCTTGTAATCCACCACAAAGGAAATTGACAAATTCGTGGGTGGGTTTTTACCTGCGTGGAGTGCGTGGGCCTTTAAGAACATTTTAATTGAAAAGGGGCGGAATAGACCGGAATATAAGTATATAAGAAGGAAATAGATTGTCAAAAAAGTCAAAATATTGTAAAATAATAAATAAAATATTGTTAATATTGTAAAACATACTGTGCCAAATATAAAACTTTCAATAATAGAACTATCAACGCCATCTCTGAATATTCTTTCCACGCGAACAAGAATTAACATTAAAATCTAAAATGTGTTTGACACTGACTATTCTATAGAACGTTAAGTACAACGTTCTTAAAAAACTAACTTAAGACGTTTCGACCAAAAATCTTCGGCCTTCATCGGTTTAAAATGTCATCAAGCCGTAACGGCTTTTTTCTAACGGTTCACTATTTGCGCGTGCTACGCTAGCAAACGTAACAATTCGATCGTTGCGCGAGATCGAATCACGCGAATGACTTGTATATTGCTGGTATGTCAATACGTTCATTGCCCGCATTGGGGTCTCGTTCAGAGTGCCAAGCCTCAAGGAAAAGCCTCTTGTGGTAGTCCCTCGCTCTGTCGACAATGGTGGCATGATCGAAGTCTATATTATGGACAAACTGATTCGCGTGTTCGAAGATAGCGCAACACTGATTCGAAGATAGCGCAACACGCGAATCAGTTTGTCCATAATATAGACTTCGATCATGCCACCATTGTCGACAGAGCGAGGGACTACCACAAGAGGCTTTTCCTTGAGGCTTGGCACTCTGAACGAGACCCCAATGCGGGCAATGAACGTATTGACATACCAGCAATATACAAGTCATTCGCGTGATTCGATCTCGCGCAACGATCGAATTGTTACGTTTGCTAGCGTAGCACGCGCAAATAGTGAACCGTTAGAAAAAAGCCGTTACGGCTTGATGACATTTTAAACCGATGAAGGCCGAAGATTTTTGGTCGAAACGTCTTAAGTTAGTTTTTTAAGAACGTTGTACTTAACGTTCTATAGAATAGTCAGTGTCAAACACATTTTAGATTTTAATGTCTATTCCTGACTGCAATTTCAGCATTTTTCGAAGAATTAACATTTTTCTTTCTTGTCGCAAATTTGTTTCTCTTATAACGTGTAAGTTAAACAACGCTGAAATGTCATAATATTAATTTTAATATTAATAATAGCGTTTACATCAGCCTTCAGTACTGAGGGGCAGAAGGAAGATCGAATTGTCTGGTTTTCTTTTTCACGTGAGTTCTCACTTAAACTGTGCGTGATTTTTTAACAACTAGTGAAAGTCATGCAATCTTTTGAAACTAACATTGAGATATTAAACAGATTAAAACGGGAAATGTTCTTTTGTCTTTATTGTTTCAAAACTTGTAAGTTCTTTTGTCAAAACGTTTTGCATAATGACAAAGCTTACAATAACTAAAAATAAATTCACGATGAAACACGAAAGCTGTTCACAATCACGAAATACAAGTTTGTTGCGTGATCTGATGTTTTCAGAGGTGATTCCGTCCTGGACAAATTAACCCTTTCACTGCTAAGAGTGCTAAGTTCAAAACTGAGGAAAAAATCTTGAATTTCATATTGCAAAATTGTCAAAAAAATTAAACAAACAGTACCACTTGAAAATACTGCTCAATAGCTTTTATTTGAATGGTCACACACTAGGATTTCATCCTCAAACTCAGAAGGTACAACTACATTTATTGACTCAAGGTTTAATTCTGGGGTGAAAGGGTTAAGTCAATACGTTATATCTTGAAGATGGTTTCATTCATTGTGTAACTATCAACACTCTTATTCATTCATAAAATGGCTGGCTATTTCCGCTTCATGGAGTTCTCATGTTGTTCTGTTCATATGGAGTCCATTCAAGTGCCATCTTGGTGATAGACTATTCACATCATGTTACGCGCGCTCTGATTGGTTGTGTAGTCGGTTTGTATGAGGGTGTGTAACACGGTTATGACGTATCGTTGCAAATAGAAAATGGCCCCTTCTTGTTTACATAGCCTGGTGCAAACACTCAAGAAAGTTCCGCGTGAAGCAAGGAAATACGAGACGTCTTCACGCAGGCTAGTATAGCTTTTGGTTTGCAGTTGGATCATATCTAAATATCATGATAATCTTCCAATTTTTAGACCAACTTTCAAAGTCACGCAAACAATTTTAAATTGAACAACTTTCGTGATTCGTCTTGGATGTCGTGATTATGGCTGAGATGTGGGCGGCGAAGCTATTTTTAGAACACACATACAATAACCAATCAGTGAGTCACGTCACGGATGGCACATCAAGTTCGTCTTTCATAACTCCGTTTCAAACTTCCCCAATCTTAACCGTCCTTGTGCCTTTTTGGTTTATCGGTACCTTTTTGATGATTTTTGACCTAAGAAAACTATTATTTTGAGATTTTCTTCGTTTTGAAAGTAATTTTGTATTTCGCAAAAAATGGCGGTTTACTCTATCACCTGCCGTAAAATTCCGAAAATAAGCCCCTCCTATATAAGCCCCTCCGTATATGAGCCCCTCCGAATATAAGCCCCCAAATTCGAAGCATATAGTACCCTCAATAAACATATGCGAAGCAAAATAGGTCGAAAGACCGAATTTAATACAGAATCACAAATGTCACGAACTGTAGGAGTCGTGTAGGCCTGTCACCTTACCAAGCCCCTCAAAAAAGTTCTTTGAAAAATATAAGCCCCGGGCTTATTTTCGGAATTTTACGGTAGTTCGTTTGACCTCGCTCCGTTCTGCTTGCATTTAAGCCTCAGTATGATCACCGTCTTTTCCCCTCGTTTTATTTGGGAAAGGAGAGCCTGATCACAGATACAACTATCAAAGTCGATAGAAACCGAGAGCGAGCCGTCTAATTGTTTTAGCATAACCCAGTGGCTGATCTATTAAATATAGACTATTTATAAAATTGATTTATTGACGGTTTTGTTTGATACTCTGATGATTGGGCCATATGCACGAAAAGCTGTGCGCAGTAGGCCGGTGCCAATGTAGCCAATCAGATTGCGGGTTTGCCAAGGTCAGCCACTGGGTTTTGCCAAGTCATAATTAGACTGCGAGCAGTCGGTCTTTTCTCCTCAGATCTTTGGCGCGAGCGGAAATGTTATAATTATGCAAATTAGGTGAAAAAACGAGGAGAGATTGGGGAGAGGGAGGCTTCGCCGCTCGCCGCTCGATCGCGCGCGTGCCCTAAAAACATTAGGAAAAGAAAGAGACTGCTCGCAGTCTAAGTCATAATAGGCTCCAGACAGTCCTCTTGGACACATTGACCTCTAATTGACTGCGTCATAACTGACATTGTTAAAATAGTTCTGGGCTTTTTCGGTGCTTCTCTTTGACGAATAAGAAGTGAATAATTGTTTTATCTGAGTTCCGTTATTGGTGATAAAAGTTAGCCAATCAGAGCGCGAGAAATAAGACGTGGTTTGCTAAACTATTATGGAACTATTGATTCAAACTTGTTCGTGTTTACGCGACTTGTTTTTTATGTGTTAAATTTTAGGGTCTTTATCGACCTTATCAGTAGATTTGACCTACTGGGACATGCGAATTCGTGTGTTATCTGCACTGAGTGATGTAGCAATATAATAAAAGTTGCATTACCACAAGGAACTGATCTTTAGATTTGAAATGATTTTTCGATGAGGTAACTCTTCGTTTTAGTGGCGCAAATCATTAAAATCAGACCAATGTTTTGCCTTCTTTGATTAATGAATACAAATAAAGTGAGCAAGGCTGATACTACGTAGAACACTTAAAGCGACAACGACATGATAGAGTCCAAACTGAAAGCCAAAAATGCAACCGTGGACAGCTGTTTCGACCTGGTTGGGTCTCGTTTGGCTTTCAGTTTTGGACTCTATCATGTCGTTGTCGCTTTAAGTGTTCTACGTAGTATCAGCCTTGCTCACTCTATTTGTATTTCTATTTTTGGCTGATTTGATCTTTTACAGATCCTACGTATACCAGCAGCATTTTCGTTCGCGGTCCTTTGCTACTTATTCACTTTTTGATTAATGGCCTGTAATCTTCAAAGTGGAAACAAGAGCAATTTATTAAAATTTCTAAGTAATTGCCTTTTTAGGCAAATGGGTCCAATAAGTTTTAAAATTAGAACATGACTTGATCGAATCCGAAATGCATACCAGGTTTTAATATATTGGTGCGTTAGTGGCCTCAGTGACGTCATTTGCCTAAATTAGGGACACAAAAATTAATTATTATATTGATTCCGGAAGTTTCATTTTAAGAAAAATAATTTGCCGCGAACATACCGGTAGCGAAAAATAATTAACGTGAGAAACATTCAGAATTCCTTTTCAAGTAAGAAGACTTTTTCTTAGTCCAAACAGCGCGTGTAATGTTTTAGATGAAAGGGAAGATCATTGTCTCCATTGAGTGCCAGTGGGCATGAGGACATTCCACCGGCGAGTCGAGATGAAGCCTTTATCGCCCCTGCATCGGGCCATTTGCGATATTTATTTGTAGAATACATATTGAATCGTGTTAAGTGACTTTTTAAGTGCCTGCAAATTTTGCGAAAGGCTCTTGATAAAACGTGCCACTACATACAAACTTTGGTCTGTGCCAACCACTTAAAATGCCATTTGGAAAATTAGCCGCGCTTTTTAGTGAAAATTTCACTGACTTTAGAGCTAAGAAACGGACTTACACGGTGCTTTATTTAAAATACCTTGAACACTTAAGGATAAAATACTGCGTCAGTTCGACTTAGGCAAAAGTATTCGCCTTTTGTTTAGATAATAACAAGTTGAACTGCGGACCACGTGGAAACTCAGTAAATATTCTTCGAGTTTGCATCGAACGTGCACCAAAAAAACGCCAGTTACAAATAGTTCAACTTGTGAAGGTATATAAAAACAGAAATAAGGTTTTATACATTTCTAAATTTACCGTAGAGACTCTATCAGTCAATTCCGTTTACACGAAATAAATTGCTCAAAAAATTCAGAGCGAAACAATGCGAGATTACATCGTGGTCATGGTTTTACAAATTCGATTAAGTTTTTCATTTGGGCTCGTGTGGTATTCGTGTGCGAAAAACCCGGCATAAAAAAAACAACTTTCTGCTAAAATCGGTGTCAAATCCTTAACTAAACATACCTGTATATAAAGACCTCCTTCACTGATGCGGTGAGTTGGAAAGAACAGCGTTCGAGCCGCAGTTACAAATGGCTGTGCCTCAGTGCTACGTATCAGTCAAAGTTAAAATGCACTTGTCACAATTGCTAAAAATACAAACGATTAATCGTTGGAAAGCACTTATATCTGTTCTCAATTAACGCGACTTTCTTTAGCAGCACGGGTTGAAATTTGGAAGATCATCTGAAAATAACTCGAGGCGAGATATAAATACTGTGCCGGCGGGGCTTTGTCGCAATAAAATACAAGATATTATACGATCCAATATAACTCTTCAAAACCCAAATGGCAGCGAGTGACGGGCGCGCAAATTGCTCTCAAAACGGTTAAAATTCCTGCATAAACTTAGCATGAATTTCATGTGATTTCAAAACAAATTGTTACTATGTTTCTCAAACACCTTCCATATAGCCATTTTAGCCGCAAAAATGGTTTTCCGTCTTATATTGAACGGGGGCGCCGAGAAAAAACTGATTTTATTTTTGTGTGTCATTTTCTAAGAGGTTTTTGGCGATTGATCATGTATCGGCGTGGCACAACCCCGATATACTGATATAATGAACAGAGATGGACTGAGGCATCCGATATGTCATTTTACTGAAAATGAATGACAAAACTCGCTTGAGGAACAAGGCATTTCTGAAATCACTGAGTGAACTTTTTCACGTATATAGCAAACATTAGATACCGTATAACGAACAAAATATTTGGCAGTCCCAAGCATATTTTGTTTGATATATCGGCGTTGCTTTGTTACAGAGCACTAGAAGCTAAGCGGAGCCCAAGCATCGATTACTTAGGAGCCTAGCTTGCTTCCGTGGCTGGTCAAAGTCTAGCATTTGTTTGCCGTTATATTGCCAAATCGGTATCCGATTGAGAGGGGAAAACAAAAGCGGCTCTAAAAGGTACCGCGATAAGAAACAAATGGCGCTCTTGAAATGCGAAGATAAGAATTACGACAATTAACAACCTCAACATAGCATTGCGACTACGTGTACGAAATTCCTTGGGCGGCGAGGATCGATACAGCGATGTGGTCGCTCCCTAAAAAAAGGCGGTATACGTAATGAACGCCGGCGAAAGCTTTAATCTACGAGTATCATGACATTTGGGCAATATATTTCAGAGCGCTACAAGATTTATGATTGCAATCTATGGAAATATTTAGAGTCATGCATAATCGTGTCGTGTACTGAAGTACTTCACTTCACTTAGGGGCTAATATAAGCCGATAATAAAAGCACATCTCTTTAAAACCTTTTTGATGCCGGCAGTGTTGGTCATATTAAAACAGTCAAAACAGTTACGCTGTCTTTTGGTGTCAACAAATTACAAAATTCAATTCAATCTTGAATAAGTTAATAGCCGTGAGACCAAGGGGCAAAACAATTTTGACTTCCTGGATTTAAAGGAGATAAGCTTAATATTGTTCAAGTTCAAGTTCATCGTTCGTAATCCGTCTCAATCTTCCCCATCCTTGTCCCTGTTTGGTTTATTATTACCTCTTTGGTGATTTTCTACCTTGAACTATTATTTTGAGGTTTCTTTTGCTATGAAGGCTATTTTACACATAAAAAAATGAGTTAATATACCGCGACCATCTTTTATCTTAGTCTGATCTTCGTTATTCTGAGAGCAATTCTCGGTTTTTACTGTCACGCCATAAATAAAAAAAATCGAAACCGTTCAATGAATGAAGTCAAGGAAATGACATGTCATAGATAATAAATAGATAAGGAATCAGTCCAAGTCTCAGGTCGGTGCGGTATTCCGTACTCGAGTTATTTGTCAAAATGTTCCACACAAATTTATAGAGCTCAGTATGGAGACGCCATGTTGGTGACCCTCTGAGGGGCACCAACATGGCGGCCGGAAATAGGAAAAAACATCTGGAGTTCACTTTTGCCAGAAAGGATGTTTGTTTTCTCTTGTGAACTTCCGAATATTTATATAAATATTTCTCCTTAAACTTCAATTGTTTAGAATGCTGAAAATCACCCGAAGAGTGACTTTTTAGATACGGAACAGCTCTGTCACGGCCGTCCTCCTGATGTCACGTACGATGAAAACTCGGAAATTTAAACTGTTCTATTTTCAAAAGGAAGCATGGTATCGAGCTAAGAAATTGTGAAAAGATATATATTAAGGTAATCTTTCGTTGAATGAAGGTAAAAATTCTGTAGGCCTCGCGGTTTTGAATTTTAGAATTTGATGACGTCAGGTGAAAACCAAGAATTAGTTCTTTCCATTTCTTCGAGGACTGAGCCACGAATGTAATTTCTAAGGGAGAGATAAAATTCAGTGCGGGAGTGACGATTTTGAGGGGTCCGGAATTTGGAAGTGGAAATATTTCTCCTGAAATACATGGCATGAGTCTCCTGTAGCTCAGTGGTAGAGCATCCGACCAGTGTGCAGGAGGTCATTGGCTCGACTCTTGTAGGGAGAAATCGGACATTTTTTCCGAGTTTACTTGTGTCACTGCCTGATTTTAAACATCTTTCTCATACATGGCATAGTAAATGATAACTGTTCTTCGGCACTTCAGTCTAAAATCAGATAGTGCCACAACTGATTTTTCCTCTGACATTGCTGGAAGTCAGCCCAGTCATGTTGCACGTACCTGCCACTTGAACAACCACAGTATAACTTTTCTGATTTTTTTTTCAGATCGTGACTGAAAATTGTAAAAAAACGAGAACCTTAAACCCGCAAGAATGTCATGCCATACAGCATCATGGTTCTTGGCCTTTAGAAATATATTAAATTTATGGGCTTATTCTGTGAAATTAAAGGGGCTGTGTCACAATATTTTAAGTTATTTTTCTGATGTACAAAATCATCTTGAAATTGAAGGAAACCTCAAATAATAGTTTACTAGGGTAGAAAAAAAAATCAAAGAAGTAATGATGATAAACCGAAAAGGAACAAGGATGGTTACGACTACTGAGGAAGATTAAGACGGATTGCGAACGACGAACTTGAAAAAGTTTCTACTGATTTTCCAAGATGCGCCATCCGTGACGTAGCTCCTTTAAACATATGACGATTAAAATTATCCCATATATGGTAAATATCGGCATCAAGCCATAAGTGCACGTGTTAAGGTGCACTCAAACACTTACTCAAGATCAAAATATGAATTCTCCTAACTGATTGCCATACGTTCCTTCCAATGTTGTTTCTGAGAATTTGGTGTTACATCAAGACAACATCCACTAGTTGATGATTGTCTTTATTCTCATCACCTGTCTGCTTAGCAATGTATTGATATTGTAAGGAGAAATACGATGTTGATCACATGTGATCACTCTTGGAAGTGGCAGGTTAAATATCACGAGCCTAGCAGCTTGATTAAAGTCATAAAAGGTTCGAGTTTGTTGGACTGAATCGAATATGAACCAGTTTCAAGTACAAACCAAATTAGGCGTTGTTTATATCTATTCTTTACGCTTTCGTGAGATTCACCACGATCTTTAGTTTATTATCTGATAAAGTATAAGTGAGGCCATTAGAGGTTTAGTATCAGAGAGAAAAATGCGGAATATGAAAACATAGCCTAGTATGGACATGTTCGTGAAATACACTTCAACTGAGAGGAAGGAACTACATCTTCAATTCTGTCAGCTCGTATAATCTTCAGAATTTTCCCCAATTTTAGCCATCCCTGTTCCTGTTTGGTTTATTTTTATCTCTTTGGTGTTTTTATACCTTGTTGTTTTGAGGTTTTCTTCGTTTTCAGTACCCTCAAGTACACTTGAACTCTGCAAACTCGGCTAAAACATTTCAAAGAGTAGTTTAGAAGTTTACTCACGAGTTCATTTCATTCCGCACTCTAGGAGGTAGAACGACTAGGGGTTCAAACACTGTCAGGGAGCCTTGTGTAGTGTGTTCAGTGAGCAGGATACTTTACTCTCACAGTGCCTCGGCTCCACTCAGGAGTATAAATAGGTACCGGCGGATGACACAGCGGCAAAATGACTGCGCGTGCGGAATTGTTTTCAAGGTAAAAATCTTATCTGTTCCGTGACGGCCTTATCCAGGCGAAATGAAAACAAATTCCGGGAATTTTGAATTGCCGCCATTATGTTTGTATGGAAATGAGTTAGCAGGTTGGCGCACGCGCAGTCATTTTGGCCGCTGTGTCCCGGCGGATTGTTATAGGGAAACCTGACTAAAATGCTGAGGGGGGGGGGGGGGGGGGGGGGGATAACTTTTGATGGGCTAGCATCCTATCCAGTGATTAGCGATACTCGGACCGCTCGATCCAAAATTCAACGCGCTTACCATTAGGCTTTGTTAGATTTTGTTCTTATAGCCCCCGAAGAAGGTTTGTACGTTTTACAAACCGAAATATCGGGCAATAATGATTTGTATTAGCCTCCTCCGCAGGCAACTCCTGGGTCTCCGGGGTCTGGGGCAAGAAAGGGGCAAAAGAGCGGGCACTGGGGCCGAGGCGAGCCCCCACTCAGTCACCTTTTTGTCCTCTGTACCAGTCTCTCACTCGTGCCTTTATGTAAGAGTTGCCTGCGGAGGAGGCTAGATTTGTATATCCTTCTTTTTTGTTTTAATCTTCTGCGTCTTACTTTTACTGCCGTAAGGATCAGTCTTGTCGTCTATTTTTTTTTATTACCATTGATTAGGCACCGCTCTTCCCACCCATAGGAAAAGTTACCGCAGCAGCATTGCATGCTTTGGGTAGGCGTGTGCTGCGCGCGGGGGATAAACGCTCGGAACTGTCTCGGAGATGGGATGTCGTCCTCGACTAGTACTTGTTCGTTGAATCGGGATCTAAACTAATGTGCGACTTTTCCCGCGCTTGTGCACCGGATGCACAATTTTTCATCGAATCCTGTTTGGTTCTTAGCGCTTTTTGAGTGTGTTGTGATCGGTTAGATGCGATCACTTTGATTGTTAAGCACCTCGCGTATCCACAGCTATACTTTGACAATGTTATGACGCAATTTATCGACAAGAACACCATGAAAAGACAGACAAAATGAAACTACCTTCAATTTGTTTTTCCGTT
This sequence comes from Desmophyllum pertusum, assembly GCA_029204205.1. Taxonomy (NCBI): domain Eukaryota; kingdom Metazoa; phylum Cnidaria; class Anthozoa; order Scleractinia; family Caryophylliidae; genus Desmophyllum; species Desmophyllum pertusum. The sequence continues at coordinate 1,287,795 of MU826364.1, forward strand.
TTGTTTGTTTGTTTCTTTTACAACAAGAAGCTAAGACAGCCTGTGTACACCAGCCCCCTCCCCTCCCCTCTTGCTAAAGTTGAGCCATTCAGTCCTCGATATAGCTTCACATCGATCGTCATAATAAGACCCGATAACCCTCGGGATCAATATCGCTTGATTTCTCCAGGTCCCGCAGTGCTTTGTTGAGCTCGGCCTGGCCTGGGATCGCATTCTGTTCATTCCTTATTTGGGTGAGTAGATCTAGAATATAAAAGCAGAACAGGAAGCCAGCATTTGACAGTTTTCCAATCTCCTCGTTATCCTCTCTCCCTACAGACGTCCCCCCACCCCATCCCACCCCCACTTAAAATTACGCTCCGTCGTGCGGATGTTCCTGCGGTCGCTACTTATTATAAGCGCGTGGCATGCACGCGCGGCCCGCGCGGTCGCCGCGCGTGGACTCGACACGCTGCTCGCGGCCTGGCGATACGACTTCGATTAAAACCGCCTCGCGCGCCTGTCCCAGTGTACGCTACTACCGTGCTCGGCCTTTTACAGTACTGATGACAGTTCTTATCGCCAGTTACAACTGTTTTCGGGATACAGATACAAACTTACCATTCGTCGAGTTATCGGAGTTCAAAAGGTCTTCAAATGTTCCCCAATTGTCTACAAATCTCTTGATAAGAAAGTATTGATTTTGTGGAGTCCCCAGGTAACCTTCAACACTGCTCTCCCTGATCAACTCCTTACTAGCTGCCGTTTGATTGATCATCTTTTCGAGTTCTTTCAAGAGATCCTCCTTTTTAACAATAAATGCTTCTAACTCAGGTAGTAACCTTTCTTCAAGGCTTTGAAGCGCCATAACATTTTCTCGGACGGGTGTAAAATCTTCGGCGTATGTTTGTTGCAACGAAAAGATCGCCAAGAGTAAAAATCTCATAAAATATTTCATCTCTCTCACAGTCTGCTACCAAATATAGAAATAAGCGACTTTTAAAAGATGCTTACAATTCAAGGAAATTTTGAATAAAATTAAAAATTCATAGCATGTTGCTTGTGCCTACAGTTTTTTCTGTAGAACAACCCGTGCGAGACAAAATGCAATTATTATTGGTCCACCAGCAGACGTTTGAGGGAAACCGTCTTTGAATAATTGCAATCCGTGAAGCCCGCGTGAAGAAATGGTTATGCCAGGTATCGGGCCAAACGAGAGAGTTGTTCAAATTCTCGCTCTCGTTTGGCCTGAAAAAACTCTTCTAAATCTAAATTGATGATCCGCAAAGGGGCCAGCCCATCACTGTAGATGTGCAGTGCGCTTTCAGCTACTCTCATGCGCTCTCGTCGAATTTGAACCTGCTCAAGTTTTTCTGTTGGGTTTATACTTGTGCCTAATACAATTCGTACTTTCCAGGGTAGGGTAAGGAATTGTCTTAGCGCTCTTCAAGACGAGGCCAGGTGTTGTACATGCGCTCTGAAGACAAAGCATCATGGCGGAGACTTGATATGGGAAGAAAGAAGTATTTCTAACATATTTAGCTCTGTTTTGACAGGTAAGGACTAATTTACTCTTACAAACAGTTTCGTTTTAGTTTTTCATGCTTTTCCCCTGTTATCTGATCTCTCAAAACCATTACAGTTATCATAATTCGTCGTTTTGTTTGGTGTAGTCAAAACCGGCTTTCGTGCTCATCTTTCGTGTATGTCTGTGTAATTTATGTATCCTTTCAGTTGTCCCAAAAGATTCCCAGAACAGTCACGACTGTAAAAAAATATTTGTTCTGTTCATTAGATGCTCATACATTTTGATCGCCTTTTTGTGTATCGAAAAGTTCATTCTAATTTACCTATCAAACCTGAAATATGATACGATGCTCAAAACACGAACAAATCAAAAGACTACAGCCTGTTTTGGGGGAATGCATGTCTTGTTTGAGTGATCTGTTCAACAACTTTCTGATTAAATACTGTAGGGTTATTGTTTTATTATAAAAGCGAAATGTAAAGTAGTGTTTTATGAAATCGTGCTGTATACAAATCCCCGTCAAAGGTCCTTGTGACACTTACTTGAATAGTTACCAAACAGAAAGTTGATTGTAAGCCTAGTTCACACTAGCGACATCACAACATAAGCATAGAGACATAAGAACGTTGTTTATGTTGTTATATTGCTAGTGTGAACATACAGTCATAATGACATACGTATTAGCATCGTAACGACATAGACATGACGACATAAGGAAAAACTGATCTTTTCCTTATGTCGTTATAGCTATGTTGTTATGATGCTAATATGTTGTTTTGACTGCATGTTCACACTAGCGTCATAAACAACATTCTTATGTCATTATGCTTATGTCGCTAGTGTGAATCAAGCCTAACATCTACCGATTTCACTGTTACAGTACCGTGCAAATGTAAGTTGACCCTTGATACTCGATAGTATCGAGAATCAAGTCGAGAATCGATATTTGATTCACACTACTCGATACTCGCTTTGCTAATTGATTCAATTTTTTATTATCAGAATCATTGGTGTTATATGAAAATTTCTAACTAGTCTTAAAATAATTAATAGTGTTGCTTGTAAATTTCAACATAAATTATAGGGTTTCCTTTTTATATTAGTAACATTAGTATTATGTGTAAATTTTTAACTAGAACGTCTTACAAAATGTAAATAGTATTACTTAATTTATTTTAATTAGTTTCTAAAATAGTGTCCCCAATTAGTAGATTTCATTCTGCTATGTGTTTATTGATACTATAATAAAGTTCATTCATTCATACTCGATACTTGATTCGCAATACTCGATTCTTGATTCGTGATACTCAAAAGTTTTAAATTTATATCAAAACTCCCCTGAGCAGTTTGCAAAAGATTTCCATCAATCATACATGTTATACCTTATATGGAAGGTGTTTACTCGCTACTGCAATCAAGCACTTCCATATAAGGTATGACATGTATGATTGCCGGAAATCTTTTGCAAACCGCTCAGGGGAGTTTTGATTTAAAAGGTTACGTAAGAGTGAAATTGGTGGTAAAAAAGGAATCTACTCTCTCCTCATGAACAATATTATTGTTGAAGAATACAGTATAGTAAGTGGGAAATGGAGTGAAGACAGACATCAAGTGTCCCAAGGCTGTTGTCTTGAATTGTCGGTCTTGAAAATCAGACAGATATTTATTATAGTAATATTTCTACAGTAGAATGTATTATGTGGAAATTATATTATTGTACACAATGTACGTGGTTGTGTTTATTGTTTTTCAATGTCTTCATTTTATGTTAAATAGATATAAAGGTTGTTAGGAAGCCTTGTCAGCTGGGAAGATGGCATCCATGGCAGGTTTCCAGTATACACCAGAGAACATGCAAAGGCTGGAAAAGGTACGTGTAAAACTCTTATAACCTGAATTCATAGACATCTCTCTTTGTGTGTTGTGGGAGACGTGATGGCCCCGCATTTGTAATGTAATTTTTTAGTTAAATTTCTAATGATGAATAACATGGAGAAATATGCTTTTTTCAGGCCTTGCAGACCATGCAAGAAAGAGGCATGGAGTCAGACCCGCGATATGCACAGTTGTTGTCATTATTGAGAGCAAAACCCCCAAGTGCCGACATGGGCATGGGAATGGGAAGTATGCCGCCAGGGTCAGGAATGGGAGATTTGCAGACAAGAAGTTCCCCTGCTCCGAATATGATGTCACCAGCAGCACAGAAGGTGCATGGATTCTCATCTCCTCAGCTACTACAGCTCAGAGCACAGATCATGGCATATAAGCTCTTAGCGCGCACTCAGCCTCTTCCGGAACACATACGCATAGCCATTCAAGGAAAGGCACCCTCTGTGAAACCAGGTGGTACAGGCCTGTTAGGTAGTGGTGTCCCATCACAGTCCAGCCAGTTGCCTGCTAGGAGTCAGAATCAACCTGGGAACCAGTCAGCACCGCCAAGCCAGACCGCTGTCGGTGCTGGGAGCTCGGCAGCTTCTCCCGCTGGCCCTGTACCCAATCAAACAGCCTATAATGTCCCTGGAATGACACCTGGTAGGTTATTAACCCTTTCACCCCACACTCCCAGAGTCAAACCTTGAGTCAATAAATGTTGTTGTATCTTTTGAGTCTGTTGATGAAACCCGTGTATGTGACCATTCAAATGAAAGCTATCGAGGAGTACTTTCATGTGGTGTTCTTTGTTTTTCACAATGTTGCAAAATGAAATTCAAGATTTCTTCCTCTGTTTTGAACATACATGTACCCCCTGTAGCACTCTTGGGAGTGAAAGGGTTAAGACTGTTTTTCTTCTAAAGGCGACTGGCCTGTCTGGAACCTTTCCTGACTAAAAACGTGAATAGAGAATTATTTTTTGTAACATTCTTTATTTTGTCTGCAAAATCAGCTCAGCAGCTGCAGAACAAACAGGCAGCTGGATCCAGCCAGTCAACAACCACTGCATCCTGGGAAGCAGCTAAAGGTGCAGCTGCCAGTGCTATTGCGGCAGCCTCTCAGCAGCATAAGCTTAAGGAGCAGCAGCGGCAAGCACTGGCCCAGCAACAGCAGCAGCAGCAGCAACAACAACAACAACAGCAGCAACAGCGCAAGCCATCAAGCTCCTCACAAGGTGGGATACAGATGCCGAGTAAGCCCCGGTTAGCACCTGTGGCCAAACCTGTTGGACTGGATCCTGTTACTATCTTAAAAGAAAGAGAAAACAGGTAAAACTGGTATTGTTGTATGTGCACAGTAAAAAATACCAGTCAACATTGGTGAAGCTTTGTGTTTGGGCTGCAACAGAAGTTAAAAATTAATGTCTGTACAATTTTCTTTTAGAATCCAGGCTCGTATTGTACAGCGCATCAGGGAACTGGAGGGACTGCCAGGAAGTATTCCTGATGACTTGAGAATGAAGGCCATGATTGAATTAAGAGCTCTCAGGCTGCTCAACTTCCAGAGACAGGTTTGATCCTTTGGAGATACATTTTGTACATTGTAATACATTGTAGTTCTGCATGTATTTTGAAATGTTAAAGTGTTTGCTGACTGAGTAACAAGTCCAGAGAGAAAATATACTTCGCACAAGGTCAAAGAATTACAGTGAAGAACGCCCTGCTTTTGCACTCGACAAAGTTTTTGATTAATTGTTGACAAATTAATCTTTTTGACAAATTTCTGATGGCTTTTGTTTCAACTGGCCGATCAAAATGCCAGAGCTATGAGAGGCAGAGTTGTCAAGCTCCATGTTCGCATTCTGACAATTGACATCTCCGCCTACCACAGTTCTTGTAATTCGATTTGCTAGTTTACATGTAAATGGAAGCCACCATCAGAAAGTTTTCAAAAAGTTGTCAAAAATATTAATCAAAAACCTTGTCGAGTAGCATCAGTAGGGCACTCGTCACTGAAAGTCCCGAAAAATATGCACTTGCAACAAATTGTTTTGGCACTTACATGTATTTAACCTATAACTTACAGCCTGCTGCTTTCATTTCCTCAATATACATGTACATTACATGTATTGATGTTCACTTACTCATTTTGTTGTTTGATTTAGCTGCGAGCTGAGGTTGTGGCCTGTACAAGGAGAGACACAACATTGGAAACAGCACTAAACTCCAAAGCATATAAACGAAGCAAGAAACAGTCACTGAGAGAAGCAAGGTGCATGTTAGAACTTATTTATTGGTGTGTTTATTATGTACAGTACTGTACACGTACACAGTACTATCACTTTCTTGACTTTCATTGTTCCTTCTCACCTGATGGGGAAAAGGGTAAAGTAAGTAAGTAAGTAATCTTTATTTAAGCAGGGTGGCCCATTCAGCTCTAGGCTGGTATCCATAGGGGCCCTGCGTCTAAAAAATACATTATATTACAATTTAAGAAGATTTAAAAAATTACTATACTAATAATTACAATAAGATAAAAAAATGCTATGATAAAAAATACAAAACTAATTACTATAAGAGGCTTATTACAATAAGATAAAAAAATGCTATGATAAAAAATACAAAACTAATTACTATAAGAGGCTAAAAAATACGTTACTAAGAAGTTATGATATACTAAGGGTCTGATGTACCATCACACCTCGCTTTTATCTTGTTCACGGAAGGTGTCTACAACCACAGCTTAACACTTCAATTCCCAAGAGTAATCAAAATCTAATTTCTCCTTACAAAATATTATACATTGCTAAGCAGACAGGTGATGAGAATAAAGAAAATCATCAACTCAGTGCATATTGTCTTGATGAACCATCAAATTCTCAGAACTAACGTTAAAGGGACACTGTAAGGATTTTAGCATGATTTTGGGAAGCTCAGAAACATATCTAGATCATAGGAAGTTGATCAATAATGGTTTGATTCTGTAGAATAGCACTCGACAAAAAACATGAGCCTGCAATACATATGAATAAGAAACCGCTGCAATGGCGGCCGATCGAGGGAATGGCGTTGTGTACATAACATTGCAGGTAAATTAGGTACAATTTTACCCTATATCTTCAAATTTCTATGATAATCAAGGCACACAACAATATATTTTTTCATTTCTTTATTTATTTCGGCAAAATTAGTGGCTAAGTAGCGACTGCTAGCCTTTTTATTTCGTAATTTGGCCAAGGCGAAAACTACTCGCAAATTTGCGACTCCTCTGGAAGTTTTAGTCGCAAACACAAAAATTAAGTCGCAAATGCGACCGTGTAGGTTGCAATTTCGAGCCCTGCTATAACACGCAAACTCTGAAGCTCAAAACCCAACTAGCGATTGTGTTTTTCACTACGTCAGTCATATTATGATGACAATTAACCAACAGCCAATGAGAAACTGAAAAAAGAAATGCACAAAGTGGATCGAAATCTACCAATCACTGTCCATGGATGTGACCTTTGAACCCATTGAAGTGTAACTCCGTTAAGATGATTGACGCCATCGAAAAATTAAACCATTGATTGAGCAGTCTGAGTTTGCATGTGATTGAACACATTATTTTGGTACTGTAAATACATCTGTTAACAAGAGTACAGTCAGATTTGTATTTCATACAAGCTTGGTTTGACTCTCCCTCTGTATTCCTCAGGATCACAGAGAAACTTGAAAAACAACAGAAGATGGAACAAGAGCGCAAACGACGACAGAAGCACCAGGAGTATCTCAACACTATTTTGCAGCATGCTCGTGATTTTAGAGAATACCATCGCTCCATTCAGTCCAAGGTGGTGAAGCTGAACCGAGCAGTGATGAGTTATCACTCCATCACAGACAGAGAGAAGAAGAAGGAAGAGGAAAGGATTGAGAAAGAGAGAATGAGAAGGCTTATGGTATGGTGGTGTCTGTTTTACATTATGTAGCTTAATTAGCCTATTGATGGAAGTATACATGTACAACAAAAACCATGGGTCAATGTTTGAACTCAAAGATCACACAATTGGGAAATGCGCTGTAATACTACCACCTGGAGGCAGATGGTGCAGAGTGGTCTCATCAGCTTCGAAGAGAAGCAACTGCTCCTCACAGATGAGAAACAGGACCGCAGAAAGACCAGACTTCAGGCAGACAGACCAGCTACAGTCTTTGTCTGTGAGCAGTGCCAAAGAGACTGCCATTCACGTGTGGGACTGTACAGGTCCCACATGCACTGTTCCAGCGTCAGAGATGATAATCAAGAGTGATGATCCAATGGTCCTCTGGGACTGCAGGAAGCCTACTGTAACACAAATTTTGATACATCTTTGAGGCTTGGGGGGAATAAATCATAAGAAATGAAATATTCATCCTTCAACCTTGATGAGCTTGGAGTAGACTACAAGCAGTCCCCCTTACCCTTAGTTAGTTGAGTGAGAAGCGAAAAAAGTGAGACTGAGGAAAAAACGGCTGCAAGAACTGGGGATGAGATGCCAGTTTTTGCATGACCATTTTTCTTCTCACTTTTTTTCCTGAACTAAAGGAAAACAGGGGCTGCTCATACAATGTAGTCTAGCTTGGAATGAAGGTTATTTCAATAATTTATTTTTTGAAACGTTCTGAACAAAACTGTAAATATATTTATTTGATGACCTGACACATGTCCACTGTATCTTAGCAGACTCCTCGCTACAGTGGTAGGAAATTTGTGGATTCACTTCAGCACTAAACTTTCATTACAGAGTTAATTCTCTAACATCCTATTTGAATCCTTACTACAGTTGTCTGTTCTGTTTGTTGTCTGTAGGCAGAGGATGAAGAGGGCTACAGAAAACTGATTGATCAGAAGAAAGATAAGCGTCTGGCGTATCTACTGGGACAGACTGACGAGTATGTGGCTAGTCTAACACAAATGGTCCAGCAGCACAAGAGAGAACAGAGAAAGAAACAGATCAAGGACAAGAGGAAACGACGAAAGTCTGACTACGATGATGATGAAACGCCAGAGGGTGATCGGCATGTACCTGTCGTGGACACCGAGACTGGGCTTGTCCTAAAAGGAGATGATGCCCCTATTGGTGATGATCTAGATACTTGGCTAGAAAGTCATCCAGGGTATGCAAATAATTATATATTTCATGCAGTTAAAATGTAATTTAACAGAGTTAACAACAAAAGCGCCGGTGATCACCTGAAGGTCAGCGGTATTTGGCATGTGCTATGATTCCATGTGCTCTCAGAGCACATGGAATCTCTTGCTCTTGAGCGTGTTTTTAACATTTATGGTTGTGGCGGGCGTTCTCCGAGTTCTTCTCTGCGTGTTCTAGGCCTCAGCATTTTTCTCCTCCCCTCCCTCCCTTTTTTTCCCACTGCTTTGGCAGTGTGATGGGTGCCTGCCTGGCGTGGGGGCTCATTGCTGGGTTGCCAGGATTTGCCAGCCATGGGGGCGGTTCTCCATCTAGGAGCTGGCTGCCAAAAGTGGAAGCTCCTGGATGTCCCAGGTGCCTGGGACATCCAGGCACCTAACCTCCACTGAAGCGATATGGTTGTTAATAACTCCCAATGAACTGTAGATATTTTCTCTCTCATCACATTCACTTGTTTCTAGTTACCAAGTGGCTCCACGTCAAGAACAGGAATCTGATGATGATGATGAGGAGGAGGAATGTTCTGTTGAGGATGCTGAGGGTGAAGGATTAAATGAAAAAGAAGCCGATGAGAAGAAAACAGAAAAGGAGAAGAAACGAGAAGAATATGGAAAGGATGAAGAAGATAGAGCACAGGAAGAGTAAGTACTCACAGTGTTTCATTTACAAGAGAGGGGTCCCAGGTCAAAAAACCCTCAAGGTCGGTGCAAGCACAAGCAACATACATAGACGCAGTAACATGTTGATCATTAGCAGGCATTAATGACCAACACGTTACTGCATCTGCATAATGCTCGTGTCTTACTGGCTGTGTAAACTTGGCTTAAAGGAGCTATGTCACGATAGTTTAGGTCATTTTTGTGAAGTGCAAAATCACCTTCAAATTAAAGAAAGCCTCAAAATAATAGTTTACTACAGTACATGTAAGGTAGAAAAACATCAAAGGGGTACATGTAATAAGAAACCATACAGGAACAAGGATGGTTGAGAGTGGAGAAGATTAAGACGGATTGGGAACGGCGAACTTGAAAAAATTGGTTAATTTTTTATGAGATTATCAATAATCATAGTTAGCTGGGAGATCTTCTATTGGCCAGCGGGTGATCTATTGACGCATGCACGGTTGTTTCCGAGAAGAGTTGCCCTCGTGGCGTGTTTGCACAAGTTGTGATTTATGTTGGCTTGTATTTGGCATTCTGTTTGCTCCCGCCCTCCCACCTCTGGGTCCTAGTCAGTATTTTGGGATTAGGTAAGTCTTTATTTTTATTCTCCACTGAGACATCAGTGTGACAGGTGCCTTGGGGGGTTGACCCGTGTGAGGTTGCCATGGTTACCCCCTCATTTGCTTATATGTTCATTTGCCTTTTGCCCACGTTGCTCACAACTGGCACCTACCCTCCATTTAGGCACTGCTCTTCGACAAGTTAACAAGATGCGCCAACAACATGCGCCATCAGCTCCTTTAAGTACCCTTTAACTGTGGGCTTCTCTTTATTTCAGACTTGACGACCTAAGTATATTGGAAAGTCGACAATATTATCGAATAGCACACAGCTTCCAGGAAGACATCACTGAACAGCCATCCCTTCTTATTGGCGGTATACTGAAAGAATACCAGGTATGATTGTTAAAAAATATTTGTGATGTTCATCTGTTACAGATACAGTCATGTAGATGATAACCGGTCATAGAGATCACGCGTGGCAGAACACTTCACACAAACGCTGGCGAATTGTCATTCGATAGCTTCCGATATTTCGTTTATCAATTACGAATCTGGTTAGCATGCTGGACTCCGGACCGAGCAGTCCGGGTTCAAGCCCTGGCCGGGGTGGGGTCACTGTGTTGTGTTCTTGAGCAAAACACTTTACTATTACAGTGCCTCTCTTCACCCAGGAGTATAAATGGGTACCTGCGATGGTCTAGCATCCCATCCAGGGGAGTAGCACTAGTCAGCTTCATGCTACAGAAACCGGGATAAGCTCTGGCAGTTGTGGGCCACTAGGCTTGTGAGGACTTTACCTCGCACCCCTGTTAGTACTTAAGCCTGGTTTTCACTAGCGACGCAAGCACAAGCGGAAGCAACATACAGTACCGCTCAAAAGTAAGTTACCACCTACGCGCGAGACGCGTCTCGTTTCTCGCGAGACGCGTCTCGTTTCCTGCGAGGCGAGTCTCGTTTCCTGCGAGGCGAGTCTCGTTTCCTGCGAGGCGAGTCTCGTTTCTCGCGAGAGGCCGTCAGAAAACTGTAAGTACACAGTAATGCGTTGTGTCAATGACTGAAGATAAGCGTTCGCATCGAAGACCATCGAAGGTTTGATGTGCGTATGACATCGAAGGGCTTGATTCGTATCGTATTGATCGAAGGCTTGATTTATTGCGTACATGTATTTTATCGAACGTTTGATTTATTGCGTATCTTATCGAAGGCCTTTGCGTATCTTATCGAACGCTTGATTAATTCTTTGCGTATCGATCGAAGGTTTGATTCATCGCGTATCGAAGGTTTTATTTGTGTATCTTATCGAAGACTCCCGAAGACTTGATTCTTTGCGTATCTTATCGAAGACTTGATTCTTTGCGTATCTTATCGAACGCTTGATTATTTGTGTATCTTATCGAACGCTTGATTCTTTGCGTATCGATAGGTTTGATTTATTGCGTATCTTATCGAACGCTTCATTCTTTGCGTATCGATCGAAGACTTGATTCTTTGCGTATCTTATCGAAGACTTGATTCTTTGCGTATCTTATCGAAGACTTGATTCTTTGCGTATCTTATCGAACGCTTGATTATTTGTGTATCTTATCGAAGACTTGATTCTTTGCGTATCTTATCGAACGCTTGATTATTTGTGTATCTTATCGAACGCTTGATTCTTTGCGTATCGATAGGTTTGATTTATTGCGTATCTTATCGAACGCTTCATTCTTTGCGTATCGATCGAAGGGTTGTAGGTCGTTTCGCTACAAAGTCGTTTCGCTACCAGTCGTTTCGCTACAAATCGAAGTCGTTTCGCTACAAATCGAAGTCGTTTCGCTACAAATATAAAGTCGTTTCGCTACAAATATAAAGTCGTTTCGCTGCAAAGTCTTATCGCTACAAGACGTTTCGCTACAACATTAACTGGAATGTACAAGTCAGAAAATATTAATATGTTTCGCTGTACAGTCCTCGAGGTAAGCTTGAATTGTTTTACTATGAATTAGTGATCGTTTCACGAACGAAAGAACAGCGATTGTACAGACCAAATATCAAGGAAATATATTCATTGCTATATTGTGTACTAATAAATAACTGTTCTGACCTTTCACGTAGTCGACGAGTATAATTTTGTTGTAAGTGTGTGTTCTAGTGTGTGTTGACTAGCGACTGTAATGACTGCGATCGATCGAATGTAATTGTACCCAGTTTCCCCGCGGACAAATACAAATAAAATCAAACTTTATTGAATAGACATATATCAATGTTGGTCACGACTTTTATAGATGTGGTGGCTCCTAAAGGAGCCGTTTTTTTGATCAGGAAATCGACTTAGACTTATTTAGCTGCTGGTCCATTGAGGTAACTGCACGCCTTCAGCAACTTTCTGGCACTTCGCGCTCCCGATTTAAACTCGTCCCAGAGGTCGAAGATCTTTGTCTGGAGGTCTCTGAACTTCTTCCTCTGGATGCGCCGCAACTTCTTCTCTGACACAAGCCTGATCTGGAGGGATGTTCTTCTGGACTCGCGGTGAAGTAGGTTCACTAGCAGGTAGAGTGGAAGCTGGGACTTGCCGGAAGCGCGCCGATTCAGCCCAAGGTGCCAGCCCTCGATGTCATTGTTTGTTCGTATCGCCTTCATGTAGATGCTCCAAGATGACGGCGGCCAGGTAGTACCGGTGATCCAGGTTCTGCCAACGTACTGGACGAACTGTTGGAGCTTCTTCCAGTCTGGTACTCTCCGCGTCAGGATCAACAAAGCTAGCCTCCTCGCAAACAGGACAACGCCAGTCGATCTCAGTGCCGTCGCGTACAGCTGCCCGGTACACTTGTTGGGATATACCGGTGTTGCAGGTTCGATGATTCCATCGGAAACAGCCATCACACTGGATGCCATCCTGTCGGGGACGGACAGGTACTTTGCAGACAATGCAGATTACTAACTGAGAAGCGGCCATAGTTGAATTTGTACTCGTGATATGATATCGTATTCGTATTTGTGATCGTATGATCGAATGTGAATGATAAATAGGCTATCTATTCTTTTATACAGACAGGAGGATCGTTTTGTTAATCACTACTGATTAATCACTACTGATTGGCTTGTTCATTAATCACCACTGAACAATAGAGTTCCCTCAGTTTCCTCTGAGGTCCGGCCGTTTCGTTATCGTTTCGTTATTCAGACTGGATCAGTCTCCTATGTGGTCCGCTTCGTTATCGATCATCTGTTGTGTTTCTTATAGTTGTGGAATTTCGAATAGTATGAATAGTATGGGATTTTATAGAATGAAGTGTCTCAGACTCTTGGAGAATAAACTTAACCTCGTTATAAATCCCGGTCTCGTTTGCGTGCTATGAACTGCGAAGGCTTGGGTACGCGCGCTCTGTCGTGATACAGTAATTGTACTGTGTGCCCGTAACTTTCGTTAGATCGTAGAAAGAGTGTATGTCAGTATGTGTGTGGCTTAGAAGTGAGTGTTATTTATAGCGAAACGACTCTATATGTGCAGCGAAACGACTTTATATTTGTAGCGAAACGACTTTATATTTGTAGCGAAACGACTTCGATTTGTAGCGAAACGACTTCGATTTGTAGCGAAACGACTGGTAGCGAAACGACTTCGTAGCGAAACGACCGGATACCGATCGAAGACTTGATTCTTTGCGTATCTTATCGAAGACTTGATTCTTTGTGTATCTTATCGAACGCTTGATTCTTTGCGTAACTTATCGAAGACTTGATTCTTTGTGTCTTATCGAACGCTTGATTCTTTGCGTATTTTATCGAAGACTTGATTCTTTGCGTATCTTATCGAAGACTTGATTCTTTGCGTATCTTATCGAACGCTTGATTATTTCGAACGCTTGATTCTTTGCGTATCGATAGGTTTGATTTATTGCGTATCTTATCGAACGCTTCATTCTTTGCGTATCGATCGAAGACTTGATTCTTTGCGTATCTTATCGAAGACTTGATTCTTTGTGTATCTTATCGAACGCTTGATTCTTTGCGTAACTTATCGAAGACTTGATTCTTTGCGTATCTTATCGAAGACGACTTGATTCTTTGTGTCTTATCGAACGCTCGAACGCTTGATTCTTTGCGTATCGATAGAAGGTTTGATTTATTGCGTATCTTATCGAACGCTTGATTCTTTGCGTATCGATCGAAGCAGGGGGGGCTAGCAGCGAGGCCTGGGACCTAGTATATATGATTGCACATTTTAGAAATTTGGCCGAGCGAGACTAAGTACTGGTTTGTTTAAAATAAACATGGCGGACGATGGCTGACATAACGTGCGTTTGTGTTCGTTCAGAAATATTTTGGCGATTCCACGTCCAAACATCTATGGGAACGATTCGGTCGCTGTTTAACTGAACTTTGGTCATTGTGGGACACCTTGGATGAAAATTCCACAGCAAACTCCCGTAGAGGTACGTTTCTCGAATGATTGACAGATTTCTTTACTTGTGCGATCATGTATTGCGGAAAAGCGGCAAGATCAAAGGGCGCTGCCTGCCCCCCCTGGATCGAAGGTTTGATTTATATTGAGGTTTTATTTTGTATCTTATCGATGACATCGATGGCGGCGGAAAGCCGACGTTTCGGCGTTTTGTTTGTTTATAGTTGTTTGTCGTCTACTCGTCTGGCCGCAATGTAAATAAATACTTTCGCTTGAGAAATCGCAAGTAAACTAGAACTCGTTACGCATTTAAGCTGAAGTTTTCGATTATTCTGTGAATGAAAACGATACTATTCTATTCCAATCTCGTTGTAAAGCGACGGCCGGGTCGCCGAATCAAGCGAGGGCTTTTTCAGGCATTTGAGATGACGCCACTCGACTGTGTTTTTAAAATAATTTGTCGCGCTTCGATCTCTACATGTACTTTTCCCGCCGTAAATAGCCTGATCGCAGGTTTCACTGCAATGAAAGGGTCAAAAGGGAAGTATTTCAAACTTTAACCATTTCGCTGTTCGTTTTCTATTCCTTGTTTCATTCCCTTCGTGTTTTTAAACTTTTATGTAGCTGTAGTTGAATTGGCGTTACGTTTCGCATTTCGTTGTCTCGTCTAGAAATCTTCGAACGAACGAAAACCATCGAGTGAGTTGTCTTCTCTTGGAGTATCTTATCAGTAAACTTTCCCCTGTACTGGCAACATATTAAACTTTATAAATTGCACAAGAACATGTCGATACATTTGGTTTGATTTCGGCAACCGATAGCAGATTAGAGCGTACCGTTTTGCGGGAGTTTTATTTTACGCGGTCAGAGCGACTTCGATTTCTTGCGCGTAATATATTCCATACTAGCCGGTTCAGTGATTTTCGCGAGAAACGAGACTCGTCTCGCAGGAAACGAGACTCGTCTCGCGAGTAACGAGACTCGTCTCGCGAGTAACGAGACGCGTCTCGCGAGTAACGAGGCGAGGGGTGGTAACTTACTTTTGAGCGGTACTGTAAGCAGACGCAGTAACGTGTTGATTTGTCCTAAACAAAAGGCACTGACGATCAACGCGTTACTGCGTCTGCATATGTTGCTTGTGCTTGTGTCACTAGTGAAAACCCGGCTTTACGTGTAACTACAGATCTGATGAAAGACAGTAAGCTAAGGAGAATACCGTACTTGAGTGAAGTACAATGTATGTTGTTTGTTGTTTTTTTGTTTTTTGTTGTTGTTGTTGTTGTTTTTTTATTTTATTATTTTTTTTATTCATAAACACAAAACATACAATACATTATCAAGATTAGGGATAAAAACATTACAGGATACACTATTAGAAAAGGGAAAAAATACACGAGAAGAAAAAACAACAACAACAACAGCGAAAACCTAACGACGTCAACTAAATAAGCATTCTCATTGAAGTCATGAGCACTTTGTCAAACCTAACTTATACAGATTACGTCAAACTTAACTTAAAGCTAGATTGTTAAATAATTATTTAAAAAAAAAACTTGTTAGAGGCTTAAAGGGGCACTGTCACGGATTCGCATGCGCGAAAACTGCTCACTTCCTGTCGACCATAAATTATTTGGCCGCCATTCCGTAATGACGGTTAGTGAAAATATTTGCATGTATTTTGTTTCTAATCACGATTATGTAAAACAGATAAAGTCATAATACTACTGTAACAGCGTGCGCTGTTCGCATACGTATTTCCGAAACATGATTTGCATACAAAATATTTCTGCAACGGCCGTAACGCAACGCACTTTTGACAGCCAAGCTTAGATTTATCCATTCATACAGAAGTTTTCAACGGATAACCGTTGCCGTTGGAACGGCTCAATATTTTTTCTCAACGGATTACCTGGCTTAGCTTCGAACGGGTGAAGATTTTTTTCTGAACGGGTAGCAGCAGCCGTTGGAACGCCTGAAGAATTTTTTCGAACGGGTAGCGGCAGTTATTCGAACATTTTTTTCGAACGGGTAGTAGCAGCCGTTCGGCTTGCTAACCGTTCGGGTTGTGAACGGATTTTAGCCTTTCAAACAGAAAGCCGTGTTGTACGTTTTCGCGTGAGAGGTCACAGCTGAGGTCACATCTGTTTCGATCACTCGTCTCCTCAACAACAAATGTGTCGCGAAGACAGTATCGTATCACCGTATAATTCCTTCGTAACCTGCAACGAATTTCGCTTCAAGCCATATTTTGAAACTGTTATCTTCAAGATAAATGCGTTTATGGGGTTTTGTCCACTCTCTCTTGGCTCTTGTCGGGGTATTTAATATTCTTTTTCGCCCAGAATTACTACGCTTTCCACCGTGCCGCCGCCGCCACTAGTCGACGCCATTTTGGATTTGGCAACTCAAACTTGAAAAAGTTAGCCCAACCTTTTCAAGTTCGACTCGCGAGACTGGCGCATGCGTCCTTGTGACAGTGCCCCTTTAATTTCACTTTTTAACTTACAAATCCTTCAATACTAAATTTAAATTCCAATTTACTTATAAATTCCTTCATGCTTCCTTTTTTTGAGTTTAATTTTTTATTATAGATATAATATTTAGCAAACCAAAGAGTTAATAAAGCTTGTTGTTGTTGTTGTTGTTGTTGTTTGGTGCTGACCTAATAGCCTTCCACTTTGTTTTCAGTTGCGAGGTCTTGAGTGGCTTGTCTCGTTGCACAATAACGCTCTAAATGGCATTCTTGCGGACGAGATGGGTCTAGGGAAGACTATTCAGACCATTGCCCTGTTTGCCTACTTGATTGAGATCAAGAAACTCAATGGACCATTCCTGGTCATTGTGCCGCTCTCGTAAGTACAAGTTATTTAATATAGAAATACCAACTGAAGAATTTTCAATGATTTATCCTTTCTTTTTTGCAGAACACTCTCAAACTGGGTGTTGGAATTTGATAAGTGGACACCGTCAATTATTGTTGTTAGCTACAAGGTGAGATTAAAAGCATAATACATGTACATTAACAAATTAATTTTAAACTACATGTATAGTCGAACCCCTATTAATATTATTTGTCACCACGTATTAAGCAGCCAGTTATCAAAGTCCCAAAACTATTATCAGTATAATACTGTATTATAAAATAAAACGCCTACGCCATTTTGAATACATCATTTTCGTGGTCTACACTCTCATTGGCCATACAATGCCTCTTTACCAATGAGCGCGTGAGAAATTGGACAGTTATTGTAAAAAATGTATTTTTCTACCATGCCTTATGCTAATTTTTGACAAAACACTATAATGTGGCCAACCCCTATTATTAAAGGAGTGCGGAAACTTGCCATTTCCCCAAGGTTGGCCGCTTAATAGGGGTTCAACTGTACAATGTTATGTACATGTACAGGCTTGCGTGCATTGCCACAATTGGCGAAATCATGAAATTAACGATAATTATAATACTAATAATATACATACAACAATTTCTGCATTCTGATTGGCTGAGAGCATGCCAATTTATCCCAAATGAGTGCAGAAAGTTGAAATTAGTGCAAAAAGTTGAAATTAGTGCAGAAAGTTGAAATTAAAAATGATTGACAGTTACAGTAGCTTGATTCGACCAAACAAAATGGCGGGCAAAAGTGTGACAAGATTCAAACGTATAAATAAGCAGAATTACCGTATAAATGCAAAGATGTGAAAATAATGCAAAGTACAGAAATATCTGATTACCAACAAAGTGTAGAAGCCGTAGGATAAACACAAAAGCCGCGAGAACAAACGAAAACATGAGCTTATAAAATATTACCGGCGCGGACGACATGCAAACAAAATATTCGTCGGGAAATACAAGTTTATTGTTCTCCAAAGCGAAACGAGAAGGACGAAACAGACAGCCTATGAACCGGTAACTTAAGATGAATGGTTCAATTGTTCTGCTTTTTACAAATGAAAAAGCTCAGAGACTTCTGGAGTTGCCGCAAGAAAAGCTCGTTGAATATTTAATAAAAGGTGGAAAATGCATTTATAAAGAGGCAAATCTAACCTGTGCAACGTCCAGTGAAGAAACTAAACTCTGTCAGAAACACGGAGTTGTACATGAATATCCTCCTCTGCTGAAAAAAGCCGTTTTGCGGATTTTATGCTCAATATTTTGGCATTCTGGCTGGAGCATCGTGTGCTGAAGGTCACTCAAAAAAGCGGTGAAGTTTGAAGAGTTTTCTGCTCGGCGTGCTGTTTGGCGTAGATAAACATGGCATGCAGTTCGTGGAATTTATCAAACCCACCAAGAATCAGTTAAGCCTACGTAGAGCGGCAACAAAACCTCATTTAAGGCTTTAAATTTGAAGAGGATTGAAGATTTGATGGACTCGTAAAAACTTTTCATACAGCTCTTGCAGAGAGTGCATGAAAATTCACGCATGAATTAACATGTCAATTTTTCAGCCAATAAAGTTGAAGTAGCTTGACATTAGAATGTGGTCACAAAAACTATCAAAGCGTGACCGAAATTGTTGTATGTATATTATTAATAAGTAATCACATGATTTTTCTCGTGCAATTTGGAATAAATGAGCACGAGTAAATTTTTCAAAGACCACAAATTGCACTCGCCCTACGGGCTCGTGCAATTTAGTTAGTCTTTGAAAAATTTACTCGTGCTCATTTATTCCAAATTGCACTCGAAATCATGTGATTACCTATACAAATTTTTTTTTTTTTTTTTTTTTTTTTTTGTAATTTATATTATAATACAAATATGCTACATCTAAGTTGGCACAAGGCCAAAACATTATCTACATGTACATGTACATTATGTAGTGTATCTTTTCCAGTGCACACTTTTTAAGGCCTGCAAGAAATTTACCATGTATGTCAGGTGTCGGAGGTGTGCAACATTGAACCAGGCTTTCGCTAACACCACTAAAGATAATGATCTTGATGAGTGGGGTTTGATAGTAGAACCTGGTATATGTACGTTTATAAAATAATGCTCTGTTAAAGCACAAGTACATGTACATCCATCATTCCTCTTTGTTACATCAGGAATGTACATGTACATTTTGTAGGGCCATCAATAAAATTTTTCCAGTGTTGGTTTCCGTAGCATGCCAGGTTTTTTACATGGTGGAGTTGCTGGCCCCATACACAGGAGGACCAGGGTGTTGTTTTCCTGGGGGGGTACTCCCTATAATGGACATTATGGCCACACAAACTTGGTGATGGATTGAATATTGCAAATCAAAATGACTCCGTATTGAGCAGGTTTTCATTGTTTTGACGAATTTGTTTCTGTTTTAGGTGTCCGTATTAATGAGACTCTGTATGGGTATTTTCGACGAAATCAAAGTCGCGACGATTGCCACTATAAAATGACGAGTTACAAATTATCGTGGTCAGATAAAAAATATCAAATGCGTCAAATGTTACTGGTGAAAATTTCAGACACAAAAACGATGATTTTGTTTAAAAAAATCGACGATTTGTTAAAAATGCGCGACGAAATCGAAGTCTGCAGGTACCCATAGAGAGGCTCATTAATGGGGTTCCACTGTAATTCTCCTAATGAACTTTATCCATTTCTGTTGATGTTGTATAAATTTGTAGATGTACATCAAGACAATACTCCCTAGTTGATGAATTTCTTTATTCTCATCACCTGTTGCTTGACAATAATGTTGATATTGTTAGGAGAAATGAGGGATTGATCACTGTTGAGAATTAAGGTGTTAAAGGTGTAATTGTTCTCCATCAGGGTTCACCCAACATGCGTCGTTCAGCTGCTTCTCAAATCAGAGCAGGAAAGTTCAATGTTGTACTCACCACTTACGAGTATGTGATGAAGGACAAGTCAGTTCTCGCAAAGGTAACTAAGCCTAACCCTATAAAAGTGGTTCTAACTTTTATGTATGTGGATGAAACCCTAGTGTGTGACCATTCAAATGAAAGCTATTGAGCAGTAATTTCATGTGGTACTATTTATTATGCTGTACAAGGTGGTTTTAATGTTTAAGTCTGTGGATGAAACCCTAGCTGTATGTGACCATTCAAATGAAAGCTATTGAGCAGTACTTTCATATGGTACTGTTTCGTGCACGACACGAGGTGGTTCCAACTTTTAAGTCTATGGATGAAATATACTTTTGCCAAAAGGGAACTTGTTTCTCTTTCTGTGTAACTTGAATGTACTCACAGGGTATCTTTGTTTTGTTTGAAATTAGGTGCGCTGGCGATACATGATCGTGGATGAAGGACACAGAATGAAGAACCATCACTGTAAATTAACGCAGATTCTGAACACACATTACGCCGCTCCTCACAGAGTGTTATTGACTGGAACTCCTCTACAGGTTCGACATTGCATGTAGTTGGTTCATTATTAACTGAGGCCATGTCCAGACTTGGCACCCATCAATCAGCGGGATATGTCCTTCCAAATGATTATTTTTACTCAGGTCTATTACTAATGTGGTCGGAAATATCACAGTTACATGTATCTTGAATAATTTCAATATACATGTAGATCAGTGCATAGACCTCATCTCATATCCAAGCAAATGTCCAAGTTACTTGTACATAGTCTGACTGGCCGTTTTCACACTAGACGAGTAACTGAATAGCCATTTGGGATTGATAACTCACACAAGTTATTTGGTTTAGGTTTTTTGTCTACGATGAATAAACTTGTCTAATTTAGTCAAGGCTAAGGTCACTTGGTTTCCATGGCAACATAATGCGTATAGGGGTAGAACTCTACGAAAGATTCTATGCGTATTTGAGTGTCCAAAAATGCGCCTCACTTGTCCAAACTACGTCCTGAGGGTGTCCGCTATAATGAAAGTTGACTGTACTGTGCTCTACAATAATAATAATTGATTATAATAATAACAATTCCACTTTGCTACACCACTGTTGTTTACAGTGACTGTGTATTTTCTAGTGCACACTTTTTAAAACCTGTCAAGAAACTACCATGTATGTCAGGTGTCGGAGGTGTGCAACATTGAACCAGGCTTTCGCTAACACCACTAAAGATAATGATCTTGATGAGTGGGGTTTGATAGTAGAACCTGGCACATGTACAATGTACATATATGCATGTAACGTTGAGTAAAAAAGGGCCCACATTCTCCATTGTGTTGTCATCTGGTACCTAAGCCAACATTGAGGGAGAGAAAGTTAGTCGCCTCCGGGTGACCAGTTCTGAAAGTCTGGCGACCAGTTCTGAAAGTCTGGCGACAACACTCACTTTTCAGTCACATCAGGAAGTGATTGGTCATAATATTTAAAGCCCTGTAAAACCACATTCAAGTAGGAAGATCTTTGATCAGGGTTCCAGATAAGTTTTAAAGGCAAAGTTTCAATGAGGAATTGCAACGGGTCAATGGATATGGACCTAACTAAAATTAATCATCATTCTGAAGTTTTCTATTAATTTGTCGGGTCAGGTAGCTAATCCCGTCGGGCTTTTAACCTGAGACTCCCCTCTTACACTGTATCTGGAACACTGTTTGATCCTACTCTGCAGCAAGGTCTATATCTTAAGTCCAGCCCTCCCAGTCCTGGTGCACAACCTTTCATATGGAAATGAGTTTGATTTGCAAGACAATGATCATGCAGGTAAGACTCATTTCCATATGAATGGTTGTGTACCAGAACTCGTTTTGAAACAGAGGCAAAAAGCAACTCGGAAATGGCCTGTTTACCAACATTGTCATACATGTCTGTTCCTCGATTGAGTTAGATTTTCCTGCCTGTTTTTCTACTTTACTTATATAATTATGGTTAAGCAGTAATTAACTTTGCTATTTACTTTTAGAACCGTTTGCCCGAGCTGTGGGCTTTGTTAAACTTCCTGCTGCCGACGATCTTCAAGTCATGCAGTACTTTTGAGCAGTGGTTCAATGCACCCTTTGCAATGACAGGCGAAAAGGTAAGTCCAGAAGATGAGACATCTGATGCAAGTGCTGAACCTTCTTACTGTCTCAGTTGCACTATAATTTGAATTATTTATTGATGTGTTTGGACCGGTGACTTCTTTAGTGATATGGAGTGTAACTCCACTCTTTATTTGTGGTAGGTTGAGCTGAATGAAGAGGAAACCATCTTGATCATCCGACGTTTGCATAAGGTGAGTTACTAAACATGACTGGACAACCAATGATTCTGTACTCATTTTTCATAGTGGATATTTTCAAGTAATATATCAAACACGAGAGACAGTGTTTCATCAGGATATCCAAACACCGAGAATGGAGTTGAAAATACGACGCGCAGCGGAGTATTTTGACGAAATTCGAGGTGTTTGGATAGCCGATGAAACACTGTCTCGAGTGTTTGATATATCTTCTCAATCGAAACAAAAACTAAGGAGTAAACGGAGAAATAAAATCGTAAAAATCTATGCTAATTAAGACCGGGTTTCCAAACCACCGACACGGTTATGATTTCCTTTGTTTTAACTTGATGAATTATTAATGAGTTTGAGAAAGATGATTCAAACTGATCTCTTTTCATTTGAACATGGCAGGTGTTGCGGCCATTCTTGTTGCGTCGTCTCAAGAAAGAGGTGGAATCACAACTGCCAGAAAAGGTACAGAAAGGCCAGGCTAAATATTTTTATTTTTTTATTTTTATCTTTCAAATCGGCACCTTGGCCCCCCATGGGATCAACAAACGCTTCTCGTTTAACTAACTAATTTATTCATGCATTCTCCGCTACCATGCTTCCTCCAATCACGGAACTCCTTATACTCTAATATTATATAAACACACACAACCCACAATCCTCCACTTTGCTCCGACGAAGGGCTAACGCTCGAAACGTCAGCTTTTAGAAATTCGCTACGGCGGTTAATTTACCTTTATCAACTCTGAGTTGATAATCAACATAGTGTTTCACTTGCCCGCCGACGCAGCACCACAGTTTCATTAGAAACTAATCACTTTGTCTAAATATTTTTATGGGTTGATTTGACAGCAGAAAACTAGCGGTGTACATGATTTAGTCCAGTGTGTTTAGAAGTGGCATTTGGTAGGAAAACCTGACATTTTGCTACTGGCTAAATGTAAACTTGTCGCAGAGACAACAACAACAACCATTTATTTGTACCCAGAAAGGACAGGAATAATTACAATTTATATTTTATAAAAGTAGAGGGTACGGCCTGCCCAAAATAACCATAGGGGCTAAAAAGAATGGGCAGACATTAAGTTACATAGCTCGTATTTATACAGTTATCAGTCAGTAACACACTCACACACACACAAATATAAAAATACAAACAAAAAGAAAACGTACAGCGGAACAGAATATATCCTTATAAATTAATTAAAATAATGGAGGGAGGGAGCAGCAATACTCCTAGTTTTGCTACTGGATCTGTTAGGTTAACATTCTTACATCAAGGAGCCCAAAAGTGTGACCCCTTGTAATTAATTCACATTCTTTCGTGTGTGTATACTATCCAATCAGAAGCCGATAATAGCTATTCTTCAGCTTCTGATTGTTTAGTCGGCACGCACGAAAGAATGTGAATTAAAGGGACACTGTCCTGATTTTAGCATGATTTTGGGAAGCTCAGAAACATAATTATCTAGATCATAGGAAGTTGAACAATAATGGTTTGATTCTGTAGAATAACACTCGACAAATGACAGGAACCCATTAGGAATTGAGGATGACTAACGACAGCGAGGATGGAAATGGATTGCAATATGGATTTTTGAAAAAACGTCAGGATGTCAGTTTTTTAAAGTTTCAAATTTGGCTCGGAAATCTTTGAAATTTTGCAAACATTTTGTTGCAGTATGGAATTTCTTAAAGAAATTGCTTTTTATCATTTAGTTAGAGTTTATTAAGTTCTTATTTCATAGATTTAGGGACCATTTTGTGCATTTATAACAGTGTTTTGAGCAAATACGCCGGGACAGTGTCCCTTTAACAGTCTTACAGCAAGGGCCCAAAAAGTGTGACCACTTTTAATTAATTCACATTCTTTCGTGTGTGTATACTATCCAATCAGAAGCCGATGATAGCTATTCTTTGGCTTCTGATTAGATAGTCTGCGCGCACGAAAGAATGTGAATTAATTAAAAGTGGTCGCACTTTTGGGTTCCTTGCTGTAACCTAGTCAAGCAAAGCATCCTTTACTATGGGGGGGGGGGGGGGGTCCTTTGTTAAAGTTGATGTTTCATTAATTTTGTTCCTTTAATTAAGGTGGAGTATGTTGTCAAATGTGACATGTCGTCACTTCAACGCATTCTATCCAACCACATGCACAAGGCAGGAGTACTGCTTACAGATGGCTCAGAGAAGGATAAAAAGGTCTGGATCTTGTCACTTATTTACGGTCAGGGGGGGGGGGGGGGAGGTAGAAACTTCCTTATAAATGGTTATAAAAATACGGACATAGCAGTGCCAGGCAACCAACTAGTTGCTAAGAGGATTTTCCCACGGGAACTTATTAACAATAAAAAAGCTTGTCAGGCAAGAAATTCACACCTAAAATTAGTATGCACACGGGTTAGAAAACAATGAAGTTTTGGTTGACGTCATTCTTAGCAACGGCTTGATTGACACAGGATTCGCACTGTTGGTCTGTTGTCTGTCAAAGAAAAGTGCGGCTTTCTATCCCCCCCTGTTTACGGTGTTTTTGATATATTTGATAACAACTGTGCTCAAGGTGGGGTCGGACTGGAAAGTCCTGGAAAATAAGTGATTTTTTTAGCAGGTTCTGAGAAGTCCTGGAAATTTGTAAAATTAAGCAACTCTAAAAAAGATTGGTCACAAAATAAACTAACTTGGGTGGAGGAAATTCTTGCCAAATGCAAAAAAGCTGTGTTTAAGAACAATAATAGTTTGTGTATTACATGTATTTTGGAAGACTGGAAAATCTTCAGGAGTCCTGGAAAAATAATATTGTTGTTGAAAAGGAGAATGAACCCTGTACATGCATGTACAGTACCGCCTGAAAGTATTGACCCACCACGCCGCGGCGAAATCTCATCTTTGCCGAAGGGTTTTGCCGCGAAATCACCGCGGTGGGACGAAAACCTCAACCTCGTCCTGGACGATCGTGACCGAACGCCGCGGTAAAGGAAACCGCGGTAAGTCGCGGTAACAGGTGACAAGAAGACACAATACTGATTAATTGCTATTCTCAAACAGTTTCACTAACCTCTTAAAGAAAACTTTGAAATTGTCGGCCGTACGGCTCTTCGATCGCTAACGGCGGAAAATCGAGCGTCGTTTATAATCTGACCTCCAGTCCTTCAACAACTTTGTACAAAGAAGTTAGGTACATGTAATGCTGATCTCATTCTTGTTGTTTATGACAGGGCCGTGGAGGAACCAAGACCTTGATGAACACTATTATGCAGCTAAGAAAGATTTGTAATCATCCTTTTCTCTTTCAACATATCGAGGTAAGCCTCTTTCTATATCAATCACTGTTGTCTCTTTGCTTAAAATTTGCTCCGAATTACTGTAGAATCCTGATTTAGTTATTTAGCTCCTCAGCCCAAATTAACATTAATTTTTGAGACTCGTCCAGTCATTTCTGAGAGTAACAGCCAGCCAAAACTAAGTTATACTAGTCCCTAGGAACAACACGTACTTAGGAATAATTCTGCGTTACCTTGATTTCTGATTCCTGTACATATACATACATGTACTTCAAAACAACAAAATTACAACCTTAAAGAAGTTGTATGTTTTGAATTTTCAGTAAAGAAAATAAGCATTCAAAGTCTGTGTACATGCCCCTTTAATTTTCCAAGACAGGTCAGGTTCTTGTAATTTTTGAACTTCAGAATACAGTAAACACCTGCGTATAAGAGCCTAGTGGATTAAGAACCTACAGGCTGAAATTTGGAAATTAGTCCCCCATTATATAAGAACCCATTCGGCCTGAAATTTGAAATAGGTTCTTATTTTGTAAGATCAGCCCAATTAAGTTAATTCAAATAGCAGGCATTGTATGAGTAAAATGTACTTTACTACAACTACAATACTTATCTGATCTATTGAGTTGCCTATCTATTATCTAAAAATCCAGCTCCCGTGTAGTTCCAGTATGATAAGATGTGCTGTTTAGTGTAGTTCCAGTAATTCAAGCCAGGCTCACAGAGGTCCACTATAGACTGTAGTACTGTACACACTAGTTTAAAATAAGAACCTAATTAAGAACCTAAATAGCCTGATTTCCCACTAAACACCCGATATATAAGAACCTATTCAGGCTGACTTTTAAAAATGTAGGTTCTTATATTGAAAAAATATATATTATATAAAAAACAAAAACAAAAAACAAAAAACAAATACTTTGTTTACTGTATTGTTTTATTTCTATTTGTGTTTCCACAGGAATCCATAGCAGAACACTTGGGCTTTCCTAGTGGAATTGTTCACGGGTAAATAATGTATTTTTATAATAATTCTGCCTTACCTTGATTTCTGATTACTGTTGCAATATAAAACAAGTTGAATTATTTGCCTACAATTACGAAGTTTTAGCTGAAGTTGTTCCTTTGCTCCATCAGGCCTGATGTTGTAAGAGTGTCTGGGAAATTTGATCTTCTGGATAGGGTCTTACCTAAACTCAAGAGAAAAGGCCACAGGTATTTCTTATTTTTTTTTTACTGTAGTTCTCTGCAGTAATAATTACTGCAGAGAACTACAGAATAGACCAATTTCGATATATTAATATTCTAACTTGGCTCCGAGGCTTAGGGGAATAAGACAAAAGAAATTATTTATTCATCCCTCAACCTCGATGTGATTTATTGTCGATTTCTTTTGTTTTATTCCCCTAAGCCTCGGAGCCAAGTTAGAATATTAATATATCGAAATTGGTCTATTGATGAATTATTCATCATAGATGTTCACCAACAGAGGACTCAGACGCTGTGGGCTAATGATTAGTGCGTTGGACTCTGGATCAAGCAGTCCGGGTTCGAGCGCTGGCAGGGTTCAGTGTGTTGTGTTCTTGGGCAAGACACTTTACTCTTATAAAATGGTTTGAACCCAGGAGTATCAGTAGTTTGTCTAGTGTGATCGTCCGGGTGAGGATATCCTGAAAAGGACTGCTGTTGATGACTTTACTCTCATAAATGTAGTACTCTCCATCCAGGAGTATAAATGGGGCATTGTTGTGACCTGTTATCATTTGTTTTGTGAACCATGGTTTGCCTTGTTCCGAGGGGTAATATGCGACCCCTTGTTTCCTTGCGAAGAGTCTTCAAAGTCATTGTTGTTGTTTTGTTTTTTCCTGTTTTTCTTGTTAGGGTGCTGTTGTTTTCACAGATGACATCTCTTATGACAATTCTAGAGGATTATTTTAACTGGAAAGGTAAATGTAGAGGAAATTATTTTTAACCTTGGGTGCAAAAAAATAAATTCAATAATACATTTTAGTGCTTGGACAACCTGACAGTAAGATTAACCACATGTAGCAAGAGGCAATTAAAATCTGTATTTATAGAAAACTTACGGTAATTTAGTTAGACTTTTGAAACGAATTGAAACATGAGAACAGAATAATGTACATGTATTGCCCTTGGTATCTGTTATTCCTCACCAAGTCAAATTAGATTAATAATAATTATTATTGAGGTCACTACTTTTAGATATTCATTTCCTTTGGTGGGTTGCTACATTGTACTTTCAGAATTTACTATCAACCATTTAATTTTATCGTTACTTATGGGGTTAAATGGAATTTAGACTGCAAAACAGTCTCTCTTTTTCTCGAGATAATTGTGCGTGACGCGCGAATTGTTGCGTGACGCCCGAATTTGAGAGGCTTGAAGCGCCGACAACGAGCCTCGTAAGAGGCGAGAAAGAGAGACTGTCCCCTTTCCATACAACAGATTCGTTCCGACCAGGGGGTCTGATGCTTCCGCTGAGGTGTCAAAAATTCTTTAACAGCTCCGCCTACAAAGCGAATTCGATACCAAAAACATGATACTTTTCGCGGGAAGGGGACAGAAATAACTCAGCGTATGCTAATGTGCACATGGTGAAGTGTTATTTACGCGTTTCGACCATGAATTAAATTCACGGTCGAATTGGCTCGATGAGTACGCCTAAAAAACCAAGCACTGTTTGAGGGAGAAAACCTAAAGATCCTTCTCCCTCAGCAGTCCAGACTATACCCAGAAAAGGCTATACGCGTGACGTCACGAAACCATTGTTCTCAGAGAAAATACGAAAAAATCACAAAAAATATTCGCTGAAAAATACATCGTTGTTTCCCAGTCCATTTGCGACGTTTGTCCTATACATCCGGGAACTTCTTTGTATGTTTTCGAGAGGAATGCAGTCAACGAGCAACATGGCGAAGTCTTGGGCGAAAAGGTTGTATTTGAAGAGTTCTACAAGCGTTTGAGTTTCGTCTTCGCGACGGCGTGGCCGCCATTTTGATTATGTACATTACGGTAAGTCTATCTTTCATTTCATTTTGTGCTCTTCACAGAATTTTGACAGGGAAATGAATAATTTTGCTGAATTCTTCTGTTCGTGTTCCATCTTTGTTGGAGATCTGGGCACGGTAGACCATTTCAGTTTATGGTAGACCATTTTTGAAAATCGAGTATCTGTTGCGAATTTTCTGCTTTCACTCACGGATGAAGTATTTGCGTACGAGAATTTAGGCATTTGTCATTTTGCGGTACTCAAAACCTGAATTTTTTGTCTCCGGCAGAAATGTAAGCTTACCTTCACTGCAGGGAAAAGTTGAACTCTATATTTTGTAGCATTTGTGGAATAAACTTTGGTACAGACTCTCGCTCGTTCAGGTTTTAATTTGCCGAAGGTATTAGAACAATGATTGGAATACAACAGTACTTTTTGATTCTCCAAACTTGCATTGGTGGCCCACAACTATTAAACCAGTGCATTGTTTTGAAGCCCCAGTGTGGTTAGGGGCACAACAATCATGCCCCTAAACCACCACTTTTTGGTCACATATTCCCCACAAGCTGTAACAAAAAAAAAGTAATTTTTCAAATTGATTTAAACTGATGGAAATAGACAGTTACCATTCAGCATAATGATGATGGCCGGCGGCATCATCAACAAAGCAACTAAAGACGTGATTCGGGTACAAGCTTTTAGCCAGAAGGGCATCCAGGTGTCCTGTGGATGCCCAATCCTGGGAGAAAATGATGAAAAATGCACCAAACCTTTAACAAATTTTTTGGGGGACAAATTCTGGCTAAAAGCCTGTTTGGGTATTTGGTCGAGTTAGCAAACACAATTTAAGGGTCTGTTTACTTTGCATTTGAGAGGTGGGAGACGTGGTTGCCTAATGGTTAGTGAAATGGAATCCGGATCAAGCAGTCCGGGTTCGCCCTGGCCAGGGTCATTGTGTTCTTGGGCACACCATGCCTCCCTCCACCATAACAGTTGGCTAGTACCCATTTATACTCCTGGGCAACCTAACAAAAATGGTGCGAGTAACCTGGCATTGGACATCCTACCCAGGTGGAGTAGTAATACTCCTAGTCGGCTTCATACTACCAAAACCAGGATAAGCAACAGCAGTGCGGGCCAGTTTGGCCCCGAATGGCTTCACCTTACACGGAGATAGGGTGCCCTGGCTATAAGGGCTACCGGGGTCTATTGTGTTTTTCTATTTATTTCTTTACATGCCAGAAGGGGTATCCCTCCTAGAAGCGTCCTGTAAACCCGCCTAGCTGGGGAACCCTTCTAGGCGACTATGTTTTTGCATGTAAAAGTCGCACCAGGATCAACCCAGCTTAAGCAGGGATAATTTGTGTATATTTTTAACTTATATATGAACTAAATGCCATCAAAATGTATCATTCCTAACACTAACAGTCCAACTTAATTGAAGTTAGGGATAGTCGAGTGGGATTTTCGCACACGCTCACATGCTCTCCCACTCGACTATCCCTGAGAAAAATGAGGGATTGCTCATAGTCAGATGTAAACAGGCCCTTAAATTCATCCACTTGTGTGCTGGATTTTAAACTGCTCAGTGCACACAATATAGATCAATTAATATACTATAACAAATTCAATTTATTAGTATCAGCATAAAAAAAATACATGTACTAACCAATATTATTACTACCAAATTAAGCTAAAATGTATCTTTTTTCATTTTTCAGATACACTCTTCAGGCAAGAAAGCAAAATACTGACAATACTTTTAAACTGAATAAAATTCACTTCAAATGTTCAAAGCTTGTATTTGTTGTTTCCCCGACATAACGCAACAGCGTAATTTATTTCAGCAGCGCAGTTTATAGTTCCTTTCTTTCCCCAAACAGCTCTCCTTTGGTATCAGTTTAGCAGACAGAAGCACTTTCATATAGCATGTATATATTATATTGTCAAGACCTCAAGTTTCGATTTTCCTCTCTGCCCAAAAGTGCAGTATCCAGTGAAGAAAAAAACGCCAACCTGCGTTTTCATAATTCCTGTTCGTTTGTACAAATCGCTAAATACTTCATCACTGCACTGCTCAGAGATCGATAATTTGCACACAACAACATTCGTCTTCGGCAGCGGGTTTGAGGTGCGTGGATTCTGCAAATTGATCTTTGAAATCCTCAACGAGGTTTAATTCACATTTTTGAAGTTTTAAACACGGATAAAGTCTCAATTTGTGTAAAAGATCGCGACAACGACAGAACAACTTACGAACTTTTCGCATCGCCTTCGTCCGCCATTTTGTTTTTTTTTTGGCTTGGACACGTGACTCAATGTTTTGATCTGACCCTGAGAACAATGGTTTCGTGACGTCACGCGTATAGCCTTTTCTGGGTATAGTCTGGACTGCTCAGATACCTGCCGGTTGTGCGAGTGTTGTTTCAAGACGCAATTCGGGAATTTCAAAAGCGGAAGGGTTTCGTCGGAAAATATATTTGTAAATCCTCAAAGGAATGGCAAAACACTACGCAAAGTGGCATATATTGTTAAAGAGGATCTCCGCTTAGCCTTGGACGACATCACGTCGCTCGATTTAGCCAACACAAAGAGTTGGTATATTAGGCTTTTTCCAAACCCCGTCGGAAGTACAGCGAAAACATCTCTTCCTTTAAGGAGAAACAGAACAGCTTCTTTCTGCTCCTGTTTCAGAATAATTCCATGCAGATTTTCCCTTGCGAACTGATCTAACAAGTCGAAACAAGATCCCTGATCCATCTTGCCGCGAACTTGAATCAGTGAGTAATGTGGACTGCGAAATTGACGCCGTTTGCGGTTAGTCCCTGGAGACGTGAATGATGTCCGATGACAGATTACGTCGAAAACGGACCAATCGGAATTTTGCGTTTCTCCAGCAACGCAGAATTCGGAACGGATTTCATGTATGGAAAGGCGACAGTCCGTATTTATAGCGTCTATTCCCAATCCCACTCGTAATTTCACGCTCGTTCCAGATCCTTCGGCCGCGTTCAGCCCGACACTCTCGCGCGAAAATACGGACTGTTTTGCAGTCTAAATGGAATTTAGGCTGCGTTAGACTCGAGCCAATGGTGGTCAACGACGCCCCGCTGTGGCCACACACATAGATTTGCATATTCAAGGGGGTTTGCAGGGGCCTCACATGTTTTGTGTTCCAGCCGTGTGTGGACGTGCAGTTTTCATTTAGCGTCGTGCTTGTCTTGTTCTCAGGGGATTGCTACTTTTGGGGGGGTTTTACTTTCAGAACGTTACTGTACCTTGAACAATTAACCAAGTTTCTATTATTTTCTTAGGATTCCCTTACTTGCGTCTGGATGGTACAACCAAGAGTGAAGACAGAGGTGATCTACTGGCGCTGTTTCAATGCTAAGGACTCACCTTACTTCATCTTCTTGCTGAGTACACGAGCTGGAGGCCTCGGCCTCAACTTGCAGGCTGCTGACACAGTGGTCATCTTTGATAGTGACTGGAACCCTCATCAGGTCTGTTATCCCTGTCATATAATTCTTTCACCATCTGTCCAGCCTATCCACTTATCAACCTAGAGCGATCATGTCTGTGTTCACCTTATAGAACTTTGCTCATTTGAAATGAGCCTTGCACTACACTCTTGCCCAATTTTCAAATTAATTGCCAGATTACTGAGTACTAAGGTCAGGCCAGTGCTTAACTCTGGTTTCCATGAAGCGACTAGTCCTGAGTATTGCTACTCCCCCTGGATGGAATGCTAGTTCATCACGTGTAACCCCCCAGCATTTTTGTCAGGTTTCCCTGACAATTTATTGCTATCCATTTGTACTCCTGGGTGGAAAGAGGCACTGTGAGAGTTAAAGGGGCAGTGTCACGGGTATTTGATGTCATTTCAAAAACCAAAAAACGTTTTTTGTATTACTGTGCAAATCAAAAAAGCGTGAACACTTTAATTAACTTTAACATGATCAAACCTTAGGAAGAATAGTCAGGAAACTCAAATTTACACTTTGTTTTTGCATAAAAGCTTTGCGAAAACAGCAATAAAATAAATACAGGGAAAAAATATAGACCAATATTTGGCAAAGGAAAATCCAAGCTTAAATCAAAGTGTTCATGCTTTTCTGATTCACACAGTAACAGAAAACTAAAAATAATGGTCAAATTTTGTTATAAATTACCATCCTAGTGTACTAAAACTGTCAATAAGTGTCTCTGGCCATAGAAACTGGGTCGGAATGGATCGCAATTTGAAAACATGTTAGGCTAACAGTTTTTCAATGTCTCGCATTTTCGTTTCCAAAATGCATTAGAACAGACCATAATTTGTTCCTCTTTCAAGAATTTGGTTGATTTCTTTTTCTTGGTGTTCTAGAATTATTTTGTAAATAAAAAAGGTACTGAAGCACAGTTTTGACCAAAAAAGGTCAAAATCCCTGTGACACTGCTCCTTTAAGCTGGAGGCCTTACTCAAGAATGCAGTGACCCCAGCCAGCACCTGAACCAAGACTACTCAATCCAGAGTCCATCATGCTAACCATTAGGTCACCACATCTCCCGCAATTACTATACATTGTAGTCAGGGGGGGCAGGCAGCGCCCTTTGATCTTGCCGCTTTTCCGCAATACATGATCGCACAAGTAAAGAAATCTGTCAATCATTCGAGAAACGTACCTCTACGGGAGTTTGCTGTGGAATTTTCATCCATGGTGTCCCACAATGACCAAAGTTCAGTTAAACAGCGACCGAATCGTTCCCATAGATGTTTGGACGTGGAATCGCCAAAATATTTCTGAACGAACACAAACGCACGTCATGTCAGCCATCGTCCGCCATGTTTATTTTAAACAAACCAGTACTTAGTCTCGCTCGGCCAAATTTCTAAAATGTGCAATCATATATACTAGGTCCCAGGCCTCGCTGCTAGCCCCCCCTGATTGTAGTACTGTAATCTCCCTGAATTGAACTCCACTCTTGATGAAGTGCTATCTATTACCGTTGCTTACATTTACACCATTTGGTAACTTCTACCTTTTTGGATTATTTTGTGATGTCAGGATCTCCAAGCCCAGGATCGTGCACATCGTATTGGCCAAAAGAATGAAGTTCGGGTTTTGAGGCTCATGACAGTGAACAGCGTTGAAGAGAAGATCCTTGCTGCAGCCAGATATAAGCTCAATGTCGACGAAAAGGTCAGTTGTGGCTCAACAACGCCGTTAATACTATGCCTTTCAATGACAAATGCAAACTCTATTCTATCAACACTGCTGTCAATCATCTTAGCTGACATGTCGGGGAAACAGAAGTTCACTTGACAGGTTCAAAAGGTCACATCCATGGTTTGTGATTGGTAGATTTGGATCCATTTTGGTTGTAGTTGTTTTTTTCAAGGTCTGTTCGGTTATTATTATTATTGTTGTTATTATGATGGATGGCAATGAAAAATGCAATAATTGGGTTTTGAACTTATATATCAATATATCAAACACGAGAGACAGTGTTTCATCGAAATATTCAAACACCGAGAAGAGAGTTGAATACAGCTGTTTCGAGAAAGGTTGTCCTTCAGAAGCGTAAAAGCGTACGAACCAATGCCGAAAGGTAGAATGGGTAATAGTAGAAAACTGCTGCATGCACTGAATTCTAATGAGATATAACAACATGAAAAAACATTTTTAACGTTTCTGTTTCATTTTAATCCTGTAGAAGAGGGCTATCTTTAGCCAAACTAAATTTTTGTAGAATTTCCTTTGTTTTAACTTGATGAATTATTAATGAGTTCAAGAATGTTATTTGAACACCTGAACTGAAAAAGTACTATAAAAATGTGTGTGTGTCTTTCCTGCAGGTAATCCAAGCTGGTATGTTTAATCAGAACTCCACTGGAAGTGAACGAAGAGCATTCCTGATTTCGCTTCTTGGCGAAGACAACGAAGATGAGGAGGTAAATGTAATGACTTTGGTTATGTCTTGGGGACAAAATTTAGTTCTGCGACAATCAATCAGTTGTTTGAATTGGTCTGAATTGTGATCGTCGCCTTCAGCTTGTGTGTACTGACAGCTGTGGGACAAGCTCCTGTGACCAAATTAAAAATAGAGCAAATCACAGTTTTCCTGCAACCAGTCCCCTTCTGTAAACACTATAATGGATTTGTCCTGGGATAAGTGAAAGCTGAGGTACATGTAATGGTTGGCATACACAAGGGGACAGGTCTTTGATTGGTTTATAAGACATACACTGTGACAATAACATATTTATTTGTGAAACATGCATAAGAAATACAATTAACGTGATTCCTTAGTATTGCATTGCGCATCCTTACTGCGCATGATTTGACACGTAATTAGCGCGCGCGCATAAAGAAAATGGCGGCTTTTCCTTTACGGCTAAGCTCGCCAGAGAGATAAATCGTCATTTTCTCGTAAACGAGTACGGTGACCTATCAATTTTTTTCTCTTATTTTGAGTCTAGTAATCACCTTCTTTCTATAAAATAAATATAGACTAATTTCTATTGCAGAATAATAAATAATCACCGGAAACGTGAACTTAGCTAATAAAAACGTTTCTGGAAGCTGATATTATAAGGAATTATGGGGTATATACAAGGTCCGCCTGCTCCTAAACGAATAACGGGACCCCCCTTTTTTATTTCAAAATTTAAGTTCCCATAAGATAAACAACCAATTGGTGGTTTGCATCAATGTTACCAAGACTGTTCGCTTGCATGAACAATATCAGAAAATTAACAGCTTATAGAGCAGGCAGAAAGAAACGTTCTGTCCAAATTATAGCTTTGTATCGTTTTTCATAACCGAGTTATTACGAAAATAATTTTCAGAAAATTACAGTATTTAGTATGCAGCCGCCATGTTGGTGCCCTTCTTTGGGACACCAATATGGCGGCCATAAAACTGTACACGAAGTAGAGTAGATTCTACCATCAATATCATTAGCTTTCACTTCAAAACTCTTTAGATATCACTTCTAAATTATTATCACGTATAAAAATTTAAAAATGACATAAAATACCCGTTTTTGTGACAGTTCAAAAACACGTTCATCCGGGACATCGCAAATTTCAGAATGCTTTATTTTCGAAACGAAGCAATGAATCGATACCAAACTTTGCATAGAGATTAATGTTTTGTATGCGTAGAATATGTGAAAAGAATAGCTTTGTAGAATTAACAGTTTAGATTTTAGAATTTTGATGACGTCAGATGCAAACCAAGAATAGGCAAAATTTGAATGAAAATCTATTGTAAGTTCTATTTCGATGGAATGACCTTAAAGGGACACTGTCCCGGCATATTTGCTCAGAACTGTTATAAATGCATGAAATGGTCCCTAAATCTATGAAATAACAACTTAATAAACTCTAACTAAATGATAAAAAGCAATTTCTTCAAGAAATTCCATACTGCAACAAAATATTTGCAAAATTTCAAAGATTTCCGAGCCAAATTTGAAACTTTGAAAAACTGACATCCTGACGTTTTTTTCAAAAATCCATTTTGCAATCCATTTCCATCCTCGCTGTCGTTTGTCATCCTCACTTCCTAATGGGTTCCTGTCATTTGTCGAGTGCTATTCTACAGAATCAAACCATTATTGTTCAACTTCCTATGATCTAGATGTGTTTCTGAGCTTCCCCAAATCATGCTAAAATCAGGACAGTGTCCCTTTAACAACAACAACAACAACAACAACACCTTATCAATTCTAGACATTGGCATTGGTTATATTCATTTGCCATCCTTTCTTACATTAGAGTATGTTGCACAATTTTTGGAACCAACTTCCAGGCTCGGTTGATGCAAAATACAGTAATAACATGACCATGCCTTCAGTGGTTGTTATAAAGCTCTGTATTAAAATTTTGACATTCAAAACTTACAGGAGGAAAGCGAGGTTCCAGATGATGAAACCGTCAATCAAATGATTGCACGAACAGAAGAAGAATTTGAACTTTTTCAGGTAGGAATGTGGTGAAACATTTTACACTATTAGTTTTCTTTCATTGTTATGCTACATTTTGGGGCTTGTTGAACAAAGTGTAATGGGCGAAAAAAAGTTGCTTAACCCTTTCACTCCCAGAGTCAAACCTTGAGTCAATGAATGTGGTTCTAACTTTTGAGTCTGTGGATGAAACCCCTGTGTGTGACCATTCAAATGAAAGCTATTGAGCAGTGTTTTCAAGTGGTGCTGTTTGTTTTTGACAATTTTGCAAAATGAAATTCAAGATGTTTCCCTCAATTTGAAGTTAGCACTCTTGGGAGTGAAAGGGTTAACAATCCTGTCTTGACATTGATGTTTTATTTTCTGCAGCGCATGGACATTGAAAGACGACGACTGGAAGTCAGAGTAAGTCACTGTTACTCATTTCTGTAACCAAAAGTGCAAACACTTGAGTGTTCTGTAAATAACAAGCAAAATTTTGTTTTATGTATGTTCACAGGAGGCAGGCTCTCTGCGTCGCCGACCTCGACTTATGCAAGTGTCTGAACTGCCACGCTGGATAGTCAAAGATGATGCAGAGGTGAGAGCTTTTCAATAATAAAGTTAACCAATCTCGTTCCCAGAGTCCTCGTTACCCTTGTCCAGCAGTGGAGTGGCCATCCTCGGAGACCCAGGGGTTAGAAGTCTTGATGACGAAAAGAACCCCTGGGGAGGATGTCTTACCACACGAGTTCTGAGAGGTAATTTGCATACTGGCTCCTGATTGGGCGCGGAAAAAAATCCTTTGTATTTTTCCGCTCAATCAGCGACCGAGAAACTTCGAATACTTTTCGTGCCTCTAACACGGAGAGCAGTTTGCTCGCCATATTTGTTTTGCCCGTTCGCTAGACTTTGCTCTCAACGAAAAGCTTCGGTAAAAATTTCCTGAAACCCTACGAAATCACGCCGGACTTCGCAATGGATTAGTGTAACAGTTCGAGCGATTTGAGGTATCGAGTGGTTAAGTTACGTTTTGTGCTGTGGCCATAATGCGACTCGCGATACCGAATTTTCACAACTGCGTGTGTACCACCATGTTTTCAGCTTGCTCTGGTTTAACGTGGACCCTGCTTCATTGCAGCTTTGTATTCTTGTTCTACCTTGCGGTATGTACAAATATGGTAGGGTTCTTATTTTTACTGAAGCTTACCGTTCTAGAGCGAAGTTTGTCGCACGGGCTAGACAAATATGTCGAGCTGCCATCGTTTGCGGTCAATTTGTGTTCCATGGGCAACAATTACGTCTATGCAAACCAGAGATGTTGGAATACTTGAAATCAACCAGCTGTCGAAGAAACAAAATTTTTGCACTCTTTGACGATAGTACTAGTGGTGATAGTTTCTCTAGGGTTAAGCATCTATGCTGTGATGTCTGTGCAAAGAAGTGTGATAATTTGTGGAGCCACAGATTCATTGATATCGCAGAGGACTGAAGTTACAACAAGTCAGAAGACAAGGCCTGTTTCTGTGGATCAAAGAAATCAGCTGAAGGATCTCCTCAAAGGATGCCAGGGAAATATGAGACAAGAAGTACTGGAATCCAACCCACATTTTTTTTATTCCAATGTTGACAATGTTACTTGCTTTACCAACCAACTCATAGATGATACTATTTTAAAGTGTGACTCACTATTTTCTGTGGATGACATTCTAGAAATGCTTCCTGTGTGGAATGTGGATCATGCTCACAAAATATACAGTTGTTTATACAATGTCTTTGCAGATCTCCATGAATAAGTCTGAGGCTTGCTTCCCGGCTTCAGTTATTCAAGGTGGCTTGTTTAAAACCCTTGTGGTTTCATGGATTGATACTATCACCATGTTTAGCAGGTGGCTCATAACAGTTTAGAGCCCTTGCACTCTGATGGATCAATACTACCATCTTAGATCAGTTGATGTTAAAATAATGGTATCAAATGGATGCCCATCTTGACACAACAGGTTACAGCAACAGTTAGCTTTAAGGGACTGTGCAATAATTATCAGGAGGGGGGGGGGGGGGGGTTGGAAAATGGGCTTCATGTAGGAAAACTTATTTTACCTTGAGCCCCCCCTCCCCCTCTCCTTGCTTTGATTTTACTTTATGCCCCCCCCCCCCCCCCTCTGGTTTTCCAACCCCCCCCCCCCTGCATTATTTTTCTAAAACAAGCTCGGTGACCCCCATTTTATTGAATAGAGATCAGCATCTTAAGATACAAATTTGTTTTGCAAAGTTTAAAAAATTCCTCAAAGGGGATTCAGAGCCACCTTAAATTTTGAAAAATTTAAGGTGAAAATTTAAGGTGGCTCTGAATCCCCTTTGAGGAACTTTTTTTACTTTGCAAA
The DNA here is from genome assembly GCA_029204205.1 of Desmophyllum pertusum. Lineage (NCBI taxonomy): Eukaryota > Metazoa > Cnidaria > Anthozoa > Scleractinia > Caryophylliidae > Desmophyllum > Desmophyllum pertusum. The sequence continues at coordinate 1,326,679 of MU826364.1, forward strand.
ACAAATTTGTATCTTAAGCTGATCTTTATTCAATAAAATGGGGGTGACTGAGCTTGTTTTTGCATACATTATGTATACATATAAGCACTTAAAGCTAAAATTGTTTTTTTTTCCGACAGTATATACTGTTGCTATGGTAACCTATTATGTCAAGTAGATGATCACAACTTGTTCACCGATGATTGGCAATCGTTTGATACCTTTATTTTAATGTTAACTGATACAGGATGGTAGTATCGATCCATCAAAAGGGCTGTAAAACTGATCAGCATGTTCAGATTAAAGCTTTTTCTACAGTTAAAAAAATTCTTGGGTACATCTCAGAAAAATTAAGCCCCATATATTTTTTTTAAACTCTGTAAAAAGTTTTATCTGAACATGCTGATCATTATTCAGTAATAAAAATGGGGGTCAAGCTCATTTTATAAGTACCCAAAGCTAAACTTAAGGGTGTTTCTCACAGGTTATGTGTTAATTGTTTTGTATTTTATTTTTTGTTACTGGTACTGCTGCCATGGTAACCTGTTATGTTATGAAGATGTTCATTTTGTTCCACAATGATTAGGCATTCATTTAGACTAATACCATTATTATGTAATAACAGTTATGTACTGATATACACCATATTCATAAATGGCCGCCCAGCAATTGATGCTATTACATTACCAAGCACTGCAAAATATGTTATCGTGGGAAGTTTGAACGTTTTTGGTTTATCGGCTGCAAAGTTATGGCTCTTTCAAATTTAAGACATTTGTATGGGAAATCAAAACCTAGTCTCACTAGCCTCATTTTCATGTTTGTGCAAAAATTGAAATGCCTATAACTGAAGAAAGAATTCAATAACAAGAAAGATCATGTCAAAATGAGTCAATATGTGTATGAGGCCATATTCCTATTTTGAGGAGACATTATAGGCATTTCAATTTTTGCACAAGCATGAAAATGAGGCTTGAGGTTGGTTTTGATATTTCCCATACAAATGTCTTAAATTTGAAAGAGCCATAACTTTGCAGCTATTCAACCAAAAAACGCTCTTCCCAGGATAACATATTTTGCAGTGTTTGTTTTGGGATTAGGAGGAAGGGTTGAGAAAACCACAGTTGGTACGTGGACTTGAGAGTCATTGAAGTTGTGGAACACAATCATCACTGTTGGATGAGAGTGGTAGGCATAGCACCTGAGGGTAGTGATCTGCTGACAATGGTGGTTGTATCTGACATGGTTCCAATGGAGATGGATCAAATACAAGTCTCTGACCTTTCTTTTTACGCACTACTGTAACATTTTCGTCTCCTTTGCTGGTACATGTAAATGCTGGAGAGACTGGATGTCCACGTTTAAAGCGAAGAGTTTGAGCTGTATCTGCTGCATTACTCCTTAACTGTTGAAGATCACTTTGATCCTGATTGGACATCCTCCAAGCTCTTTCGATTCTATATTTACAGGTGTCGCAGACTGCTCCAGGCAAACCATCTTCACTTAATACTTTTTGATTCACAACACTTTCGAACACTTTACTAAATTGGCTAGTAATAGTCCTTTTCCTCTTCTTATACTTGTCAACAAATTCCAACGAACAAACCCGACAGCAATCCTGTACAGTCTTTTTGGGAGTGAGATTTTCACTCATGTCGACTGCCGTTTACAGAGGCGGTTTCATCACGAAAATAATTTATAGCAGCCGAACGGCAAATGGCAAATAAAGTTCGAAAGTTCGCGTGGGAACATTGAAATCAACATGCACAAATTGACCGAAAACGATGGCAGCTCGACATATTTGTCTAGCCCGTGCGACAAACTTCGCTCTAGAACGGTAAGCTTCAGTAAAAATAAGAACCCTACCATATTTGTACATACCGCAAGGTAGAACAAGAATACAAAGCTGCAATGAAGCAGGGTCCACGTTAAACCAGAGCAAGCTGAAAACATGGTGGTACACACGCAGTTGTGAAAATTCGGTATCGCGAGTCGCATTATGGCCACAGCACAAAACGTAACTTAACCACTCGATACCTCAAATCGCTCGAACTGTTACACTAATCCATTGTGGAGTGGCCAACAAGGACCTCTGGGATAGAGTGATCCGCCTGACCTGCGCAGTAAGACCGGAAGTCCAAGAATCTTGGCGTCCATTAGTTGACACATGGAGTCGAACACATGCGCAGTAGAACCGGAAGTCCAAGAATCCTGTCATGGCGGATCGCTTCCCCCCAGTGGTCCTTGTTGGCCGCTCCACCACTGAACAAGGGTAACGAGGACTCTGGGAACGAGATTGAAAGTTAACAAGATATCAGCTGTTTCAATGCTTAATGATTTTTCTTTGCATTGTTTGATCAGCTTCTAATTTCCTTATGTTATTCTTATAATATTATTATTCTTCACGGTGGCCTAATGGTCAGCGTGTTGCATTCCAGATCGAGCAGTCTTGGTATGAGCGCTGGCCAGGGTCATTGTGTTGTGTTCTTGGGCAAGACACTTGACTCTCGCAGTACTTCTCTCCACTCAGGAGTATAAATGTGTACTGGCAAACTGTTAGGGCAACCTAAAGCTGGGGGGTAACCTGGATCCCACCCAGGGGAGTAGCAATACTCTTAGTCAGCTTCATACTACAACTGTACAGAAACCCGGATAAGCTGCCGCAGTGTGGGCCAGTTTGGCCCATGTGCTGCCTTTAATACGTTTACCTACCAATATTTTTATTTTTAGTTTGGTTGTTTGTATTATCTTGTAGCACACTGCTAGAACCTGACAGTAGTTCTTCATGCATGCCAGGCGTAAAAAGTGTGCAACACTAACCCAGGGTTTCACTATTAAATAAACACCACCAGAAAACTGATTTCAATGAGTGGGGTTTGATAGTAAATCCTGGTACACTACATGTAGAAATTAAAAAATACCATAAAATTCCCACGAGCCTGGGCTTATTTTTTGTTGGATGGATGGATGGAAACTTTATTCATCCAGGGTGGCCCATTCAGCAACTAGACTGGTGTTCATTGGGGCCCTGCATAACATAAAATATAATTTAAAAGGCTTCATTTCTTTGCATTAATGCAACTGCAAGATAATGAAACAGAAGAAAGAAAATTAATATTGTCTAAAGTTGAACAATGTTTTGTGAGGACATTTATAGCCACACAAAGGAATTAAGGCAAAATAGGGGGGCTTATATATGTGGGGGGTGGGTTGGAGGGGGGGTGGGGGGCTTATAACTGGAATATATATTTTTTGGTTAGTGTGGAGATGGGCCTATAACTGGAGGGGCTTATAAGTGGGGGGGGGGGGGGGGCTTATAACCGGGAATTTACAGTATTGAGGGGGGCTTATTATCAGAGGGCATTTTTGAATCTGAAATTAAATTTGGGGGCTTATTTTTATTTTTTGAGAGGGAACGGGGCTTCATCTTGGATGGGTATTGATGAGTAGCAACCTGACAAAATGCTATGTGATGGACTAGCATCCCATCCACCTGTGATCGACTAGCATCCCATCCAAGGATTAATATTTTCCTTATCTTATCTACAGGTTGAACGCTTGACTTGGGAGGAGGAGTCCGAGAAGATTTTTGGCCGTGGGTCACGTGTCCGTAAAGATGTTGTTTATTGTGAACATCTAACAGAGAGACAATGGCTTAAGGTGAGCAGGAAATTGTACAGCATTTAAACGGAGCTAATGCTGACAAAACACGTTGAACTTAAAATCTTCATCGCAAATCATCTTAATGTTATTACGAGTTAAGCAACATGAGGTTGACTAAAATTAATCAGAAACCTTATTTAGTATCAACTGCATTGTATTCTAAATATCGTATTGTAAGTAGGGTAAGTAGCGCATTGTAATTAGTGTAAGTATCGTATCGCAAGTAATGTAAGAATTGTACTGTAAGTACGTATTCGTATTGTAAGTAGTACCTTTGTGTTGCAATTAAAAAAAAAAAAAAAAAATCAACTGCACTATGCGCATATTTCACTGTACATAATTATAGACATCTAGCCATTTTGATTTTAGGCCATAGAAGATGGGCGATTAGACGAGGTAGAAGAACGACAAAAGGTCAGGAAGATCTCCAAGAAGAGAAAGCTTGACCCAGGAGAAGAAGTCGATTCACCCAAGGTATTCTTAGCTATCTCACGATATATTTAGTCTTTTTTTCTGATGTACAAAAACAAATCAACTTCAAATTGAAGGAAACCATCAAATAACAGTTTACTAATGTGGAAAAACACCAAAGAGGTAATAATAAATAAACCAAACAGGAACAAGGATGGCAAAGATTGGGAGAGATTGAGACAGATTGCAAATGACAAACTTGAAAAATTTAAGGTCAAAAGTTTCAAGATGCGCCATCTGTCCTTTAAGCCCTGGCCCCAGTTGTTCAAAGGGTGGATAACGCTATCCGCCGGATAAATCACTATCCAGTGGATAAGTGTTAACAAAACAAACTACGCTATCTACTGGATAGCGATTTATCTGGTGGAGAGCGTTATCCACCCTTTGAACAACCGGAGCCTGGTGTAAACCCTGATCCGCAGGACAGGGTTGCTTTTAACAAATCTTGTTCAAATTTATTTAAATCTGATAAGTCTACTGTGTAGTGAAGTTTGTGGAAAAAAGTATTGTAATAAAGATAACCTTGTCTTTTTAATAATTTATATTTCTTCATTAGGTGAAGAAGAAGAGAGGTCGACCGCCAGCTGGTAATGGTATACATTCTATTTCATTGTTTGTTAATTTAGTGCCCTTTTGGAGTCTAGTGCTTACATAACTCTGGCGACTATGAATATTACTACTTCTACTTATGGGATGCTAGTCCATCGCAGGTTACCCTCCAGCAATTTGTCGGCTGCCATTTTTCTCGTGGGTGAATAGAGGCTCTGTGAGAGTTAAGTGTCTTGTCCAAGATCGCAACACAGTGACCCTGGTCAGGCTCGAATCCGGGTCTCGCAAAACAGTCTAGCACACTAACCAATGGGCTACTGCACCTCCCACTTGCTTGTTCATTTGTTCATTGTTATTGTTCTTATGGGGAGATGTGTTGACCTAATACACAGTGTAGCTAGTTATTGAACGTAGGAACTGGGGTGCAAGTCCTGGCCAGGGTGTGTTCTTGGGCAAAATACTATCAGAGGGCCTCTCTCCACCCAGGAGTATAAATGGGTAATGATCAGTTGTTGAGGCAACCTTACAAAATGTTGGGTGGTAACCTGCGATGGACTTAGCATCCCATCCAGGAAGGAGAATAGCAATACTCCTAGTCACTTCATGGTAAGGAAACTAGAGTTAATCACTGCAAGTATAACACAACACGCTAACAGTGGTCAGGGCTTGTACCCAGGAGTCCAAAACACTTAACCATTAGGTCACAGTTCTTCCCTACTTGTTCAAGTGGTGTTGGTTGACTAACAAAGTTTTTGTTTTATTTTATTTTTACAGTTAAGCTTACACCCAATCCACCTGAATTGACAAGGCAGATGAAGAGGTTAATCAAGTACATTGTGAGATACGTGGACGAGTAAGTTAATCCCAAACAGTGATTAATTCTTATTTTCTCTTTTCATTTTGACAACAAATTCTAAGTAAGCAGATTATGAAAATTAAGAACCTGATCATCTTAACCCTTTCTCTCCCAAGAGTGTCAAACGGCTCAAAAGTGAAGAAAAAAAAATCCCAAATTTCATTTTGCAAGAAATGGAACAACAAACAGCACCATATGAAAGTACTGCTCAATAGCTTTCATTTGAATGGTCACACACTAGGGTTTCATCCACATGCTTAAAAGTTAAAAAATAAACAATTGAATTGATGCTTGATTCTGGGAGTGAAAGGGTGAAATCCAAGATGGCGGATACACCTCGGTGTGTCGTGTGTCCGCCATCTTGGATTTGTATGGAAAGCAGTAACCTTAATAGCTTTTAATAGTAGACACATGTACGCGTTTCAGGCCTGTTTGTCATCTTGTCTTGTCCGTTTATCCTCAGTTCGACCACACGCAACTTGGCCGAAATCTTCATGGTTCTACCCACGCGGAAAGAATTGCCTGACTACTACCAGATAATTAAGCATCCCGTGGACATTAGAAAGATTCGGGTAAGAGGCAGGATTAACTGGTGTTGTAGAGAGGTTTCAATAAGAGTAAAGTGTATGGCGCACGGTCGGAGTCACTGTATTGTGCTCTTGGGCAAGACACTGAACTCTCACAGTGTGCCTCTCCACCCTGGGCCTGGTTGTTTGAAAGCCGATTAACGCTAATCCTGGATTAAAAGTCAATCGAGGTTTTAATTTCTCTAATAAAAAAGTGTTTTTCGCCGCTAATGTTTTGTGGAGATTAACATTAGTCAAAGTCAAAACTGAAGGACAAAAAATATCAACAGAAAACCCCACTGAAAAGTTACAAAACTGAAATAAAAATTGACGCTAATCCTGAACAACCTGGCCCAGGGCCGGGTTGTTCAAAGGACGATTAAGCTAATCCAGGATTAGCTTGAATATCGATTTCTGTTTTGTAACTTTTCAGTGAAGTTTTCTGTTCATATTTTTTGTCCTTTAGTTTTGACTTTGAATAATCTCAAACTCTGCAAAACATTAGAAGTAAAAACACTTTTATACAAGAGAAATTACAACCTCGATTTACTTTTAATCCTGGATTAGCGTTAATCGGTTTTCGAACAACCGGGCCCTGGAGTATAAATGGGTACTGACGAACTGTTAGGGCAACCTGACAGACAGACAACCCTGAGGGAGTAGCAATACTCCTAGTTGCTTCATGCTACAGAAACCATGATAAGCTACAGCATTGTAGGCCAGTTTCATGTACAGCTTTACCTACGTATTCCTCTTTGTAGCTTCTAGAAATTCGCTACGGCGGTTAATTTACTTTTATCAACTCCGAGTTGATAATCAACATAGTGTTTCACTTGCCCGCCGACGCAGCACCACAGTTTCATTAGAAACTAATCACTTTGTCCGTTTGTTGTTTGTTTGTTTGTTTGTTTGTAGCACACTGCTAGAACCTGACAGTAGTTCTTCATGCATGTCAGGCGTAAAAAGTGTGCAACACTAACCCAGGGGTTCACTATTAAATAAACACCACCAGAAACTGATTTCAATGAGTGGGGTTTGATAGTAAATCCTGGTACACTAGTAACCTGCGATGTACTAGCATTCACATCCAGAGGAGTAGCAATATTCCTAGTCGGCTTCATTCTATGGAAACTGGAGTTAAGGTCATTCCATCGAAATAGAACTTACAATAGATTTTCATTCAAACTTTGCCTATTGGTTGTTTATCTTAAGGGAACTTAAATTTTGAAATAAAAAAGGGGGGTCCCGGTATTCGTTTAGGAGCAGGCGGACCTTGTATATACCCCTTAATTCCTTACAATATCAGCTTCCAGGAACGTTTTTATTAGCTAAGTTCACGTTTCCGGTGATTATTTATTCTTCTGCAATAGAAATTAGTCTATATTTATTTTATAGAAAGAAGGTGATTGCTAGACTCAAAATAAGAGAAAAAATTGATAGGTCACCGTACTCGTTTACGAGAAAACGACGATTCATCTCTCTGGCGAGCTTAGCCGTAAAGGAAAAGCCGCCATTTTCTTAATGTGCGCGCGCTAATGACGTGTGAAATCATGCGCAGTAAGGATGCGCAATGCAATACTAAGGAATAACCTTAAGCGTTGGCTGAGCCACTACCGAGGCTTTAAAAAGGCTGTACTGCTACTATTATGTTGTATGCCGGTCGTGGCAGAGTATTTGAAGACATTTTGAACCGATTTCCTAAAAAAATGTCCTTCATTATTCAACCTGTTTCTAGAGCGTAAAATGGTTGTTACGTTACATTCCGTTCCGTTACGTTACAGGAGAGAATCAACTCGCACAAGTATCGCATTTTGGATGACCTTGAAGAAGATTTCACTCTGATGTGCAAGAATGCCCAGACCTACAACATTGAGGGATCCATTGTAAGTTGCAACTCTGAATTATTTTCCTTTCTTAATGAAAGAAATGTATTTTCCTGTGTTTGACTGTGGAATTGGCAGGAAAATATGCTCTCATCGTATCCAATGTTTGGTTAGAAATGTGCGCTGGTATGTGAGGGTGTCAGGAGTATATATAGGTGTGAAATGTCAAGGGTGTTCATCGCGGGCGTTACGCGCAGCGCTTGGCTTGGAGCGAGCCACACCCAAGAGTTGTGTGTGTGTTGTTGTTTGGGGGATGAAACTGGGTTTAGAGGAGAGGGGCATTATCCTTATAATCTATTTTAACATTATTTCAAGAAGCTAAAAAGCTACCTAGATGACAGGAAACCCAGCAATCATGTTTGATTTTGTACAACATTACTCGACAAATGACAGGAGTGTGGATGCAATTCCTTTACGAAATTGTGTTTTATCATTTACATCTATCATTTACCGGGAACATCGTTATATCGAGTATCGTTATATCGAGGTTCCACTGTAGTTAGAGATACTGCAGTTGTTATTCCATAAGTTGACGGACAATTTATTGCCTGTTTTTACAGTTTTACTGAAGCAAATACAAGAATTGTAAATTACCTTTCTATTTGTTGCAGATTTATGAAGACTCCATCAAGCTTCAGGTAAGTCATGACAGGCTAATCCTTCCTGTAGTCAGTCACTATCTCACAATAATGAATTGATACTTTTTTCGTCAAGCTTAACATTACTGATCCGTTTTGAAAAAAATCAATTATCAATACAGTTCAATTCACATTCTTCAAGTCTTACAACTCTGTTTCTGTAAATTACATTCTTCATATTTATCAAGATTAGATAAATAATACATTTATCTGGCAAGTAAAATTAACACAGTTTAGTTATACACCCTTCCATTGTGCCCTTCTATCCCCATCATCCTTTCCAAGCTGGCTAGTGTATTTTGAGTAAATCATATTTAGTGACAAAGACTTAGGGAACCTAGGGAAAACTTTGCAGTACACACATGTACGCGTTGCGTACCTATTTTTATCTTTACTGTTAGATGTGGTGGCCTTATGGTTGGTAGATCGAGTGGTCCTGGTTCTAGCGCTGGATGGGATCACTGTGTTACGGTCTCAGTGCAACCTCGTCCCCAGAGTCTTCTCGGCGTTCTAAATGGCGGCGTGAAGAAGAGCCTGGCAAACAGCAGGTCACGTGACCACAAAATTAGCCAATCGCGAGCCCACCGCCATTTTGAAACAATCAAAATCTCCAATATTTTTTGAGGCACGTGATGCTGTTCGACAGGGTTTTCTTCGTGCCCATCCGCCATCTTGAAAGCGGAGATGGCCCTGGAGACGAGGTTGGGTCTCAGTGGGCAAGACACTTTACTCGCACAGTGCCAATTGCTGGTGCAACCTGACTAAAATACTGGTTGGGGGGGGGGGGGGGGGGGGGGCAGGGGGGGGGCAGGGGGGGGGGGCAGGGGGGGGGAACCTGTGATGGACTAACATCCCATCTAGGGGTAGTAGTGATACTCCTAGTCACATCATGCTACAGAAACCGGAGTCAAGCGCCAGCCTGATAAGCCACGAAATGCGATAAGATACGGCTACAGGGAGGAAAAGGGAAGGCGACTTTCATATTGTGGTGCACGCTCGTTGAAAATTCCTCTTCCCTCCTTTTTCTTCAATTGCCACCCAGCCCCAAGAACAAATCGAATTTACTGAATATTGACAGATTTATTCTTGGAAGAGCCAAGTCCTTACTAAACCAACAATTGTTTCTTTTACAGTCCATTTTCACGCATGCTCGACAAAAGCTGCAGGCTGGCGAGGAGTTACAGTCGGCTCAGTCCGCTATACCGGAACCGGAAGTGGAAAGTGAGAAAGAAGCAAGCGATGGAGAAGATGACGATGATGACGTCGTTGACACTGTAAGAAACAGCTATGTCACGTCATTTTGAAGTCATTTTTTTGGCAATATACAAAATTGCCTTCAAATCGAAGTACATCTCAAAATAGTTTACTGAGGTAGAGAAACACTAAAGAGGTAATAGTGAACCGAAAAGGAACAAGGATGGTTAAGATTGGGGAAGATTAAGACGGATTGTGAACGACGAATTTGAAAACCGTAGTCTTAATTTTTCAAGATGCGTTATCCGGGACATACATTGCGCCAAGTAATAGAGAGTTCGGCTGTAGAACATAAACCTTTTTTTCTTTTTAACATTTCAAATTGTGTGCTCTTTTTCTTTTAGGAAGGCGAGGGTGAAGAAGTAGAGTCAGTAGGATCAGACATGGAAGGTCAGATTCTAAATTCTCCTTGCTTATTTCCATACATTTCCTATTATTGCTTAGGGAGAATTTAGTTCTAAAATCAAGTCATTTTTTTCATCAGTGTGCCAAGCTCCAAATATCAATTCTCCTTACTGACTGTTGTTCATTTCTTAAATTTTGGTTCTGAGAATTTGGTTGTACATCAAGACAACATCCCTTTGTTGATGATTTTCTTTATTCTCATCACCTGTCTGCTTAGCAATGAATAGATATTGTAACGAGAAATAAGCTTTTGATCACACATTTAGAGCTATGTCACGATAATGTTAAGTCATCTTTTGCTATGTTGAAAATTACCTTCAAATTGAATGAAACCTAAAAATAATAGATTACTAAGGTAGAAAAACACCAAAATATAATAAGAAACCATACAGGAACAAGGATGGTTAAGGATGGAGAAGATTAAGACGGATTGCAAATGACAAACTTGTTTATGTTTTCTCTCTTTAGCTGGAAGTAGTCAGTCATCTCTAAAGATGCGCATTAAACTTGGCAAACAGTCGGTGGAAAAAGCCAAGATTGAACTTGGTGGCATTGTAAGTTTAAAGTTGATTCTGTTTTTGTAGAACCTTTCTCTTCAGCTCCATTTACAGTCGAACATTTCGTAAGCGGACGCCCTTGGGACCAGAAAAAGTGTCCGCCTAGGAGAGAGAGGTGTCGGCTTATGGGAGGTTAAATTAAAATGTAGTGTTTGTGTGTGGTTGGGGCCATGAAGCTTAGGGTCTACGTGTCCACTTAGGAGAGGCGTCCGCTAATGGGAGGCTAAAAAGGTAGTGTTTGTATTTAGCTGGGTACATGATTAAGGGTGTCCGCTTACGGGAGGTGTCCGTTAGCGGAGGTTGGACTGTCCTCAATGCTGGTATAGAGCAAGGTAATCCACCATGTTCGTTGAAACTTATGTGCGTTTGTGGGAACGCGTTGATCTAATCTTGTAGCTTCCTTTCTTCCTCCTCATCTCTTCATGTTTTTTACGTGCTCTCGCTCTACGATACCCCCAAAGGGGATTTCTTCGAGAAGCAAAGTTGTCTAAAATTCGCCCCTTTCGTGTTTTAAATAACTTTCGCAGAAGAAAAAGCGCCGAGGACGTCCGCCACGAATCCGACAGGATCCGAGTGATAACGAAGCTGACTCGTACCCGCCTTCGGAGAAAGGTTACAGTAGTGAAGGGGTGAGTGCATTGTCTAGTGTGTTTCGGGGGGGGGGGGGGGGGGGGGGGACAGGGGTGTGTGAACTTCCTGCTTTCAGTACTCCCTTTTCCTGCCCATTCCTTAGTGGCTCCCGCTCCACAGCGGTCAAACGTGACGCGCCTGCGCAGTTCCCGCCAAAACCCCACTGCGAAATGTCCTAAATTTACGAAGTCCTCCACTTAAGAAATGTACTGAAAACTTTGTACTCGGAGTATGCATAGATAATGTAATAATTGTTATCCACCAAGTGTCTCAGCTCGTATTTTGGTTTACCACTGCATGTTCTATAACGTTTCCTTACAAACGTCGCGGCCATTAAGCCGCCATTACGCTTCAATCTCCTGCAAAATCAAGGCAGCGAAAACCGGAAGTGGCGCCGGATTTTTGCGTTTGACCGCTGTGTGGGCTCCCGCCTCTTTGTGCTTTTCTTATTGCGAAATGTTGTGACTTGTTTTCCTGTTTCTCCTGGTTTCTGCCACCTTGGGAATCCTGCTTCCCGCAGTTGGTTCATGTTTTGAGCTGTGCGTTTACAGTTGTTTCGAGAAAGGTTGTCGGAAAAAAGCGCACGCGACAATCCCGAAATGTATTGTGGGTAGTTTTAAGTTCACGGTTCCTTGACTTCAGCATTTCAGGGAAATCTGAGAAAATGGCACGAGACGCCATGGACGTATGTTTGCGAGTGCTAAAGGAAAGCAACAAAAGTAGGTTTGACAGCTACAGTGTCAGGAACGTACCTTGCTGATCATATCCCAGATTACCTTTCGGGATTGTCGCGTGCGCTTTTTTCCGACAACCTTTCTCGAAACAGCTGTATCGAGTTATGATGCCCTCGGTAAGTTTGGAGAGCATCCAAGAAGCTAGAGTTGCCCTTGAATGCGCCTCGTGCAACTCTTACGCTTCTCTCGTGCTCTCCAAAACTTACCGGGTGCATCATAACTCGATATACGTACGCTAAAGATAGATAGATAGATACCTTTATTTAACCAGGGTTTCTCTTTCAGTAAAGCATGAATCAATTGTTAACGTTTGACTCTGGGAGCGAAAGGTTAACCCTCTCGTTCCCAGAGTCAAAACCTTGAGTCAATAAATGCGGTTGTAACTTTTGTCTGTGGATGAAACCCTAGTGTGTGACCATTCAAAGGAAAGCTATTGAGCAGTACTTTCATGTGGTGCTGTTCAAGACCTTTTCCTCGGTTGTGAACTTAGCACTCTTGGGAGTGAAAGGGTTAATGTTTATCTGTGTATTAACTCTAGCCACGTTTCCTCTTTACATTATTTCACCTCGCTTCGTTTACAATCCTTTACAGGAGACCTCTGACCGAGACGATTTTGCGGGCTCATCGCAGGAGGCAGCAGCCTCTCCTTCACAGAGGAAACGACAATGAGAAGAGGAACGTCCCAAACAAATGCCTCCTGACTGTGTATAGTGGAAACTGATTTCTTTGGAGAGCGGATTTTGTTCTAAACTGTTGTTACTAGGCTCGATCTCCGCCGCTCTCTCGAGTCCTGTCTTCGTTCCTCCCCGAGAAGAGAGTGGGGAGGGGGTTTCCGGGGGGGGGGGGGGGGGGTGAATTTTCCTGAACAGCGGCTGGTAATTGAGCCTATCTTGTTACTGGCCACATCAATTTAAATTGATTTTACGAGGTTCTTAAAACGTAAGGTCGTAGAGGAGACTTGTTGTAATAGGCGATCCTGCACGATAACGAAATGATTCAATTAGTCAGGAACAACTGTTAAACCTTTGACATAATAGAGCTTGAAATGGCAAAGAAAACGACCATATTTCCTTTTTGTTTAAAACCCAACTAAATCTCCCAAGATCAAGTTGTGTTTCAGATTATGAAGGGACTGAAATGTTTGATCGAAAGCAGATTGTCATGCAACCGTTCAACAAAAACGTGCTGGTACAACATTGACCAACCATTGACCAACATCTAACATTGTTGGGCCAACATGGCCAACAATTGTTGGCCTGTGTTGTTCAGCAATGCGCGCGCGTTTGGCTGGGGCCTCACAGACGCAGGATCCCAGCACTTTTCTATGTTGTTTGAAATGTGCTCTGTTTTACAATGCACAGATAAACATCTTAAAGGATGAATTACCTTAAATTAATCAAAAAAGGGAAAAACTTAGTTTATGCTAAAAAGTTTCCAGTTTCTTTTCCTAGATTGTAATGTAAATGTTGTAGTGTTACATTCCGACATCCAAATGGTTTAAATCGCTGGTAATCCCATAAAATGCATGGTCTTTTCCCGTTGTTAGCTAATTTTAAAGTACGCAGCACGTCTCCTAGCCTCCTACGCAGCTTGCGTAGGAGGCTACACGTCTCCAACATCCTAAATGGTTTATTGCGCGGGTAAACCCATGAAGTGCACGGTCTTTTCCTCTATGAACCAATTGTAACGTGCGCAGGCTGGTAAACCCATGAAGTACATGGTCTTTTTCCATTATGAACCAATCGTAACGCTGTAGTGTTTGGTGATTTCGGTGTATATATTTCGTTTGTATTTCAGACGTGTCTGTTGTAACTAAAGTTTGGTAATATTGTAATGACATATTTTTTTCTGATTTTGTATGTAACTGATGTAACAATAATAGAGAAGTCAGCGGGAGTTGTTGTAATTACAGGTTTTCTTTAAAAATAAAATTCTAGATGCATGCCCAGCATCCGTTTGGGTTGTGAAATTTCTGCGAGCGAGTGAAATGCAAATTCGAACGTGTTAAAAGCCGATTTAGTTCAGTTTGAAGGTCGGTAGTTTGATCTTAATTTTCGTTGTTGAAAAGTTCCTCTTGGGTATCAGAGCAGATTTTTGCACAAGCGTGGGACATCGAGCGAGTGAAAAACAAAATCGAACGTGATTAAAGCCGATTAGTTTTGCACAGCGGTACTTTGATCTTAGCAGCTTTCCTCGTTGTTGAAAGGCAGTTCTGTGTTTATTCTCGTGTAACAGAGCAGATTTCTGCACGGGATTTATTTATGACGTTGCACACCGGAAAGGAAATAGAGCCTAAATAATTAGCTTATGCCAGGATTGCATGCAATGAATTAACGGTACTTTGCGGTTGCGTGGGTGTGTGGGTACCAGAAAAACACATTTGTTTTGCCGGTAATTATGGACCTCTCTACCCCCTCTTGCAGTTCTGTTGGTGAAAATTCCAGGGGGGACTACTCCCATATTACTTAAACGCGCGTCTCGTCGGGTTGTGCTTTTGATTTTCTTGGAGGTTTGGAATACAAACTACAGTAATAAGATCGCCCCGAACGAGAGGTATAAGAGTGAGCCCAGCATATGTCAGTATACAGTTAACGGCCACCCTGGTTTTTTTTTTATTTTTTATTTTTTATTTTTTATTTTTTTTTTAATAACGGCCACCCTGTGAGTGACATAATTAACTTGTCCGTGTAGAGAGGTGGCTGTAGGGAGATTTCAAACCTAGCCGTTGTTGAGATGTGGCCTTTGTAGCTCTTTGTAGTAGGGAGGTTTCAATAAGAGTGTGTGGATCGGTGCGCGGTCGAGAAGTAAAAACCTGACCGTTGCAGAGAGGTGGCCGTTAGTGGAAGTTCGACCGTGTACCAGGCCTATACATTCACCAAACCCCTCACCTACCCCACCCATTTCAATTGCGAGATTTTTTTTTGGACCGCTTGCTTTCGGCACGAGCGAGGAGTTTAACCAATCATAACAAAACCTCGTGATATGATATGTTTTGATTGTCGAGTTGACATTACCAATCCGGTTTAGGTTAATACATGTTACATTATTCCCTGTATCTATTTCAGATAAGAAAGTCGACCGAAACATTAACTGGATACAGTTGAGAGCAGAGATGGTCGCAACTGTTTTCAGTGCGAATTTTATTCGTTTAGGCGTAATTCTCGGGCTTGGTTTAGTATTGCCCTGCCTGGGTAGAGGTCTAAAGAAATGCGAACCGTTGACTATACCACTTTGCCAGGGTCTGTCCTACAATACCACAATATTTCCGAACATGTTCAATCACAGAACACAAGAAGAGGCTGCGCTTGAGCTCAACCAGTTTGCTCCTTTGGTGGTGAAATCGGCTTGCTCGGACGATTTGCAGTTTTTCCTTTGTTCCGTGTACGCCCCGATCTGCACAGAGTTAAATACTCCAATACCGCCTTGCCGCTCTCTTTGTAACAGTGCTAAACACGGTTGTGAAGCGTGGATGAGACGTTCCGGCTTCACATGGCCAGAGAGTTTAATCTGCGATAGATTTCCAGAACATGGAAAAGAGATCTGCGTTGCAAATACAAGCGAGGCTACTCGCCAGCTGCCGACAGCCAAGAGAGTCAAGAGAGCTTCAGGTTAGTACCAACTTGACCTTGTAAAGATAATTAAGGACCCGGGGGAGTACTCCCCGAAAATTTGGGTGGGGGTGTGCGGCGCGCGTCTTGAACCCCTTACCCTATTTCAGACCTGACCCTAAAAATTTCCCCCTTTTAAAACCAAAATGGCAAAAATCTATACCCTATTCCAGACAAGTAGGCAAAACATACCCAATTTGGGACCAAAATGTTCAAAATCTATACCCTAGACCAAAATTAAATGGCTCAAAAACCATACCATTTGGTGTTGCACATACCCCCCTGGGATTAAGGATCAGTCAATTCCTTGCAAACTCAGACGGTTCTTTCAAGCAAAAGCAGTCCATGTTTTGACATACCGCCACCTGTATAAAGGATATTTTGATTAGACGCGATTTGAACCTAATTTGTACCTTCAATCTTCGACACGAACATTTTGGAGTGTAATATTAAACGGAAAAAAATTGGCACAAACGTTTCCTTCGGAATAATCACGTTTACTTGCATGGAATATTTGAGGATGATCGATGGGAATTGTGGAATAAGTCGAATTTCAGATAAAGAATAACGGAATTATGAACGTTTCATGATCTCTTTCATATTAATCCTTTTCAATTCATCCCAGATTAAATCGAGCGTGACTCCGTGATAACTTGCGTTACTGGACAGAAGTCAAGATCTGTTTCAATCGTGTGTGGATATTTATAGCCCGGGGGGGGGGGGGGGGGTACTCCCTATAATAGACTATACGTACGGGGAAACTCCGCTCGAAAGGGGTACCTTTTCCGGCTGGAGGTATATAAAAGGGTAGGGATTTCACGAGTTGAAGTATAGAAAAGGGTAGGGTAAACTGTCATTTTAGGTATTTAAAAGGGCCTTATTTCCGAAAATATCTCGAACAGACGCACCTAACCGCTGATTCATCCAAGCATTTTAAGGGGCTACTCAAGTGAAAAGTTTAGGAAAGGGATGCAGTGTTTCAACTGTAGGTATGTGAAAGGGCATCCTCGGAGACCCAGGGGCAGATAGTGGGGACGAGCGAAAAAAATCGGCAAAGAAAAGTAGGAGCGAACGATTGCCGATTTTTTTCGCTCGTCCCCACTATCTGCCCCTGGGTCTCCGAGGATGGTGAAAGGGGTACTTACTACTAATTTCTATGGAAGGTACATGAAAGGGTTACCTTTTCTCTCAAAAATGGTCTATAAAAGGGTAAGGGTTTGGACCCCGTCTAAAAATGTGTTGAGTAGCCCCCCCACCCCTCCCAAAAAAATTTGTAGAGCCATATTTTAATATGAAACTATCCGTCTTGCCAGTAATGGCAACCTTCTGGATCAATCAATCAATTATTTGCCCTTAAGGTTACATTTAATACTTGTTTTCTTTCTCAGCATGGAAGCAAGGGTATAGATATCACGCTGGCTATCGGTCCATGCCGAATGTTAAATGTAGCCTTATGTCAGATCACGATATACGTATAGAGTAATTGTTTTGTCATATGCAAAACACCTTCAAATCGAAGGAAACCCTACAATTCTAGGTGATAATAAAACAAAATGGAACAAAGATGACTTATGAAATTGGCAATTCGTTCGTTCGATTGTTCGTTCGTTCGTTCGTTCGCGCGTTTGTTTGTTCGTTGATTTGTCGTTTGCTGTTCGCTCTTTCGTTCCTTCGTTCGTGTGCGTTCGCTGTTTCGTTCGTTTGTTGTTTCGTTCGTTAGTTATTAGAATTTTTTTTTAAAGCATTGTCGTACTTTAATTCTAATCGTGTCAAAATAACGGTTCTTGATTGATTGATTGATTGATTGATTTGTTCGTTCGTTCGTTCATTTGGTCGTCTGTTTATTTGTTCCTTGGTTTGTTTGTTGTTTGTTTGTTTACCATACGGTCTCCTTTTGCTTTCTGTCAGATGAAGACGGCTTCATTCTGCTCGCCAATCGTAAAGACATACGCAGCATCAAGCTTGACTCAGCAACCGAAGACACAATGATGGTCCCGCACCAGATGGCAGCAGTGGGAATAGATTTCGACTTTGATACGGGATTTATTTACTGGACTGATGTCACCATGGGTTACATTCAGCGCGCGCCGGTCAGTATCATCGATCAAAGCATGGCTGCGGCCCCAGGGTATGAGGTTGAGGTGGTGGTGCAAGGTCTTGGCTCGCCTGAAGGACTTGCCGTTGATTGGCTGAATAAGAAGATGTATTGGACAGACACAGGTACTGATATGATTGAAGTGGCTGATTTGAATGGCGACCACAGACTGCATTTGATTACAACAGGACTCAAGAAGCCGAGAGCCATTGTTGTGCATCCTATTGCTGGGTAAGTTTTGTAGATTTTGATTTTCTGAGTGCAACCTCGATCCCATGAGGGTCGAGGTTGTTCTGAGTGTTGTGTTGACTGACTTTCAACGTGATATTTAGAACTCGATGCTACCACAAGAATGTCATCTGTTTTAGTGAAAACGGGAAAATGAGAAATTTTAAATTATCTATTCATCCATCCATCCATCCATCCATCCATCCATCCATCCATCCATCCATCCATCCATCCATCCATCCATCCATCCATCCATCCATCCATCCATCCATCCATCCATCCATCCATCCATCCATCCATCCATCCATCCATCCATCCATTCGTTCATTCATTCATTCATTCATCTACTAGAGCGGTTTTCAATTGAGTATCGAAAGTAATCGCTGAATTACTTTGGTTTTGCTTTACTACGTTCTGTGATTGATTTAAAAAAAAATCGCGCCACCTTCTCAACCAATTAGATGCAAAACCAAAACCAGTCACGACTTGGTCACACGTGTTTTCCCGCGCTTGGCGTCGGTTACGTGTATTTGCTTTGAGTTCTGATTGGTTCATTCTGTTGTTTACGTTTGTTGTGATTGGCCATTATAATTGCTTTGCTTTGGTTTAATCACTCTTCCTTCATTCATTCAGTCAGTCAGTTAGTAAGGTAGGTATAAGTAAGTAGTATATCAATATTTTAAAATTTCTCCTTGCAATAATATTATACTTTTACAAGAAGTGAAAACTAAGGTTAAAGGAAATGTCGTTGAACTGATTTTTTTTCTTCCAGATACATATTCTGGTCTGACTGGGGTAACCCAGCCAAAATTGAAAAATGCGCAATGAACGGAGACAGTACATCACGCCAAGTTCTCGTCAACCGAGGCATCGTGTGGCCAAACGGACTGACGATAGACTACCATGAAGGTCGCCTTTGGTGGGTTGACGCTAGGCATGGTAAAGTTGAATCTACGGACTTGAACGGTGGAGATCGTAAGATGATCTTACATAGCAGGAGTCTTCGCCACACCTTTGACATCGCTGTCTTCCAAGACTCCATCTACTTGACGAAGCGACGCCAAGGACGTAGGGTCCTTAAAATAGAGAAGGACAGTGGCGGTGGAATGGTAAGGATAGCACGAGGCTTGTATGGACCGAGAGGACTTGCCATTTATCATCGATCGAGGCAGCCTGGACCTAGAGGTCAGTGTCGGAATGATTCTTTTTTCGTATTACTAGCGGTTGGCAAAATACAAATATAAGAATATGTGAGTCCGGATTAGAGCGGTTTCAATTGAGTGTCGAAAGTAATCCGGAATTGCTTTGGTTTTGCTTTACTATACGCTCTCTGATTGGTGTAAAAAAAAAACTCGCGCCACCTACTCAACCAATCAGATGCAAAATCAAAACCAATCACGACTTGGTCACACGCGTTTTCCCGCGCTTCGAAACATGTGCTGTGCATTTTAACTTTCTTTTTTCTTCGAGTTCTCATTGGTTCATTACGTTTGTTGTGATTAGCCATTGTAATTGCATTGGTTTTGGTGTTAAGACACTCAATTGAAAACCGCTCTAAAGGCCAAGTAATACGAGCAACATTTTTCTTGCAACTTGTTGCGTAACAATGTTGCATTGCAAGTTGAAAGCGTTGCTGTGCGTATTACCACCCGTGTTGCACAAAGTTGAACTCATGTCTACTTCGGGCAACTTGTTTTTGCAACTTTGCAACATGTCTAGTAATAAACGCAACAATGCTTTTCAACTTGCAATGCAACATTGCTACGCGAGAAAATGTTGCCAGTATTAAGGCCATGTTACACGAGGCAATTTCGTTGCAACTTGCAACGCAACGATGACGACTGAAAAACATTGCAAGTTGCAGAGGAGGTGTCACACGTTCGCAATTTTTTTTCGCAACTTGCAACGCGCCTTTCTCCGGCCGGCATCTTGAAATCTGCGCGAGCGAAGGACGCGCTCTCATTGGCTCATTTGAACAAAATTGCGTTGCATGTTGCGATTGACATGTTACACGCAGCAACTTGTCTCGCAACGTTGCGAAAAGTAGAGGATAGTTCTACTTTTCTTGCAACTCGAAACGCAACATTTTTGTTGCGTTGCAGTTGCAAAAATGGGGTGTTACACTAAGCAATTTTTCGTGCAACTTGTGACAAGTTGCAGGAAAAATTGCCTCGTGTAACATGGCCTTTACTTGCTTGTTTGTTTGCATTTCTGTATATTTCTTTCACGTTATTGACGGTGAGCATACATATTTTTGTACGTCGTCTAAAATTGCTTTCAAATCACAGGAACCGTCAAAATATTAGTCAACGTAGATGGAAAAACACCAAAGAAGTAATAATAAACCAAATAGGTACAAGGATGGTTAACACTGACGAAGATTGAGACGGAATACGAACCACGAACTTGAAAAATTCCTCAAGTAGCTCCTTCGTCGAAGTAAAGACCATTGTTTCATTTCTCCTCTCTGTACACAGGAGTTCATCCATGCAGTTCCTCTGCAGAGTCTGTAGGCTGTAGCCACATCTGTTTAACAGCACCAAGAGATCTTTACCCAGATGGCTACACTTGTCACTGCCCGCCAGGATTAGGTCTGCTTCAAGATCAGAAAACATGCAATTCTACAGGTAATTGTTCACTGAGCTAAACTTCAGAGTCATGCCAATGTGGAAACCAACCCTCCCCCCAGGGGGGACTCCCATAGAAAAGTGACAGGGGTGATCGTCGGAAATTTTGATAGTGACCCCTAAAAGGTACCAGAATCTCGTTTAGTGGGCGTGGCTCAAATTCATTTTCAACCCGGAGAGGTATTAATTCTAAGACAAAACTAATTCCTGTCATATTTTTCTCAGGCTTAGGCGGGACTTAACCTGAATGCCATTTTTCCGCGACTTAACATGGGTTAAATGGAAATATCTCGTTCACGTTTCAAGCAATCCAAATGAATCTATGTTATGGGGTGTTTTATAAATTTTTGGGTGATTTTTGGGTATATTTGAGAGGAAATAGTTTTTCTCAAAGGAGTTGTAAAATTTAGGGAAATGAGAAATATTGAAGATTTAATGTAGTTTTAAAATTAGAATTTGAAGTTAAAAATTAGTAGATTGACATTGACAGACAGTTGATACCCACGCGAGAGCACCCGCGTGGGTATCAACTATTTTTCCTTCTATCCCTTCTTTAAACCTCTTAAGATTTCATTGAAATTCATGTAGAATCCCCCCTTAATAGCTAACAGATACCGGGATATCTCTGACGGTGGTCATTTTAGATTTAGACACCCTAAGTGGTACATGTACCAAGCCTAGAATTTTTTAACCCCTTAAAGGTACAACGATTATCCCCGCTACTTTTATACGGTAACTACCGCGCGCTGATCCACCAGACTAACAAAAGGAAAATGGGACTTTTAAACCTTCACTCCCAGAGTCAAACCTTGCTTCGATAAATGATGAAGGAAAGTTCCATATTCCAATCAGCTCCAATACAAGGATATAATGAATACATAGCACCAAACAACGTGGGCACCGGAGCGGGGCGAATGGGTGGCGCCTCCCCTTCAATTTGGGGGGCCTTCCCCAGAAAAAAAAAATTGAGATTTCAAGCTCTGAAAAGTGTATTTTGGTGGATCCTGGGGATGGTTTTGCTATGGATAATGGAAAAAGCAAAAAACCCTCAGGTCTTATAGGGGGGTCCGGACCCCCCCGACCCTCCCCCTGGATCCGCCACTGCAGAGGTAACTTGTAACTCCAAGGCGTTTGTGTGAAGAAAAAAGAAAAAGAAAAATGCGCTCTGTCCCAAAGATGACGGTAAGCACAATGAAGTAAAAAACTTATCTTGTTTTTCACAGATGCACTTGAATGTAAAGAAGAAACTTGTCTAAATGGAGGCTCGTGTATCGAGAGAACCAACACACTTCCCTTTTGCAGGTAGGCAGGCGATTCGCCTTAAACATTTTGGAGCTTGGGATTCTAAAAGATTGGCAACAGTAGCGAAAATTACCTTCTTAAACTCATAAAAAAGTCATCAAGTTACAGCAAAGGCAAAGTTACCAGGTCTCTTCAGTTTTTCTCTCGATTGAGAAGATGTATCAAACACTCGAGAAAGTGTTTCATCTGATTTCCAAACACCTCGAATTTTTTCACCAATTTCGTGAAAAAATACTCCGCTACGAGTCCAATTTTCATCTCTCTTCTCGGTGTTTGGAAATCGGATGAAACACTGTCTCGAGTATTTGATATATTTCGTGACCTAGCCGTAGAACATATTTACTAGTACACCAATATTGACCAATATTGACCCTATCATTGATTTGATGGGTTGTGAATCATGTAAGGTAACGTCTGTAGCCCACAACTGCCGGAGTTTATCCCGCTTTCTGTAGCATGAAGTGACTAGGAGTAATATTTGCTACTCCCCTGGATGGAATGCTAGTCCATCACACGTGTCGCCGGTACCCATTTATACTCCTGGGTGGAGAGAGGTACTGTGAGAGTTAAGTGTCTTGCCCAAGAACACAACACAATGACCCCAGCCAGCGCTCGAACCCGGACCGCTCGTTCCGGAGTCCAACGCAGACCACCGCGTCTCTCCCCAGTTTGTACGATTTCTATCAGTGGTGGATCTGACACAGTTCTAAAATGCACGACACCACTGCTTCGTTACTGTATTAAATCCACAGAGGGCGGACCGAATTAACTCGTTATTTTATTTTCCTTTAGTTGCCCCTCCAATTACAAAGGAACCAGATGTGAAGTATTCGTCCCAACCCTTCCGCCAATGACCATTTCTCCCATAACAAATCAAGACAAGTGTGAACCTTTGACCATACCTCTTTGCCAGGGTCTACACTACAATACCACAATATTTCCAAACATGTTGAAACATAGAACACAAGTAGAGGCTGCGATTGAGATCCACCAGTTTTTTCCTTTAGTGAAAGTGGCTTGCTCGGACTATTTACAGTTTTTCCTTTGTTCCGTGTACGCCCCGATCTGCACAGAGTTAAATGCTCCAGTTCCGCCTTGCCGCTCTCTTTGTAACAGTGCTAAACACGGCTGTGAACCGGTGATGAATCGTTTCGGCTTCACATGGCCAGACAGTTTACGGTGCGAAAAATTTCCAGAACTTGGTAAAGGGATCTGCGTTGGCGGTGATACAACAAGAGCACCCACTCACCAGCCGCCGACAACTAAGAATGGTAAGTCTGCTACTAACTCGCTACTAAGTTACTAAGCTACTATATAGAAGGATGTTTTCTTGGATGAAATCTTATCTGTCAGAATCTGTTCGTTGTTTAAATTTTTGTGCGAATTTTTTTATTTTGTCACTTGAAAATGATGTCATGGCGACATCGAAACGTTGTGTTAAGTAACGAAGTAACGACGTCTGCTTTGAAATTACAACGTATCCTTGAGATAATGCAATTACCAATAAATGTAATTTGAGGATGGTCGACAGGAATGATGGAATAAGTCAAAATTCATCCATTCGCTCCTACCTCCTTTTCCTTCCTTACATCCTCTCTTCATTCGTTCGTTCATACCGTCATTCTTTCATTCATTCATTCATTCATTCATTCATTCATTCATTCATTCATTCATTCATTCATTCATTCATTCATTCATTCATTCATTCATTCATTCATTCATTCATTCATTCATTCATTCATTCATTCATTCATTCAGGATTTTTTCATTCCTTCCTCCCTTCCGTCCTCATTTCGGCTGTGATATTGTTCCATATTGTTTTTCCCATGTATCTCAGCACGTTTATCCCGATTGTGATCAAACAGTCGTATTGAAATCAAGATCCATCAGAAAGTTGTTAAAAAGTTGTTAAAAATCCATCAGAAAGTTGTCAAAAAGTTGTTAAAAATTAATCAAAACTTTGTCGAGTGGCAATGGTAGAGCACTCTTCACTGTAATAACCCTATGTCATCATTCATGCCCAACTTACATGTACGTCTTGTGACTGGTTTCTATTGAATTCTAATAGTTGAGAGTATAAAGTATAAAGTTGACTGCATTGATGTTGGCGGCATAAGAAAACCAGGCTTCATGAAAAAAATCACTGCAGCAAAAAAAAATTAGAATAAATTATCAAGTTGTACATTTGTGAATTTTTCGTTCATGAGACTCGCAGTCTTAAGGACTGTTTTTTAAATTTTCTTATCTGTTCACAGTGTATCTATCATTTGACTGGCGGCCAAAGAACACGACGGCATATGTAAACGACCATCTCTGGCTTCACTGTAATGCGACAGGCAACCCCAAACCCAAGATCTTTTGGAGCAAGGAGGAACAAGGCGGCGACAAGCTTGACGAAAAAAGGTTCATTCTGTACACCAATGGAACACTTCATATTAAAAGTGTGCGCATAGAGGACGAGGGACAGTACTACTGTATCGCCGCAAACCATGCCGAAATGAAACAAAGCAAGTTCAGTCTGAAAGTACAGAGTAAGTGGATTGTTTTGTACATGCATGTACATGTGGGCTTTGTCTTCTTTGTAGCTGTTAGAATCAGGGAAATGTTTTGTTTGCCGAGTGCAAAGGAGGACTGCTGTGAGATGCAGACTTGATGTGTAAAAATTTGCCTGTTGTTGTGACTAACTCTTTAATAATTAGACTCCGAGTTTTCTAAGTGCCTTGTTGACAAGTAGTCTAAATCGATTCGTTAGTGCAAAGTGCACTATAGGTATGGATGTGTAGGGCCGCCCCGGTGATAAGACGCTAGTTCGTTATGCCGTAAACTTTGATAATCAATTAATTAATTAATATGAATTTTAAATAACTCCTGCTTGGGCCACGCGTGCACACCACGCAAAACGTGGGTGATATATCTTGCGTTATTACTACTTGTATTTAGCACAATATATATTTGTTTCGGACAACGCTTTGCTGTCCTTGTGGTAGCTTTCTTTCTAGGATAAGGTGCTTACATGTAAATTTACGCATGCGCTGAAGATCTGTAGTACGTTCCTAACAACAAGTACATCGTAGATATATTGATTTTTTTTTTCATGCAATTTAACTGAAAGCTGAAGCTTCCAAATAGGTTACAAAACAGTTTGGGATAATAAGGAACATATTTTTCTTATTTTTGAAGTTTGCGTACATTTCTCTGGCTCTCCGCGCGTTTCATTCAGCTGTGCTCTTGTTTTGAGTCGCGACTCGCAATGCCAAAGAACAGCCGAAGCGCCGGTACTGAAGTCGAAATTGGCTGGCGTTTTTATCGCTGAGTTAATAATATGGCTTCTAAATAATTATTGTTGTCTTCTCGATTCAGAATTATTTTTATCTGATTCAAAGCAATTGTTTTAATTCCATCGGTTATTTCGATGTTTACGTTCACCACTCGATTCAAAGATTTATTTGTTTGCGTTTGGTTCTTTTGTTAAGTCAACAAACGTAATTATATTAAAGCTGAGCCAATGAAATTCAGCTGTTCTCACGGCTCATATTTCACCAAAGTGCTAGCCAAGAAACAAAAGACAAGCGGAACTCCACAACGCACGGAAAGTGAGCGATATTGTTTACGAATAAAATTGCTAAATTCTAAACAAAGAGTTCGTTTAAATAATATTTATAACGCTCTGTCTTGTAAAACCCGTTTGATTTGTGGAATTTGCTAAGCTGGTTGCGAACTTTGAGTTTGGTTAATTAAATTAAAACCAGTGAATGGGATGTGTTTTTAACATCAGATGGTGTTTTCCCGTGGGCAGTGAAGTCAAGAAATTGTTTTTCTGTGTATTGCTATATTAAATGTTGTTAGATTCAAGCAATTTATAGATAATAAATGTTTTGTTTGTCTGGGTCAAAAGGTCATCAATGAAATTTACATAAATATTTGAAGCAGACTTACAGGAAGGCTTTCCAACACAAGAGTGTAAAATTCACTATTTACTACACATTTTAAAACTGTTACACTGAACATTTCTTGGTAAACTAGAACTAAAAGGGTGAATGTTTTAAATTTGAAATAAAATATTTTTTTCTTGGCGTTGTCCCGTGTAACGCACATGTTCGTTTCAGCTGTCACGCATTCTTATCTAACTGTTTCTTTGTCAAATAGCAAATATAGGGAAGAGGTATGTAAAGACTTGATCAGACCCATATTTTTCTAGCAATGGGGGGATTGTACTATCACCCACCACCTTAGGTTTGGGATGGAATGTAAAAAAGAGGGGGGCTGACAGCTACATGCTACCTAAGGGTATATCGATGAGGGAGGGGGGGGGGGAGGGGGGGGGGGGGGGTGTTCATTAATTACATTCTGTACTACTCCTTGAGTCCCTGGGTGAATATCACCCTCACTGCCGTCAAAATCTACACAGAAACGGGAACGACTATTCAAGAATTTCTCAAAGTATGATCAATATATTGGTCGATATTCTGAGTGATCAGATAGGAATTTGCCACGCCGCTGAATGCAAAAATGATAAGACAAGATTTTACCTACAAAAACGACGTGGTTTGATTCGACGGAAAAGCGGGAAAATAGTCCATGAACTCTTTCTCGTCCCCAGGGCTCTCCCGGGGCCAGCTGGAAGATACGACTGGACTCTGGACTGGACTGTCGACTAACTTATGATAACAAATCTCAAAGTTATAAACTAGGCGTAATCACAGATTATTAAAGTGCGTTCGACAAAAGGTTAAGGACGGTGGGTTTTCGAGTTGCAGACAGAAAAGTTAGAGACATTATAAAACATTGTACAATTTATGAACAGTTCTGGGTACTGAGTTTACTCACGAGGCACGGTGCAATTTGAAACCATATATGCAAGTTGTAACTAAAGAACAGAAAAGTCATTGGCCACCCTCAAACTTGATTATTTATAACCCCCAGTTTCAGTAATAAATCAGAGGGTTAATGCTAGCAAAACAAACTTAAAAAGTTGACCTGGATTAAATTTCATACCTTCAATCAGAGGTCTATAACTAGAGGTTTCCATCTCTGGTATTGGGTCTTGGCCCATCAGATTCGCAGTTAGGCTATTTTTAGACATTTTTCGCGCGAAACCAGCAGCCAATCACGTTGAACCATTTTTAATATGCGAGCGCTACGCAAAGGCAGAAACTTTGCCGGCCAAGGAAAAGCGAAAAGCGTCACAGCAGAATGTAATAATTGTTTAAATACTTCACTAAATTTAGGTCAAACTTCGGTATACTTTTTGTAAAACTATAAATCGACTGAGTGATTTTTCAGTTCAATCTAAATGAAGCATGATTTGTATGAATTCGGCGGCAAAACTTGGCGCGGTGTCCAGTTGGCAGGTTGAATGAAAAGAAAGCAAGAGAAAGGTTTCTCCGCGGATTAATCTTCGCTCAATCTCTCCAAAGTTTCCTATATTCTGGAAAATTGTGCAGATGGTTTAGCTTAACATGGGAGGATTCGAAATAATTGTGGAGCTGAACATTATATTCATTTTACAAGTTGAACGGACACCTATACGCAGCCGAAGGTTTCACTTGTTTATACGGCGGGCAAAACTTGCACGACTACAGAATTAACGAACTGAGCTTGAAATCAAGTTCATTGAAGTAAAAGAACAAAGGAAACCCTCAATGTCTACATGGATGGAAATAAAGAGAATTTCACTGTGAAGTGAGCTTTGAATGATTGACTGTCACGAACGCTTGACGAACTGCCGTATAAGCTTAACTGATCCATGGATATTTATTGTGCTGATTTTAAAACTTAATTCAGCTGGAATTGACAAGCCTCGTCGAAATACAAGGTAACAATACTGAATAGACTAAGCTTAAACTTGTGTTGTAAACAGGTTTTCATTCTTTGGGCGAATTAATTGTGTCCGCGGTCTTCCCGTAAATTAAATTCAGGCTGCCTTTAGTGCTCTTTCAGTCGCATTAGTTGTACATTTTACAGGCATTTTCCATTAAATATTTCGTTCCAAACTTCGTGCATTATTTAGTAGAATTAACTTTTGTTTGATTTAGAAGGGCCAAGGCTTTTTACTTAGTGATTTTAGCCATTGTTTCAATCGACGAACAAACCGTCTTGAACAAAAATTGTCGAGCTAGCGCGTTCACTGACCATATTTGTCAGGCATGGTGCGTGATTGGCTGCTGGTTTCGCGCGAAAAATGTCTAAAAATAGCCTAACAGCGAATCTGATGGGCCGCGCGCAATGCTTGATGGAAACCTCTAGTTATAGACCTCTGCTTCAATGTGTTATTTTATACATTTATAATTATGTTTGGCGAAATAAACTTCAACATTTTTCGGGGTGTATATATTAAATATGACCAGAGTTTAAAGGAATCGATCGACTCGATCTCTGAATGAAAATTAAATGGCCGGTATGCAGACTATAAAAAAGTATAACACTTCGATTATATTTTCGAAATAGTACCATATATTTGACGGTGTACTACATGTACAAGAGTGAAGCACAACTACACAATCATTTTACTGGACTGGGTGAGCGCAATGACTGCTCAACAAACTCAAAAGTTGACTGTTCAACAAACTCAGTAAGCTTATAAACATAATGAGACATATAAATTAAAGTCACTTACTGCCAATTTTCGCTGGTGTGTTCAGAAGGGAATGTACATGTACATCGTTATAGATTACTTGAATTGACTTCAGTACAGGCATAAATAATCAACAATCGCTTGTGTGTTCCGAAGGAAGATATGTACAGACTGTTAGCCATAAGATGTAACAATCTTTTATCGATCGATGAACCGATCGACTCATCAACAGTTGTCATGCCCACATTTCACTCGTTAAATGTGTTATCTTTCCTTCATTTAAATACCAAAGTTTCATCAGTAATAGACCTGGTTTCATCAATTCTTGAGGCACAAATCTGACATCCTTGGTAAAATGTCCGCCATTTTGTTTGCACAACGAAACGTGACGTCATTCAATATTTTGACGGGAAGCTCCGCCCAGAATGGAAGACGGCCGGTCGGTCGGTCGATCGAACGAAATAATCCGCCTGGTATGCACAGGACACGCAGGAGATCACAGCCAAACCACGAGATTAGTATGCGTTCTACGAATGCAATTAAACAGTTTGCACTAGCCATTGTGTCTCTGGGTTTCATATTCCTTCATTCTGTTGTCTTCTTCATTTTTTCATATTCCTTCATTCTGTTATTTTCTTCATTTTTTCATTCTTTCGTTCCTTTGTTCCTTCATCCCTTCCGTCCTTCCTTCGGCTGTGATATTACTCCATATTGTCATTTCAGTCAGTTTATCCCAATTGTAATCAAACAGTCATATTAAAATCAAGATCTCTCCTCTTTTCACAGATACATTTTTGTGTAAAGCAGAAACTTGTCTAAATGGAGGCTCGTGTATCGAGAGAACCAACACAATTCCCTTTTGCAGGTAGGCAGGCGATTCGCCTTAAACATTGTTGAGTTTGGGATTATAAAAGATTGGAACCAGTAGCGAACATTACCTTCTTAAACTCATAAAAAAATCATCACATTACAGCAAAGGAAAAGTCATAACCGTGACGGAAGTTTGGATACCTTAATTTTTTATGATTTTATTTCTCCGTTTACTTCTCCGTTTTTCTTTCGATTGAGAATATATGTCAAACACTCGAGACAGTGTTTCATCTGATTTCCAAACACCTCGAAGTTCGTCAAAAATACTCCGCTACACGTCGCATTTTCATCTCTCTTCTCGGTGTTTGGAAATCGGATGAAACACTGTCTCGAGTATTTGGTATAGTACGTGACCTACAATGTAGCCCAAGAACATATTTACTAGTACACCAATATTGACCAATATTGACCCTTGGGGTGCTATTAACTAGGCCAGATTCTACCAGATTTCTAAAGTGGTGGTTC
This sequence comes from Desmophyllum pertusum, assembly GCA_029204205.1. NCBI lineage: Eukaryota > Metazoa > Cnidaria > Anthozoa > Scleractinia > Caryophylliidae > Desmophyllum > Desmophyllum pertusum. The sequence continues at coordinate 1,356,633 of MU826364.1, forward strand.
TGAGACAGTTCTGAAATGCAGAGCAGCACTGCTTCATGATTAAATGTATAAACTATTTATTTTATTTTTCTTTAGTTGTCCCTCCAATTACAAAGGAACCAGATGTGAAGTATTCGACCCAAGCCTTCCGCTAACGACAATTTCTCCCACTACGAAGCAAGGGAATTGTGAACCTTTGACCATACCTTTTTGCGTGGGTTTGCCCTACAATACCACAATATTTCCAAACATGTTGAATCCCCATAGAACACAAGAAGAGGCTGCACTTGAGCTCAAACAGTTTATTCCTTTGGTGCTATTTGGTTGCTCGGACGATTTGGTGTTTTTCACTTGTTCCGTGTACGCCCCGATGTGCTCAGAGTTAAATACTCCAATTCCGCCTTGCCGCTCTCTTTGTAACAGTGTTAAACACGGCTGTGAACCGGTGTTGAACAGTTTCGGCATCTCATGGCCAGACAGTTTAAACTGCGATATATTTCCAGAACTTGGTAAAGGGATCTGCGTTGGAGGTAACAGAACAGTAACCACTCACCAGCCGCCGACAACTAAGAATGGTAAGTCCACTACTAACTTGCTACTAAGCTCCTACATAAAGGATGTTTTTTTGGATGAAATCTAATCTGTGAGAATCTGTTACTGGTTTAAATTTCTGTGCGACAAAGATGATTGTTTGAATTAGAAATACGACATTTTAGGTTCGTTTTGGGGGGAATAACGAAGTAATGACGTTTGCTTTGAAATTGCAACGTATCCTTTGAATAATGCAATTTCCGAATGTTATTTGAGGATGGTCGACAGGATGGATGGAATAACTCTAAATTTATCCGTTTTGTACTACCTCAGTTTCCTTCCTTACATCCTCTCTTCCTCCATCTTCCTTTGTTCCTTCATTCTTTTATTCCGTCATTCCTTCATTCGAATTCTTTCGTTCCTTCCTCCCTTCCGTCCTCATTTCGGCTGTGATATTGCTCCATATTGTTGTTCCCATGTATCTCAGCACGTTTATCCCGATTGTGATCAAACAGTCGTATTGAAATCAAGATCCATCAGAAAGTTGTTAAAAATCCATCAGAAAGTTGTCAAAAATTAATCAAAACTTTGTCGAGTGGCAATGGTAGCGCACTCTTCACTGTAATAACCCTATGTCATCATTCATGCCCAACTTACATGTACGTCTTGTGACTGGTTTCTATTGAATTCTAATAGTTGAGAGTACACGTATAAAGTTGACTGCATTGATGCTGGCGGCATATGAAAACCATGCTTCATGAAAAAAATCACTGCAGCAAAAAAAAATTAGAATAAATTATCAAGTTGTACATTTGTGAATTTTTCGTTCATGGGACTCGCAGTCTTAAGGACTGTTTTTTAATTTTCTTATCTGTTCACAGTGTATCTATCATTTGACTGGCGGCCAAAGAACACGACGGCATATGTAAACGACCATCTCTGGCTTCACTGTAATGCGACAGGCGACCCCAAACCCAAGATCTTTTGGAGCAAGGAGGAACAAGGCGGCGACAAGCTTGACGAAAAAAGGTTCATTCTGTACACCAATGGAACACTTCATATTAAAAGTGTGCGCATAGAGGACGAGGGACAGTACTACTGTATCGCCGCAAACCATGCCGAAATGAAACAAAGCAAGTTCAGTCTGAAAGTACAGAGTAAGTGAATTGTTTTGTACATGCATGTACATGTGGGCTTTGTCTTCTTTGTAGCTGTTAGAATCAGGGAAATGTTTTGTTTGCCGAGTGCAAAGGAGGACTGCTGTGAGATGCAGACTTGATGTGTAAAAATTTGCCTGTTGTTGTGACTAACTCTTTAATAATTAGACTCCGAGTTTTCTAAGTGCCTTGTTGACAAGTAGTCTAAATCGATTCGTTAGTGCAAAGTGCACTATAGGTATGGATGTGTAGGGCCGCCCCGGTGATAAGACGCTAGTTCGTTATGCCGTAAACTTTGATAATCAATTAATTAATTAATATGAATTTTAAATAACTCCTGCGTGGGCCACGCGTGCACACCACGCAAAACGTGGGTGATATATCTTGCGTTATTACTACTTGTATTTAGCACAATATATATTTGTTTCGGACAACGCTTTGCTGTCCTTGTGGTAGCTTTCTTTCTAGGATAAGGTGCTTACATGTAAATTTACGCATGCGCTGAAGATCTGTAGTACGTTCCTAACAACAAGTACATCGTAGATATATTGATTTTTTTTTCATGCAATTTAACTGAAAGCTGAAGCTTCCAAATAGGTTACAAAACAGTTTGGGATAATAAGGAACATATTTTTCTTATTTTTGAAGTTTGCGTACATTTCTCTGGCTCTCCGCGCGTTTCATTCAGCTGTGCTCTTGTTTTGAGTCGCGACTCGCAATGCCAAAGAACAGCCGAAGCGCCGGTACTGAAGTCGAAATTGGCTGGCGTTTTTATCGCTGAGTTAATAATATGGCTTCTAAATAATTATTGTTGTCTTCTCGATTCAGAATTATTTTTATCTGATTCAAAGCAATTGTTTTAATTCCATCGGTTATTTCGATGTTTACGTTCACCACTCGATTCAAAGATTTATTTGTTTGCGTTTGGTTCTTTTGTTAAGTCAACAAACGTAATTATATTAAAGCTGAGCCAATGAAATTCAGCTGTTCTCACGGCTCATATTTCACCAAAGTGCTAGCCAAGAAACAAAAGACAAGCGGAACTCCACAACGCACGGAAAGTGAGCGATATTGTTTACGAATAAAATTGCTAAATTCTAAACAAAGAGTTCGTTTAAATAATATTTATAACGCTCTGTCTTGTAAAACCCGTTTGATTTGTGGAATTTGCTAAGCTGGTTGCGAACTTTGAGTTTGGTTAATTAAATTAAAACCAGTGAATGGGATGTGTTTTTAACATCAGATGGTGTTTTCCCGTGGGCAGTGAAGTCAAGAAATTGTTTTTCTGTGTATTGCTATATTAAATGTTGTTAGATTCAAGCAATTTATAGATAATAAATGTTTTGTTTGTCTGGGTCAAAAGGTCATCAATGAAATTTACATAAATATTTGAAGCAGACTTACAGGAAGGCTTTCCAACACAAGAGTGTAAAATTCACTATTTACTACACATTTTAAAACTGTTACACTGAACATTTCTTGGTAAACTAGAACTAAAAGGGTGAATGTTTTAAATTTGAAATAAAATATTTTTTTCTTGGCGTTGTCCCGTGTAACGCACATGTTCGTTTCAGCTGTCACGCATTCTTATCTAACTGTTTCTTTGTCAAATAGCAAATATAGGGAAGAGGTATGTAAAGACTTGATCAGACCCATATTTTTCTAGCAATGGGGGGATTGTACTATCACCCACCACCTTAGGTTTGGGATGATGGAGGGATGGAATGTAAAAAAGAGGGGGGCTGACAGCTACATGCTACCTAAGGGTATATCGATGAGGGAGGGGGGGGGGGAGGGGGGGGGGTGTTCATTAATTACATTCTGTACTACTCCTTGAGTCCCTGGGTTAATATCACCCTCACTGCCGTCAAAATCTACACAGAAACGGGAACGACTATTCAAGAATTTCTCAAAGTATGATCAATATAAATCGTACGGCATATGGCTTAGATTTCATTATAGCCGTTCACAGCTTATTTGATGACTTGCGTCTGAAAATAACCCGGGAAATAATTGGTCGATATTCTGAGTGATCAGATAGGAATTTGCCACGCCGCTGAATGCAAAAATGATAAGACAAGATTTTACCTACAAAAACGACGTGGTTTGATTCGACGGAAAAGCGGGAAAATAGTCCATGAACTCTTTCTCGTCCCCAGGGCTCTCCCGGGGCCAGCTGGAAGATACGACTGGACTCTGGACTGGACTGTCGACTAACTTTTGATAACAAGTCTCAAAGTTATAAACTAGGCGTAATCACAGATTATTAAAGTGCGTTCGACAAAAGGTTAAGGACGGTGGGTTTTCGAGTTGCAGACAGAAAAGTTAGAGACATCATACATTGTACAATTTATGAACAGTTCTGGGTACTGAGTTTACTCACGTTCAGGCACGGTTTCAGTAGTCACGCAATTTTGGCTTTCGGTGCAATTTGAAACCATATATGCAAGTTGTAACTAAAGAACAGAAAAGTCATTGGCCACTCTCAAACTTGATTATTTATAACCTGATTTATAACATCCCCAGTTTCAGTAATAAATCAGAGGGTTAATGCTAGCAAAACAAACTTAAAAAGTTGACCTGTGGATTAAATTTCATACCTTCAATGTGTTATTTTATACATTTATGATTATGTTTGGCGAAATAAACTTCCACATTTTTCGGGGTGTATATATTAAATATGACCAGAGTTCGATCGACTCGATCTCTGAATGAAAATTAAATGGCCGGTATGCAGACTATAAAAAAGTATAACACTTCAATTATATTTTCGAAATAGTACCATATATTTGACGGTGTACTACATGTACAAGAGTGAAGCACAACTACACAATCATTTTACTGGACTGGGTGAGCGCAATGACTTCTCAACAAACTCAAAAGTTGACTGTTCAACAAACTCAGTAAGCTTACAAACATAATGAGACATATAAATTAAAGTCACTTACTGCCAATTTTCGCTGGTGTGTTCAGAAGGGAATGTACATGTACATCGTTATAGATTACTTGAATTGACTTCAGTACAGGCATAAATAATCAACAATCGCTTGTGTGTTCCGAAGGAAAATATGTACAGACTGTTAGCCATAAGATGTAACAGTTTTTATCGATCGATGAACCGATCGACTCATCAACAGTTGTCATGCCCACATTTCACTCGTTAAATGTGTTATCTTTCCTTCATTTAAATACCAAAGTTTCATCAGTAATAGACCTCTGGTTTCATCAATTCTTGAGGCACAAATCTGACATCCTTGGTAAAATGTCCGCCATTTTGTTTGCACAACGAAAAGTGACGTCATTCAATATTTTGACGGGAAGCTCCAACCTCGATTCCAGGCTCTCTCTCCTTTTCCTCCCTTGTCGTTGAGTAGAGAGACCCTGGTTGCGGCTGGTCACGTGACCATGCGGTTACAACAATACCGCAGTGAGGGTGGGTCTTTGAGGACGTTTTGTCAAGGTGAACAATAATTACTAACAAGGGGATCGAAGGAGCAAATCGAGCTCGGTTCAAATTGGAACAGCCTTGCTTTCTGCTGGTTTATACGGCGAGATTATGTTAAAAGTGAAACAGGCTATTTGTATGGAACGTTTGTTTTTATTCTGTACAACTTCGAATTCATGACATGAACATGTATACGTGACGGATATTTTCGAGCCACAAAAGCAGCGGCGCGAAACTTATTATATTACAAGAATGGAAAATTCGCCTTGCGAACACAAATTCTAAGTATATAATCAGAATATACTAGTAAGAAGACAGGTTAATGATCGTAAAGCTAAACGAGGTTGTAAACCAGGAACCTTGGTCTCAAACCAACTTTGAAAACAACAATAAGCTTGGCGAGTTCGTTCACTGACCCTGTGAACTCCGGTAAATTAAAACACAACGGCATTTATTTACAAATTCATTTGGAGCGAAATCAGGAGCGAAATGGTCCAAATTTTAGGATAAAAGAGTAGCTTACTATTTTCTCTAACTGATTCTGTCGTTAGTTTGACTGTAATATAGTTTTCTTGTGTCAAAAAATCTACAACAACAACCGCTCGAAGCCGCCCGCCGGCGGTTACTTGAAAATCAACAACCTTGTACGGCACAAATGTCAAACGGACTGTGTACGAAGGAATTTTTTTCCATCGGCAGTTTTTGCAGTGAATACAATTTAACGATCACTTAAACTCATTACCTTAAAGCTGTTCACATACCGAAATTATCGGCTTTCTTCCATGGACAAAATTCCGTTGTATAATTTAAAACGTCCGACGTAGTGTAGTTCTGAGAATTACGCAAGCGTTTCTGAGAAAAGATTATTGCAGTGATCTTCGCAAACGGCCTGGCAAAGCCTGCAGAAGCTTGAATAACCGCATGTAAGCTTATGTACAAACGTTTTCGGTGCTTGCTTTTCTTGCGAGTTGTTTGAAGACCTGCTGCATCTGCGAGTTTGGACTCAGAGTCAACGCTCTCACCCTCGCATAGTAGATTTGTCACAGCAACAACTCTAACACTCTACCACCCCTCCCTCCGAATGTATTTTTTTACCACCCAGAATTTGGGTGGTCACGTGACCAGCCGCAACCAGGGTCTCTCTACTCAACGACAAGGGAGGAAAAGGAGAGAGAGCCTGGATACGAGGTTGGGAAGCTCCGCCCAGAATGGAAGACGGCCGGTCGGTCGGTCGATCGAACGAAATAATCCGCCTGGTATGCACAGGACACGCAGGAGATCACAGCCAAACCACGAGATTAGTATGCGTTCTACGAATGCAATTAAACACTTTACACTAGCCATGGAGTCTCTGGGTTTCATATTCCTTCATTCTGTTGTCTTCTTCATTTTTTCATATTCCTTCATTCTGTTATTTTCTTCATTTTTTCATTCCTTCGTTCCTTCATCCCTTCCGTCCTTCCTTCGGCTGTGATATTACTCCATACTGTCATTTCAGTCAGTTTATCCCAATTGTAATCAAACAGTCATATTAAAATCAAGATCTCTCCTCTTTTCACAGATGCATTTTTGTGTAAAGCAGAAACTTGTCTAAATGGAGGCTCGTGTATCGAGAGAACCAACACAATTCCCTTTTGCAGGTAGGCAGGCGATTCGCCTTAAACATTGTTGAGTTTGGGATTATAAAAGATTGGAACCAGTAGCGAAAATTACCTTCTTAAAACTCATAAAAAAATCATCAAGTTACAGCAAAGGAAAAGTCATAACCGTGACGGAAGTTTGGATACCTTAATTTTTTATGATTTTATTTCTCCGTTTACTTATCCGTTTTTCTTTCGATTGAGAATATATGTCAAACACTCGAGACAGTGTTTCATCTGATTTCCAAACACCTCGAAGTTCGTCAAAAATACTCGCTACACGTCGCATTTTCATCTCTCTTCTCGGTGTTTGGAAATCGGATGAAACACTGTCTCGAGTATTTGGTATAGTACGTGACCTACAATGTAGCCCAAGAACATATTTACTAGTACACCAATATTGACCAATATTGACCCTTGGGGTGCTATTAACTAGGCCAGATTCTACCAGATTTCTAAAGTGGTGGTTCTGAGACAGTTCTGAAATGCAGAGCAGCACTGCTTCATGATTAAATGTATAAACTATTTATTTTATTTTTTTTTAGTTGTCCCTCCAATTACAAAGGAACCAGATGTGAAGTATTCGACCCAAGCCTTCCGCTAACGACAATTTCTCCCACTACGAAGCAAGGGAATTGTGAACCTTTGACCATACCTTTTTGCGTGGGTTTGCCCTACAATACCACAATATTTCCAAACATGTTGAATCATAGAACACAAGAAGAGGCTGCGCTTGAGCTCAACCAGTTTGCTCCTTTGGTGCGATTTGGTTGCTCGGACGATTTGGTGTTTTTCACTTGTTCCGTGTACGCCCCGATGTGCTCAGAGTTAAATACTCCAGTTCCGCCTTGCCGCTCTCTTTGTAACAGTGTTAAACACGGCTGTGAACCGGTGTTGAACAGTTTCGGCATCTCATGGCCAGACAGTTTAAACTGCGATATATTTCCAGAACTTGGTAAAGAGATCTGCGTTGGAGGTAACAGAACAGTAACCACTCACCAGCCGCCGACAACTAAGAATGGTAAGTCCACTACTAACTTGCTACTAAGCTCCTACATAAAGGATGTTTTCTTGGATGAAATCTAATCTGTGAGAATCTGTTACTGGTTTAAATTTCTGTGCGACAAAGATGATTGTTTGAATTAGAAATACGACATTTTAGGTTCGTTTTGGGGGGAATAACGAAGTAATGACGTTTGCTTTGAAATTGCAACGTATCCTTTGAATAATGCAATGTCCGAATGTTATTTGAGGATGGTCGACAGGATGGATGGAATAACTCTAAATTTATCCGTTTTGTACTACCTCAGTTTCCTTCCTTACATCCTCTCTTCCTCCATCTTCCTTTGTTCCTTCATTCTTTTATTCCGTCATTCCTTCATTCGAATTCTTTCGTTCCTTCCTCCCTTCCGTCCTCATTTCGGCTGTGATATTGCTCCATATTGTTGTTCCCATGTATCTCAGCACGTTTATCCCGATTGTGATCAAACAGTCGTATTGAAATCAAGATCTCTTTTTTTATAACATTTAACATTTCCCTCTTTTCGTAGACGCATTTTTGTGTAAAGAAAAAACTTGTCTAAATGGAGGCTCGTGTATGGAGAGAACCAACACAATTCCCTTCTGCAGGTAGGCAGGCGATTCGCCTTAAACGTTTTTGAGCTTGGGAAAGATTGGATCCAGTAGCGAAAATTACCTTCTTAAACTCACAACAAAATCATCAAGTTACAGCGACGGAAAGGTCATAACCGTGACAGCAGTTCTGACATTGTAATTAGCTAAGATTTTTTTTTTTACGATTTTTTTCTCCGTTTACTCCTCATTTTTTTCCATTGCAAATATATATCAAACACTTGAGACAGTGTTTCATCTGATTTCCAAACGCCTCGAATTTCGTCAAAAATACTCCGCTACGCGTCGTATTTTCATTTCTCTTCTCGGTGTTTGGAAATCGGATGAAACACTGTCTCGAGTGTTTGATATATTACCTGACCTAGCCCAAGAACATATTTACTAGTACACCTGTATTGACCAATATTGGCTGTGCATATGTGGGTGCTATTAACTATGCCAGAGTGAGCTCGGGCACCAGTTTTCTAAAAGATTTTACCACTGAGATTTCTAAAGTGGTGGTTCTGTCACAGTTCTGAAATGCATAGCAGTACTGCTTCATTAGTACATGTATATTAAATCTACTTAGTTGGTTATCAACTCGAAGTTAACCGCCGCAGTTTCTAGAAGCTGACGTTTCGAGCGTTGGCCGTTCGTCGGAGCAAATACATTTATTTGCATTTCACTTTATAATTCACGCGCTAGAAATTCCCCACGGCGGTTAGTTTACCTTTATCAACTTCGAGTTGATAACCAACTAAGTGTTTTACTTGCCCGCCGACACAGCACCACAGTTTCATTAGAAACTAATCACTTTGTATATTAAATCTACAGAGGGTGGACCGATTAACTCGTTATTTTATTTTCCTTTAGTTGCCCTTCCAATTACAAAGGAACCAGATGTGAAGTATTCGACCCAAGCCTTCCGCTAACGACAATTTCTCCCACTACGAAGGAAGTGAATTGTGAACCTTTGACCATACCTTTTTGCGTGGGTTTGCCCTACAATACCACAATATTTCCAAACATGTTGAATCATAGAACACAAGAAGAGGCTGCGCTTGAGCTCAACCAGTTTGCTCCTTTGGTGCGATTTGGTTGCTCGGACGTTTTGGTGTTTTTCACTTGTTCCGTGTACGCCCCGATGTGCTCAGAGTTAAATACTCCAGTTCCGCCTTGCCGCTCTCTTTGTAACAGTGTTAAACACGGCTGTGAACCGGTGTTGAACAGTTTCGGCATCTCATGGCCAGACAGTTTAAACTGCGATATATTTCCAGAACTTAGTGATCAAACCTGCGTTGGAGGTAATATAACAACAGGACCCACTCACCAGCCGCCGACAACTAAGAATGGTAAGTCTGCTAGTAACTCTGTAAAGATAAGGATAATATTGTTTCCTAACAAAGCTCCTACATAAAGGATGTTTTCTTGGATGAAATCTAATCTGTTCGTGGATTAAAGTTTTGTGCGACAAAGATGGATGTTTGAATTAGAAATACGACAATTTTGCAATAATGCAATTATTTGAGGATGGTCGATAGGAATGTTTGAATAAATTAAAATTCATCCATTTTTTCCTTCCACCGTTTTCTTCCTTACATCGTTCCTTATTTCTTCATTCCTTTATTCTGTTATTTTCTTTATTTTTTCATATTCCTTCATTCTGTTATTTTCTTCATTTTTTCATTCCTTCGTTCCTTCCTCCCTTCCGTCCTTCCTTCGGCTGTGATATTACTCCATACTGTCATTTCAGTCAGTTTATCCCAATTGTAATCAAAGAGTCATATTAAAATCAAGATCTCTTTGCTATAACATTTAGTGTTTTCCTCTTTTCACAGATACATTTTTGTGTAAAGCAGAAACCTGTCTCAATGGAGGCTCGTGTATCGAGAGAGCCAACACAATTCCCTTCTGCAGGTAGGTGATTCCATGACATCATACAAATTCAATTCAGGTCTGAAATAATGAAGGAAAGAAATACTAGGATCGATACTGGGAAGGCATAGTGGAGTAAATTCAATATTGGACAAGTTTGGAATGGACAACAAGGGCACAATTTTTTTTTCTATCGGGCAAACATAAATTTGTGAACTCGTTGTTAAAGACGATTGGTAAAAGAAGAGAAAACTAGAGTTGCCTACAGCTATAATGCGTTCGCTATCGCAACTATTTTTTTTTTTCCTTTTAGCTGTCCCTCCAATTACACAGGAATCAGATGTGAAATTATCATCTCCACGACGATTTTTCCCACAGCGAAGCAAGGTACCTGTGAACCTTTGACCATACCTCTTTGCCAGGGTCTAAACTACAATACCACGACATTTCCAAACATGTTGAATCATAGAACACAAGAAGAGGCTGCGCTTGCGTTCAACCAGTTTGCTCCTTTGGTGCAAGTGGGTTGCTGGGACTATTTACAGTTTTTTCCTTTGTTCCATGTACGCCCCGATCTGCACAGCGTTGAAGACTCCAGTTCCGCCTTGCCGCTCTGTTTGTAACAGTGCTAAATACGGCTGCGAACCGATTTTCAGACAGTACGGCTTCTCATGGCAAGATAGTTTCAACTGCGATATATTTCCAGAACTTGGTGATCAAACCTGCGTTGGAGGTAATAAAACAACAGGACCCACTCGCCAGCCGCCGACAACTAAGAATGGTAAGTCCGCTACTAACTCTGTAAAGACAAGAATCATTTTGTTTCATCTACATAAACGATGTTTTCTTGGATAAAGTCTAATCTGTTCGTGGTTTAAATTTTTGTTCGACACGGTCAGAGGTGTATTTTTGAATAAGAAATACGAAATTTTTGGTTCGTGTTTTGGGAATAACAAAGTAATAACGTTTGCTTTGGAATTACAACGTATCCGCGGAATAATGCAATACCAAATGTTATTTGTGGATGGTCGACAGGAATGATGGAATACATCACAATTCATCCGTTTGTTGCTATCTCCTTTTCCTTCCTTTCTACCTCTCTCCATCCTTTCCTTTGTTCCTTCATTCTTTCGTTCTCATTTCTTCATTGCTTAATTTCTTCATTCTTTCGTTCCTTCATTCCTTCATTCTTCCATTCCTTCATTCCCGCATTCTTCCATTCCTTCATTCCCTCATTCCGTCAATCCTCCTTTCTTCAATTCGTTCCTTCCTTCGTTCCGTCCTTCCTTCGGCTGTGATATATAAACAATAGCCTCCATTTGGCGAGGAAATATGCTCGGATATTTGTCCGCGGACATTATCTGTTCCGAGAAGCGAACAGTTTTCCGAGAGCGAAGCTCGAGGAAAACTGTAAGCTTCGAGAAACAGATAATGTCCAAGGACAAATATCCGAGCATATTTTTCAAGCCAAATGGAGGCTATTGTAGTTATTATCCTTCAAATGTTTTTTCACAAGGCCGCTCTGCTTGCCGTGGAAGATCTCGGTCGGCCAAGCTGTTAAACATCAAAATAATTATGTTGCCGTTCAAAAATATTTCTAGTCTGTTCAAAACAATCAGTTTTATTTAATTTAGCAATTTATTTGAGAAGGAAACTGAACCTGCGAACGTGAAACGCAAATTTGAAAAACTGGGGAATATCACTTGGGGAATATCACCCGGATATTCCCCAGTTTTGGCTGCCTCACGTGACGTGTTTAGACCAATCGCGCGCGAGAAAAAATTAGATGGATTATAATGTTCCATATTGTTGATCCCATGTATCTCGGTGAATTTATCCCGATTGTGATCAAGCAGTCGTAATCAAGATCTCTTTGCTATAACATTTAATTTTTCCCTCTTTTCGTAGATACATTTTTGTGTAAAGAAGAAACTTGTCTAAATGGAGGCTCGTGTTTCGAGAGAACCAACACAATTCCCTTTTGCAGGTAGGCAGGCGATTCGCCTTAAGACGAAACCATTAGAAAATCGAGTAATATTTCTGGCCAGTGGACAAAAATCCTGTACTACGACGCCATAAGCTTTCACGCTTAAACTGGGTTGAGTCATGAGAGGTGGCAGCCATGTTTAACAAAAACATGTGGCTCATGAATGTCTAGTTTAAGCGTGAAAGCTTATGGCGTCGTAGTACAGGATTTTTGTCCACTGGCCAGAAATATTACTCGAGTTTCTAATGGATTTCGTCTTAAACATTTTGGAGCTTGGGATTCTAAAAGATTGGCAACAGTAGCGAAAATTACCTTCTTAAACTCATAACAAAATCATCAAGTTACAGCAAAGGAAAAGTCATAACCGTGACGGAAGTTTGGATACCTGGTCTTACATTGTAGTCAGCTTAGATTTTTACGTTTTTATTCTCCGTTTACTCCTCATTTTATTTCCCATTGCGAATATATATCAAACACTTGAGAAAGTGTTTCATCTGATTTCCAAACACCTCGAATTTCGTCAAAAGTACTCCGCTACGCGTCGTATTTTCATCTCTCTTCTCGGTGTTTGGAAATCGGATGAAACACTGTCTCGAGTGTTTGATATATTACCTGACCTAGCCCAAGAACATATTTACTAGTTGACCAATATTGGCCCTATCATCGATTTAATGAGGTTGTGCATCATGTGGAGTTCTATTAACTAGGCCAGAGCGGAGCCTGGGCACCAGTTTTCTAAAAGATTCTACCAGTTTTCTAAAGTGGTGGTTCTGAGACAGTTCTGAAATGCATAGCAGCCTTGCTTCATGACTAAATGTATATTAAAACTAGTTATTTTATTTTCCTTTAGTTGCCCCTCCAATTACATAGGGACCAGATGTGAAGTATTCGACCCAAGCCTTCCGCCAACGACAAATTCTTCCACAACGAAGCAAGGGAATTGTGAACCTTTGACCATACCTTTTTGCGTGGGTCTGCCCTACAATACCACAATATTTCCAAACATGTTGAAACAAAGAACACAAGAAGAGGCTGCGCTTGAGCTTAAACAGTTTGATCCTTTGAAGCAATTTGGTTGCTCGGACGATTTGGCATTTTTCATTTGTTCCATGTACGCCCCAATGTGCTCAGAGTTAAATACTCCAATTCCGCCTTGCCGCTCTCTTTGTAACAGTGTTAAACATGGCTGTGAACCGGTGTTGAAAAGTGTCGGCATCCCATGGCCAGACAGTTTAAACTGCGATATATTTCCAGAACTAAGTGATCAAACCTGCGTTGGAGGTAATATAACAACACGACCCACTCACCAGCCGCCGACAACTAAGAATGGTAAGTCTGCTACTAACTCTGTAAAGATAAGGATAATATTGTTTCCTAACAAAGCTCCTACATAAAGGATGCTTTCTTGGATGAAATCTAATCTGTTCGTGGATTAAAGTTTTGTGCGACAAAGATGGATGTTTGAATTTGAAATACGACAGTTTTGCAATAATGCAATTATCGAATGTAATTTGAGGATTATCGACAGGAATGTTGGAATAAATTAAAATTCATCCATTTGTTCCTACCACCGTTTCCTTCCTTACATCGTTCCTTCATTTCTTCATTCCTTCATTCTGTTATTTTCTTCATTCTTTCATTCCTTCGTTCCTTCCTCTCTTCTGTCCTTCCTTCAGCTGTGATATTGTTACATAAAAATTGTTGTTCCCATGTATCTCAGTGAATTAATCCCGATTGTAATCAAGCAGTCGTTAATCAAGATCTCTTTGCTATAACATTTGACCTTTCTCTCTTTTCATAGATACATTTTTGTGTAAAGAAGAAACTTGTCTAAATGGAGGCTCGTGTTTCGAGAGAACCAACACAATTCCCTTTTGCAGGTAGGCAGGCGATTCGCCTTAAACATTTTTGAACTTGCGATTATAAAAGATTGGCAACAGTAGCGAAAATTACCTTCTTAAACGCATTAAAAAATCATCAAGTTACAGCAAAGGAAAAGTCATAACCGTGACGGAAGTTTGGATACCTGGTCTTACATTGTAATTAGCTTAGATTTTTACGATTTTTTTCTCCGTTTACACCTGATTTTTTTCCCATTGCGAATATATATATCAAACACTTGAGAAAGTGTTTCATCTGATTTCCAAACACCTCGAATTTCGTCAAAAATACTCCGCTACGCGTTGCATTTTCATCTCTCTTCTCGGTGTTTGGAAATCGGATGAAACACTGTCTCGAGTATTTGATATATTACGTGACCTAGCCCAAGAACATATTTACTAGTTCACCAATATTGACCAATATTGGCTGTGTATATGTGGGTGCTATTAACTATGCCAGAGTGAGCCCGGGCACCAGTTTTCTAAAAGATTCTACCAGATTTCTAAAGTGGTGGTTCTGTCACAGTTCTGAAGTGCATAGGAGTACATTAGTACATGGATATTAATCTTTACCTTTACGAAGTTGATAACCAACTAAGTATTTTACTTGCCCGCCGACACAGCACCACAGTTTCATTAGAAACTAATCACTTTGTATATTAAATCTACAGAGGGTGGACCGATTAACTCGTTATTTTATTTTCCTTTAGTTGCCCTTCCAATTACAAAGGAACCAGATGTGAAGTATTCGACCCAAGCCTTCCGCCAACGACAAATTCTCCCTCAACGAAGCAAGGGAATTGTGAACCTTTGACCATACCTTTTTGCATGGGTCTGCCCTACAATACCACAATATTTCCAAACATGTTGAATCATAGAACACAAGAAGAGGCTGCGGTTTGGCTCAACCTGTTTTATCCTTTAAAGCTATTTGGTTGCTCGGACGATTTGGCATTTTTCATTTGTTCTATGTACGCCCCGATGTGCACAGAGTTAAATACTCCAATTCCACCTTGCCGCTCTCTTTGTAACAGTGTTAAACATGGCTGTGACTCGATTTTCAAACAGTACCCTGGCATCTCATGGGAAGAGAGTTTCAACTGCGATATATTTCCAGAATTTGGTGATACAATCTGCGTTGGAGGCAATATAACAACAGGACCCACTCACCAGCCGCCGACAACTAAGAATGGTAAGTCTGCTACTAACTCTGTAAAGACAAGGATCGTTTTGTTTCATCTACATAAAGGATGTTTTCTTGGATAAAGTCTAATCTGTTCGTGGTTCAAATTTTTGTTCGACACGGGCAAAGATGAATTTTTGAATTTTGGTTCGTGTTTTGGGAATAACAAAGTAACGACGTTTGCTTTGGAATTACAATGTATCCTTGGGATAAAGCAATTATCGAATGTTATTTGTGGATAGTCGACAAAAATGATCAGGGAATAAATCAATTTTAGCCATTTGTTCCTACCTCCGTTTCCTTCCTTCATTCGTTCCTCCCGTTCTCCGCCCTTTGTAAGACTACTTCTTCATAAACGTTGTTTTGTTCGTGGTTTAAATTTTCGGGCGATAAAGATACATTTTTGCATCGTTATTTTGAATGAGGGAATGCTGTTTCCAGTTTAAATAATGTGATATGAGGATAGACGGCCCTCATAGTAATCGTTCGTCCGTTCACTGTTTCACTTCATACATAATTAAAATTATCTATTCATTATGATAGCTTATAAGTACACAAAGGTCGTGTTCTATTGGGATCAACCGTTTTAGGTGGTTGGGTCTTTTCGTGTTCTATTGGGAATCCTCAACCGTTTCAACCTAAACCAGTTACGGTTGAAACGGTTGATCCCAATAGAACAGGACCAAAGTGTTTGATTAATATTTTGTCACAGCATGCTAACACTGATCTATTACCTTTTCAAGCTTACGCACCGTGCGAATCCTCAAAATTTCGATGCAAGCAGAGTAAGGAGTGTATCCCTAGAGGCTGGATATGTGATGGTGCGAGTGATTGTCAGGACGAATCAGATGAAGCCAGCTGCGAAAACACTCCTTCCTGTAAAGCCAATGAGTTTAACTGCAATGCTACGAGAAAATGTATCCATGAAGCATTTGTTTGTGATCGTGAAAACGATTGTGGAGATAATTCAGACGAGAAAGGCTGCAAAAACGTTTATTCCTGTGAAGCGGGTCAGTTCAAATGCAATTCGACCGGTGGTTGTATCCCTAAAAGATGGGTGTGTGATGGTGACGAGGACTGCACTGACAAGTCAGACGAGGTTAACTGTAACACGACTAAGTGTAAAAACGATGAATTTGAATGTAAATCTGGGGCAAAGGCCTGCATTCCAACACGATGGATCTGCGATACCCAAGACGACTGTGGCGACAACTCCGATGAATTCAATTGTACCTCACATCGGTGCAAAACAGATGAGTTCTTTTGCAACCAGTCGAAATCGTGTCTTCCTGTGAAATGGAGGTGTGATGGCCAGCAAGACTGTCCTGATAATTCCGATGAAGCTGATTGCCCTGGCTTGCCTAAATGTCAAAGAAATGAGTTTCAGTGTGAAGATGGGAAGTGCATTCGTAAAAAATTTGTTTGTGATGGTGACAGTGATTGTCAGGACAGTTCAGATGAAAAAAGCTGCAACAGCACTCAAGTCTGTAGCACAAATCAGTTTCAATGCCGTGACACAGGAAGTTGCATTGATAAAAGATGGCTTTGTGATGGTAAGAATGATTGTAAAGATAAATCAGATGAAGAACGCTGCAACAGCACTCAACCCTCCTGTAGCACAGATCAGTTTCCATGCCGTGACTCAGGAATATGCATTCGTAAACAATATGTTTGTGATGGTGACAATGATTGTGAGGACAACTCAGACGAAGAAAGCTGTAGCGGCGCGCAGTCCTGTAGCACAAATGAGTTTCAATGCCGTGACTCTGGAGCATGCATTGATAAAACATGGCTTTGTGATGGTGACGATGATTGTGAGGACAACTCAGACGAAGAAAGATGCAACGGCACTCAATCCATCTGCAGCACAAATCAGTTTCAATGCCGTGACTCAGAAAGATGCATTCGTAAACAATGGCTTTGTGATGGTGACAATGACTGCGAGGACAACTCAGACGAAGAAAGCTGCAACAGCACTCAACCCTCCTGTAGCACAAATCAGTTTCAATGCCGTGACACAGGAAGATGCATTAATAAAACATGGCTTTGTGATGGTGAGAGTGACTGCAAGGACAAATCAGATGAAAAAAGTTGCAACAGCACTGAAGAATGTAGCACAAATCAGTATCAATGCCGCGATACAGGAACATGCATTCTTAAACAATGGCTTTGTGATGGCGAGAATGATTGTGAGGACAACTCAGACGAGGAAAGATGCAACAGCACCCAATCCTGTAGCACAATTCAGTTTAAATGCAACGACACAGGAAGATGCATTGATAAAAAATGGCGTTGTGATGGTGAGAATGATTGTGAAGACAACTCAGACGAAGAAAGATGCAACAGCACTCAATTCTTCTGCAGCACAAATCAGTTTAAATGCCGTGACTCAGGAATATGCATTCGTAAACAATATGTTTGTGACGGTGACAATGACTGTTTGGACAAATCAGATGAAAAAAGCTGCAACAGCACTCAACCCTGTAGCACAAATCAGGTTAAATGCAACGACACAGGAAGATGCATTGATAAAAGGTGGCTTTGTGATGGCGTGAATGATTGTGAAGACAACTCAGACGAGGAAAGCTGCAACAGCACTCAACCCTCCTGTAGCACAAATCAGTTTCAATGCCGTGACACAGGAAGATGCATTGATAAAAGATGGGTGTGTGATGGTGATGAGGACTGCACTGACAAGTCAGACGAGGTTAACTGTAACACGAAAAAGTGTGAAAACGATGAATTTGAATGTAAATCTGGGGCAAAGGCCTGCATTCCAACTCGATGGATCTGCGATGGCCAAGACGACTGTGGCGACAACTCGGATGAATTCAATTGTACCTCGCATCAGTGCAAAACAGATGAGTTCTTTTGCAACCAGTCTAAATCGTGTCTTCCTGTGAAATGGAGGTGTGATGGCCAGCAAGACTGTCCTGATAATTCCGATGAAGCTGATTGCCCTGGCTTGCCTAAATGTCAAAGAAATGAGTTTCAGTGTGAAGATGGGAAGTGCATTCGTAAAGAATTTGTTTGTGATGGTGATAGTGATTGTCAGGACAGTTCAGATGAAAAAAGCTGCAACAGCACTCAAGCCTGTAACACAAATCAGTTTCAATGCCGTGACACAGGAAGATGCATTGATAAAAGATGGCTTTGTGATGGTGACAACGATTGTGTGGACAAATCAGATGAAGAAAGCTGCGAAAAGGCTCCTTCCTGTGAAACGAGTGAGTTTCAATGCAATTCAACGAGAAAGTGTATCCCTAAAACATGGGTTTGTGATGGTGACCAGGACTGCACTGACAAGTCAGATGAAGCTTCTTGTTCTGATAACTTGCCTAAATGTAGCAGCAATGAGTTTCAGTGCGAGGATAGGAAGTGCATACATGAGAGCTGGCGTTGTGATGGCGAGCCAGACTGCAATGACAAGTCGGATGAGCTGAATTGCAGCAGTACTGCCCAATGCAACAATGGCGAGTTCCAGTGTGGTGCGGGAGAGTGTATTACGAAGACAAAAAAATGCGATGGTGTGGCGGACTGTCCAGATAAATCCGACGAAACAAAATGCGGTGAGTTTCGAAGAGTTATATAGAAAGCTCTTAAGCTGACTGTCGAAGTAATGAGGGAGTAATTATGTATTTACGCCAGTGGCTGCTTTGGCTTTGCATTTGTCTGTATTCGATAGAAATATCTCGTTCAACATGTTAACCAATCAGAGCGATGGTGCTGCCCTCTCGGCCAATCAGGTGAAAAAACAATCGTGGCACACGCAACTTTTCCCGCGCTTTTCACTGATGACTTTGTTTTCCAAACTTCAGTCACGTACGGCGCTGAAAAACGCGCCAGGCCACAGTGTGACAGGAGCACGCTGGTTCAAAGGTTCCCGCCACAACACTGCATGCCGCCATGCCCCAACCTCGTTCCCAGGGCTTTTCCCTTCTAAATTTTGCGAGGCGGGAAAAGCCCTGGGAACGAGACTGGCCATGCCCGCGTTTTTCCCGCCACAACACTGCCCGCGTTTTTTTCCCGCCACGCATCACAACGAAACCCAACAAGCTAGCTTTTAACTAGCTTTGAATACTTCATTTTAGGTGACGTCTTGTGCCAATCGAATAAGTACATCTGTGGAAATGGAATGTGCATAGATTTGGATGCGAGGTGCGACGGAAAGAATGATTGCTTTGATGAGTCGGATGAACAAAATTGCGGTAAGTTATATCATTTTTGCTTTCTCTTGATATCAAGCTTGTTGTTGTGAGTTTCCATATACAGCTGTTTCGAGAAAGGCTGTCGGAAAAAGCGCACGCGACAATCCCGAAAAGTATTGTGGGTAGTTTTAAGTTCACGGGTCCTTGACTTCAGCATTTCAGGGAAATCTGAGAAAATGGCACGAGACGCCATGGACGTAATGGTATGTTTGCGAGTGCTAAACGAAAGCAACAAAAGTAGGTTCGGCAGCTACAGTGTCAGGAACGGCCCTTGCTGATCATATCCCAGATTACCTTTCGGGATTGTCGCGTGCGCTTTTTTCCGACAACCTTTCTCGAAACAGCTTTATAGCGTTACATTGATTACAAACAACGTTATTTTGCATACGATACTTCCACATAAGAGAATCTTGTTTCACTTGGGAGCCCGGTTACGTACTACATAGTCTCCTTCGCAGTCGTTATTTGGGTCGTCACGCAACGCTTCTCCCCACTTAGCGTTGCGTGACGGCACAAATAACGGCTGCGCGCGAAGGAGACTACCGTAAAGTTCCGAAAGTAACGTTAAAACTTTGTGGCTGCTAATAGATTCCGAAAGTAGCGAGACATGCATATATACATTTTTTTTTTCCAAATCAATAGTCAAATATACAAGTATGAATATTATAAAAGATGTGGTTATCTCCGTACAGTGTCATAACGCACTTTACTACAAGGAAAGCTATCACTTATGCCACAAAAATTTTGTCTCATTTTTCAACAGCAATTGTTTTTTACGAATTTCGATCTTTTATTTCGGAAAAAGAGCTCGCACCAGCTTCAGTTATTCAACGGCTTTTGTACCCCGAAAGTAAAGACCCACAGAAAGTAGCGAGCCCCAAAGGCTGCTTATTCCGAAAGTAACGACACGAGATACAAGAACCTGATAATTTTAATTTCGGGGATGATGGGGCAACTCAGAACTCCATCGATATACTTTTAGTGAAGACCAGGGGTGATTATCCTCAAGGAACAAGGGAACATCTATTCAGATTCCTTGTGGTCCTATTTACATCACAAGCCTGCCTGCGTAAAGCAACCCGGCATTCAGTCGGTTGAAAATAAACTTTCTTAGAGAAAAACATATGACTCATAAAACACTCTGTACCTGATAAAACCCACATCGTACTTATTTTCAAAGCTTAATTTTCGAATTGATGACGAAGAAATGATTAAGTCATTTTGGAAGAGTAATTTGGGAGTGGCTTTGCGTCATAATAATGAAAATTCGTTTGCGCTTAATATGTACGATTTGTCGACTGGATTTATCATATCTGAGCGTACAAATTTCCATAAAGAAACCGCCTGTCAGTCACGCATGGCGACAAGTTTGCCTTCTGATCAAATTTTTGTTTTCAAAACTCTCACCCCATCGCTAAAAAAACTACATCGAGCCACCTTAATTGTATGAGACTTCTGACATCACAAAGGTGATAGCACTGAGATTTGAGTTTTCAAGTTCCGGGGAAGGTAAAATGCTGGATTAGGTGAATCGTTTGTATTAGAGAACACCCATTATGACGTTATTAAACCTTACGCAGAAACAGTCCGTTGCAGCTGAGGTTGATTAAAGGAAACTAGAACGGAAGATACGTTGAACTGTTTGAATGCATCACGTTGGTTTGCGGTAAAAGGTGTATTCAATTAGCAACATTAATTACTGTTAGCGGCGCTATTTCACAGTTTGTGCATCTTGAAAACTTTAGCCTAAATTTCTCAAGTTCATCGTTCGTAATCCGTTTCAATCTTCCCCAATCTTAACCATCCTTGTTCCTGGTTGGTTTATTTTCACCAATTTGTCGTTTTTCTACTTTAGTAAACTATTATTTTTGATTTTTTTCACTGATTTGAAGAAAATTATGTTCGTTGAAAAAATGACAAAAGAGAGATTAAGCATCACGTTTGTTTTCCCGCAAACGGCAAAAATCCCACTTTTGCCATCTGGCGTTTGCCGTTTGTACGTCAAAGAGATTGGTTTCGCGTTTATCGTGAACGTGTGAATTATTTTCGATTGGAGAAAAAGTAAAGAAAATCGAGTGTAAGCTGACGTTTGCCGTTCGCCGTAGAACGTGATGCTTAATCTCTCTAAACATACCAGCTGCTTGACGACCCGTAGCCTTAAACACGCCAACTGCTTGAGTAGTGCTAACTATAATCGTGGTCAAAACCTAGTTGAGACAAATGAATATCACACACTTTTCACAAGTCACTTAACTAACGAGCGGGTAGAAATATTTTTCTCCCCCTCTCCCCCTGCTCATTGTTGTTTCATGGGGCTGCCAATTCATCCTGCTTCGTTTTCACATCGTTTTCACAGCGCGACAACATTGAAATGGGGGAGGGGGGTTGAACAAACAGACTGTAGTACTCAAATTGGTTGAAATTTGGTAAAGTGTCTCAACAGTTTTGACCACGATTGTAGGTTTAGCATCGATGCAAATTAGATCAAGACAACTGAGTGGTTAAGAACTGTTTCGTCAAACCCGAATTAAAAATCGAATTTTAAAATATGCTTTACAGAGCTGATTTCTTACTACATGACCTGTGTTGAACAAGTTCAGGGGCACCCAACGGATCGTTTCGGTGTAATATCTGTTCGGAAGGCCTATAATCGCCTAGGATATTCGGTTAGGGAAATGTCATCTCGAACTTTCTTAATATGGGAAAATTAATGCCTTTTGTTTTCGGAGAGATAAAAATGTCGTTTTGGGTACAAAAATAGATCAGCTAGGATTTTCGGAAAGGCAAATTCAGCTCATAAATTCGGGTAAAAGATTTCAATCCCTAAAATTTTCTGAAGTTTGAAAGTTCAGCTAACGTATCCGAACAGATACATCTTTCTTAGCGTATAAAAATAAGCCATTGAACTGCACAAAAAGCATAGTTATAACGTAAAAACGACGTTCCGACACCAACAGGAAAATTTTGTCGTTGGGTGCCCCTGCAAGTTGCACGTGACAATAACCGCCATTAAAGCACTATACAGTTGTATAGCCATTCAAGATTACCTCCACGTCATGTTGTCCGGACATCCGCCAATTATGCGTCCAAGCGTGCGTTTAATGTTCCTTTATTGTTGAGAAAATTGTTTTATCAAACAGGTTGGGCCGTGAATCTTTTATTCAATAACCTCGCCCAATGTGTACCTAGCGCTTATTTCCTTTCCGAGAACTGAAGGGAAGTTAAACGCGATGACAACGTGTGGTTCCATTTTTAGATTGTTTAACGCGTTCGAATGCTATATAAACCGAGCTAGGAGGCACACTTCTTGCAACAAAGACTAAACAGAAGAACTTCTAGTTTGACTCGACACGTTTAAGGAAACGATCTATCGAAAATGCAAGCGGGATTCAGTTATTTCGACAAGAAAGCTCCAACAATCGCCATTCGCAGTCTCTTTGACAAATATGACACGAATGGGAACGGCAAACTGGAAGAACAAGAAATGCAAACTCTGTTAGAAGGAGATTTAGGCCTGGATCGTGAACAATCCTGGGTGTACTTTCTACTGTTGGACAAGAATGGCGATCACGATATTTCATTTGAAGAATTCACCGACTGGCTTCGCAGCGAGGAACATTTCGACGTTCTACATGACAAAGCCAAGTTTCGCAGCTTGTCCAAAGCCTTCAAGTACTTCAAGAGGTTTGACACAGATGGCAGTGACACGCTCGACCGAGCACAGTTTGAACGGATGATGAAGTTCTTTGGACATGAAACCATCAACATGGATAAAGCCTTCGCGAAAATGGACAAAGACGAAAATGGAGCAGTGTCCTTCTGGGAGTTCATGGTGTGGCTTAAGTGGATACCAGTTTTCAATTAACTAGCTTATGAGACCGTGAAGATTTGATAAAGAGCTGTAAATAAGTGACTGTAGCTGGAGACGTGATCTAACATCTATGACACGAATAAGATTAGAAGCTTTAGTGCAACCGAGTCCGTTTAAGCTTGAGACCAGAATTTGTAAAGCTGTTATTAAGGTTGAATAAGGAAAAATAACGGAGGTTTAATAACGACTCTTTAATTCTATTTGTTATAAAAGGGATCTATTCGTATTGGAATATGTACATAGGAACTTGGTCATAAAACACTGATTATTCATTGTACCTGAATTTTATTTATTAAGAAGA
This sequence comes from Desmophyllum pertusum, assembly GCA_029204205.1. Classification (NCBI taxonomy): domain Eukaryota; kingdom Metazoa; phylum Cnidaria; class Anthozoa; order Scleractinia; family Caryophylliidae; genus Desmophyllum; species Desmophyllum pertusum. The sequence continues at coordinate 1,380,301 of MU826364.1, forward strand.
GATATTTATTGTTGTAAAACAAAGGCTACATACACTTCACGCAAACTCGAAACTATTAAACATTAAGAACTGCTTTTATTTGAATGTGTATTTCTTTATGATGATGCCCTCGACATCATCATCACATTTTCTGACACTTCTATTGAAACAGGGGGGGGGGGGGGGGGGTGTAAGTATGAGAATCGAAAACGCGAGTCCCTTGGGGGTCTGGGTACATGCGTCTCTGCAACAAGACAAGTTCAACCAGCTTCTACTCATGCATACCACTAGTTGTTCTCTGCATCTCCTCCAAATTATGTAAAATTGATGTTGTTGTCGTCTTAACTCGTCGCCCGGAAGTTTGAAAGAAACCCCTAAGAGATATTCACAGGCCGGGGAGCAGGGATGGCAGAGCGCCCGGGTTCGATTCCGTTCGGGCGCCATTTGTGGGTTGAGTTTGTTGTTGGATCTCATCCTTGCTCCGAGGGTTTTTCTCCGGTTTTCCTCCATCCACAAAAAAAATTTCCTAAATTCCAATTCGATCTGGGAGTCGTTAAACAAAGTCGATTTATCTTCTGACAATTACAATTTCTGACAATTATTTCGGCCTATACCCTAAAAGGTAACAGGATAACTCTAACGGTTGTCATTTTAGATTTAAACGCCCTGAACGGTACCAAGACACGGATTTTAACCCCCGTCACTTTTATATAGGAATCCCCCTCCCGGGCTTGTCATCAGCATCGTCGTCATCGTTGTTGTTGTTGTTGTTGTTGTTGTCTCTTGTGTGAAAAGTGGTAGAGCTGTAGAAACGCTCCAGCGAGCGACGAAAAAACTGAGCCTAACAGTTATTTTATTTTTGTATAGGCGAGGAAAGCTGCCAAATCCATGGAGGCTGCAGTCAGGGTTGTTCATTTAATGACGGAGTTTACTCATGTAACTGCACAGAAGGATACGAGTTGACATCAGACAAGAAAACATGTCGCGCCTTAGGTAAGAAGTGATTCTACTGACGGGCCAGAAACGTGAAGTTTAATTCGCAAGAGATGATCAACATCTTATTCCTCCGTACAATACCAACACATTGTCAATCAGACAGGTGATGAGAATAAAGAAAATAATCGACTATTGGATAATGTCTTGGCTACCACCAAATTCTCAAACCCAGTGTGGCATGAAATTTTGGGGGATAATAACATTTCTCTCCACCCAGCAGTATAAATGGCTATCAGTAAACTGTCAGGGAAAACCGGACGAAATGCTGGGGGTAACTAGCCTCCTCGCAGACTTTCTTTTGGCTCATCACACAATCTCTTCCCCCCAAGGAGGAGGAGAGATTACGTGACGAGGCAAAAGAAAGTCTGCGAGGCGGCTAGGGGGTGACCTGCGATGGACTAGCGTCCTGTCCAGAGGGAGTAGCAATACTCCTAGTCGGCTTCATGGTACGGAATTCTGGGATACGCTCTGGTAGTGTAGGTCAGTTTGGCCCGAGTGTGGCTTAACCTTACCCATCTTTATTCTTTTTTAGGCACAGAAGGATTCCTTTTGATTACAAACCGTGCCGATATACGCCGTCTCCAATTTAACACAACATATCCTGAGATAGTGATCTCTGGTCAGAAATCCGCCGTTGGTTTGGACTTCGATTTTGATGCAAGAAACTTCTACTGGAGTGATATAGTAAATAGTACTATTAAAAGAGCACAGGTGGAAGGCGGTTCTGTTGCTGTAGTGATCAGCAAGGGACTAGACACGCCTGAGGACATAGCAGTGGACTGGATCAACAAGAAGTTATACTGGACAGATTCTGGCACGAAAAGGATTGAAGTAGCTGATTTGAATGGCGGACATCGGCTGAGCCTTGTACAGTCAGGGCTTCAGAATCCCAGGGCTATAGTTGTGCATCCACTTGTGGGGTAATAATCTTGTCAGGAGCCCATCACTAGGAGCGAGCAACTGGACTGGATTCGTGTCACAGCGTTTTTACAGACCAGGTTATTTTTAGATTCACTTTTCCCGCGAATTCGTATTCCCGCCAGACAATCGATTACAATTTTCCTTTGTAATCATTAATTGGCGTTACCGCGTAACAAAGGCCGCAATTAGGTCGCCATCTTTTTAATTGTCTGTTATTTCATTTCATATTACACATGGGACCAGAAACACATTTTCCCGGGAAAAAGGAATCTAAAAATAAACCGGTCTGTAAAAACGCTGTGACATAGGCGTAGTGTCGGAGTTGCTCGCTCCTAGTGATGGGCTCCTGTCTTGTACATGCATGCATTACTCCGTGTATATGGTCTGCCTAAACTTCTACGACTAAGGGTCTGTTTATATGGAGAAAAGTTGTACCTGGTAGGAGGGTCATCCTCCATACCGAGCCACCCCGGGCGGGAGAACTTTTCATACATTTCTTTATAAATAGCAGCGAACCGTTTGCATGAGAAATCGCAAAGTTGGCTCGGGGGGCAGAGTGACCCTGGATGGAGGGACACTCGCTTTAAAGGTAAGATGAACATGGGGAGCGAGCCAATTTATTTTTTCATATAAACACTTTTTTCATAGAACTGTTTTTCCCCTCTCCTACCAGGGACATATAGAGTCATATAGAGCATGCGCGAACCCGAGAGGGCTACGTTTTGGCTCGGTCAGCATGGACAACTTTTTATAAACGCTCGGTAAAAGATGACTCGGGGGAGGGTAACCCTCCTACCAGGGACAACGTTTCTCCATGTAAATAGGCCCTAATAAGTAATTTCGCGCGTTATGACTGTGCAGTTTGCGGTCCATAAATTCTGGTACGGACCGCGAATTGAACAATAATCATAGAACGCGTAATTATTCCGGCAACAGCCCTCCTCGTTAGCTCGGTCCGAGGCAAGTTATCTGTCATAGGTTGAAATACTCGTGCTACCTGCTCTAGCCAATCAGATGAAACAAGTTGTTTTCTTAGCCAATCAGGTGCAAGACCAATCGTGAATCGGCGCGGGTTCTTGAAATTTTCCCGCGTTTTCAAGGTTTTACTGCGAGATCTGATTGGCTCATTGTGTTGGGTTCGTTTGTTGTGATTGGTCAGATGTGATTTCTTTGGTTGCCGTTATTTGGGTCGTCACGCATCGCTTCTACCCACAAGTGGGGTTAGTAGGGAGAAGCGTTGCGTGACGACGAGACGACGAGACTCCAGTCATTACAAAACAGCTCTATTTGTATTTTTTCAGGTATATGTTCTGGACTGACTGGGGCGAAGGTAAAATCGAAAAATGTGGAATGAATGGCGACCCCAAAACACGCCAAGTCATTGTCAGCAAAAACGTTGGCTGGCCCAACGGGCTGACAATAGACTACACTTTAAACAGAATCTGGTGGACTGACGCAACCCAAGACACCATTGAATCGGCAGATTTCAATGGAAAACATCGCAGAGTTGTTTTAAGAGGTGCGCCAATACTACACCCATTTGGAATCTCTGTCTTCCAGGAGCACATGTACTGGACAGACTGGCAAGCAGGAAAACTGTTCAGGGCGAATAAGTTCACTGGTGCTGATGAGGTTACATTAATGGCGGATACTCCGTTGCATCGAATCATGGATGTTGTGGTGTTCCATCGACAAAGGCAGCCCTTAGGTTAGTTTACAACGGTAACATCTTAATTAGCGACCTTTAGATCGGACTACGAGTACGAGTATCTCTATGACCCGGAGAGCTATACTGGCTGGAGTACTTTCAAAGTGCTCCTGGTAGGTTCAACCATGCCAGGCAGGTCAAAGGGTAGAGATCAGACAAAGTGTAGTCTCCTGGCCCTCCAGGTTGGAGGTTGGGCTGAGGGCTGATAACCCTCTCCCATAAAACCTTATTATTACTGAAACTAGAAACAGAGCTAAAGGCCTTATGTGACAGTAGTCACGAAGCAGATAGGTAACAGGTAACGAGTACGAGTACAACTTTTCAAACCTAGTGCGCAGGGTTTACATCAACACGTCTAACACCAATCTTGTTCCTAGAGCCTCCTTCTCTACTGGTCAGCAACTGGGAGGAGCGAGGGCTCTGGGAACGTGGCTGATTTCAAATTCGAATGTTGTACTCGTGGTCAATCTCGTACTCGTACTCCGATCTAAAGGTCGCTAATGCGTTGATTGTTTCTATCAATATAACTAAATAGGTTTGATTGCATGAATGACATTCGTCTGAGTAACAGTGTCTCTGCAGCCTCCTCCTCAGGCACTTCGCATTTGTTTTTTGCGATTGGACGAGCGACTGGGCACGAGCCCGAGGCGCGAGGGACCATGGGAAGGGGAAAGACGAGGCGCGAACCTTTCGCCTTCCCTACTTCCTTTGCGCGCCCATTTTCTTGGAAATAAGAGAGACGTCTGGGTACGAGGCTGGTGTCTCTGCGCGTTCAATTATTTCCCCGCTCGAGATACATCTGGGATTTGACACGTAAAATTCCATACTGATGACGTAGCTCCACAGAGACCCATGCAGTGTCTCTGATTGGTTGTTGCTCGGTTTTGAATTTTAGCGCGCAAGTAACAACCAATTATCTTGTTTAGTGCTAAGTTCAAAATATTAATTCTCCTAGCTGATTCCCATACAATTCTTTTAATGCCTGTTTTGAGAATTTGGTGGTACATCAAACAATATCCCTAAGTTGATTACTTTTTTTATTCTCATCACATGTCTGCTTGGTATTGTATTGATATTGTAAGGAGAAATCTCTGGGGGATTTTTAGGGTTAACTGAAGCTTAACTGACGCAGTGTTGTTTTTCCGTGTACAGGATTGAATCCCTGTAATGTGACTGCGGAGTTTGGAGGCTGCAGTCACATCTGTTTACTGGCCCCAGTTGATATTTACCCAGAAGGCTTTTCGTGTCACTGTCCACCAGGAGTAACGCTGCTTGCTGACCAGAAGACCTGTAACACGCAGGCTCAAGTCCCCTAAACCCATAAACAACCTTGAAAACAAGTCAAACAGGTTTGTCTCTCGTCCACAGCTGATTCAGTTCAAGTTGGCGCTTCGATGCTGCCATTTTTCGTAACATTTCACGACACATTTCACAATTCACGGAGGACCCAGGTGATTTAAAGCCGGAGCTATGTCACTATATTTCAAGTCATTTTTCTCATGAACAAAATTACCTTCCAATTGAAGGAAACCTCAAAATGTTAGTTTACTAATTTAGAAAAACACCAAACAGGTAATAAGAAGCGAAACAGGAACAAGGATGGTTGAGACTGAGGAAGATTCATACGGATTGCGAACGACGAACTTGAAAAACTTGGCTATTTTTGTCAATATACGCCATCCGTGACAGCTCCTTTAACTCCTTCACTCCCAGAGTCAAACCTTGAGTCCATAAATGTGGTTGTACCTTTTGAGTCTGGGTGAAACCCAAGTGTGTGACCATTCAAATGAAAGCTATTGAGCAGTACTTTCAAGTGGTGCTGTTTGTTTTTGACAATTTTGCAAAATGAAATTCAAGATATTTTCCTCAGTTTTGAACTTAGCACTCTTGGGAGTGACTGAAAGGGTTAATAGATATCGGCAATTTGTTAGGACAACCTGACACACATGCTGGGTGCATCCTGCAATGGTCTATGGCAGCTCATTTGAGAGGGAGTAGAGAAACTGTTATTCACTTCATGCGGCAGAAAACGGGGATTAAAGTCCGGGGTGGGCGGGGGGGGGGGGGGGGGGGGGGAGGGGGGCAGGACTCCCGTATAAAAGTGACGGGGTGATCGTCGGAATTTTGTAAAATAACCCCTAAATGGTACCAGAATCTTGTTTTGTGGGCGTGGCTCTAATTTTTAACCCTAAGAGGTACTAATTCTAAGACAAAACTAGTTCTTGTCGGAATAACTCTAAGGGTAGTCATTTTAGATTTTAACACCCCTAAGCGGTACCAAACCACGAATTTTAACCCCTAAAAGGTACGACGATCACCCCCGTCAATTTTATATCGAAGCCCCCCCCCCCCTACCCGGGATTATTCAAGTCCCGATCAACACTTACTTTACAGAACGCGCCAAAGAAACTCTGATGCCGTCAGTGTTAGATACAGTAAAAACCCGCGTATAAGAAACTGTGGATTAAGAATCTGCAGGCTGAAATAGGCAAATTAAACCCCCAATATATAAGAACCACTTCAGCCTGACAAATGAAGCAGTTCTTATTTGGAAAAATTTGGAAAACTCAGAAAACACAGGCTGAGACCAAAATGTGCTTTGGAGGCCATAACCACAATGTACAGTATAAAGCTGATTGCTTGATTAAATACATATACACTCCAACTGTAACTCTGTGGTAGTTCCAAAGTATCAGAGTTAGAATGTGAACTCTTCCTTACAGCGTTAAGTGGAAGTTCTACCCTGTCAAAAATAAGAACCAATTTAAGAACCTAAACAGGCTGATTTCTCACGAGACATCCAATATATTAGAACCATTTCAGCCTGTCTTAGAAAAATAGGGGTTCTTATACGCGGGTTTTTACCGTATCACACGATAAGCAATGGCATTATGTCAAATTATACACTCGGTTTGAATAGTGGATCAACCAAGAAAGGCTGTTTTAATTTTCCAGCCAAACCCTTCATTCAATGTTAATGTACTGCAAATGTTTATTTCTAGAGAAAAAAAAAAGAAAAAAAGAGAGAAGACAAAACAGTCAGAACACAACACTACATGGTGTTAAGGAAACTAGTCATTTTTACAAAAGAAATAACACTTTATATTTAAACCCCCATGCTCGCATTCACTGTACCTAACAGGTATTTTGCTATGAATAAAAAAGCTTTCCCTTCATCGCACTTGTGGTTACGCCAACACGCTTTGACTGTTTTGATCACGTACGCTTTGTTTACAAACATAATTCACCTGCTGTAGTGATACCCGCTGCTGCGGTTTGGCAGCACGTGGGAAACCTGTCAACAGCTGCCGCTTTGGCTTGTAAGCTAATTAGTTGCTCTGAAGGAAGCCAATTGAATGCGAACAATACGCACGCGAATAACTATTATGAACACACGTGTCGCGCGTGCCACACAATGCGATACGTTTTGTTCGCGCGATCGCCAATTACATTAACAGTAAGCCACAATTGTTGTCTAAAGTTATATTTTAGTCTGGAACGTTAAAAGCAATTAAAAATGACTTAATGCCACTACGCAATCCAGTCGTTAATACTCGTTAAAATTCACACTTTCTTTTCTTTGTTGATTACATGCGTTTTAATTTAATGAAATCTAGCCAGCCTATTGTGGTAATGTTACAGGCCTATTCAAAGAGTTCATTAGCGAAAAAGAGCGTATTATCTTGCTCGCACACGTTTTGCATGTCTCCAAGGTCAGGACTTCTTTGTTTTAAACTTTTTCTGAGCCAATTTGAATTATGTTCGCTAATCAGTTTAATATCAAGTTATTGGAACCAAAAATAGAAAACTATTATTTCATAACTCGGGGTTCGTACAGCTCCTTAAAATCCTGGAAAGTCCTGGAATTTTCTTCTGGTATTTTCCAGCACTGGAAAATGAGTGAATTTTTTTGGCAAGTCCTGAAAAGTTCTGGACATCTAGAAATTCAAGGGGAAATCCCAACACGATGTGGGATCTGGGACGGGACAGCTGAAAGCCGCCAACAATAAGAATTACTTAAACGAAAAAACATTTTGTGGTTAGTAGCACTTTAAAGATTTATCTTATATTCTTGTGTCTTTCTCCTTAGGTACCCTCTGACGATATCATGGCTGAAGTTAAACTGACTGTCTTCCTCTATTATCGTGAAACGATTTTAATGCAATATAATTTATAACATAATTAATATATATAATTAATTAATAACATTCCTTGCTCGATTTAGAAGTAAAATAAATTAGTTTTCTTTGCCTGAGCTCCAAGAGTTATTAGTTAACGTAAAAGTAGACTGATAGGTGAGGCTTCATTGCTTTAATAAACTGAGGTTGTTCAGTTTATTATTGCCTGCTTGTTCGGCTGGTGCTGTCTCGCCCAAATGAACACTGCACGTGTTGAGTCGCATTCAACCTCGTCCCCAGAGTCTTCTCCGCTTTTAAGATGGCGGGTGGGCGCGAAGAAGACCCTGGCGAAGAGCAGGTCACGTGACCACAAAATTAGCCAATCGCGAGCCCGCCGCCATTTTGAAACAATCAAAATCTCCAATATTTTTGGAGACAAATAGGAAAAGGGGGCTTAAGGTGATTTTTTACAAACGCATTTAAACGCAGCGTTTGAAATGCATTTCAAACGCATCAGGCCCGTAGACAGGATTTTGAATGGGGGGGTGCGTTAGAGATGAAAAGTTTGGATTGTACGAGCTACTAGGGGGGTCCGGGGGCATGCCCCCCCGGGAAATTTTGAAATTTTAGGTTGTCTAAGACTGCATTTCGTGCGTTTTGAAGGCAGTATGATATGAAACCAGGCAGCCAAAAGCGAACGTAAAAACATGAATATTTCGGGAACTGTTCAGTTAAAGAAACTATCGATGAAAGAATACATATTGCAGAATACATATTGCAGACCTTCGATTAAAGACACATTTTAAACCAAAGGAGTGAATATTTAGATGAAGAAAATGACTCGCTTGATGTTGTCTTTGTCGATGAAGACGATATGTAAACACGTTCAAAGCTGCGATTGTTTTGATTCAGACTTCATTTTCAAACTACACCTGTCCAGTTATCGAATTAGAGCACAAGCACTACTATTTCACTTTCTTTTGAACCGTCGGTCCACTATAGGTGGACCTCCACAGCCCGTGGGGGGGTGCGGACGCACCCATCGCACCCCCCCCCTCCCTACGGGCCTGCGAACTATTAGACGAATGAATAGAAAAAGTTTTGCAGAACCGGTTCAAGCGTGATGGAAACAAGTCCTATTAATAAATGCTAAAAGCGGGAACTTTATAGCTTTAGCTCAAAAATAGTATCCGATGTACGGATAGCTTCGAAGGGGCAGCTCATAATCATGGATTAAACGTAAACAAAATATTAAGAATCGATGACATGTAAAGTTTCTAAAATTATAAAGTTCATTCGTAAATCTTGTATGTATCATCGACGGTCGTAGCCTAATTTACATTCCGTAGATTATTATCTGTTCTCTGGATCATGCTGGATACATGACGCACGCAATAAAAAAAACTGCTAACAGCTAGTAGAATTAACACAAAAAAAATCCATAGAGTGCATTAACTGAAAAATTGAAACAGAACTACAAACGTATGTAAAAATCGACCGCCATTTCCTTCATTCAAGATACAAAAGAATGTCGCGCTTTTGTGAACAGATGATAGGCGGACTGATTAAACTAAAGATAACACTGACGTCTTCGACCCGCAAGAGTTACAAGTATGTTACAGAGGAGTTAATACATTGAAGTAAATTGTTGTAACATTACAGGAAAGAAAACGAGGAGTTATCGTACTGTGTTGGTTTCACTTGGAATCGAGGCATAGAACTGATGGGCCTCCGTGACAAACGTCAGTGTTGCGTGCGTTATGCTCGTTCTGCGGTTAGAAGTCTTGTCTGCTGTCGATGTCATGTCAAGCCTTGTCCGAGCGTTTCTGTTTTAGGTGCACGCTCAATGCATTGTGAAGTGTTTGAAAAACGTTGCAAGATCGTCAATTTATACACATGTAATGATGTTTATACTGTGTACGTGCTCGCTTACACGTTTTTAGAACAAGAAATACACCTGAATATTCCTGTTATCTTTCTTGATATCTTTCGCGTATTACACGTAAACATGCTTTTAGAACGAGGTTATTCCCCAGGATTATTCCAGCGTCTTTAGAACACTTTTACGCGCTGTTCTCTTATTAAACAAATTAATTACTAGGTACATGATGTAGGCGAGTTGACTTCAGTGTGGGCGAGTTAACTTGTTGGCGAAGCGACCGGCTTCGCATACGGAACTTGATTGACTTTGTCCAAATATTGTACGAAAACCGAGTGGAAGGTTTTCGATGGTTGCGACTCAGATGAAGCTTAAATCAACGGAGACGACGCTCCAAGAATACTAATTCATGCATTGGAATGTCGTACGATCTTGAATTCATACTCGAAAGGAAAGATAATTACAGAATTACAGGAGTTGACAAATAATGTCATAGCTTGTTCACGCATCACATTTGTTGACATTTCCGTTAATTTTGAGAATACTGCTATGCACTCTATAAAAACTTTCTTGTTGTTTATTTTATTGATCGACCTAACGATGGAATATTACTGAACTTTTAATCAAAAGTAAAAAGTGTGACTGCACCACCGTGATTTATCTAGCTTTTTAAAATTTCATTAACGACGCCTGAAGTTACCGTTTACCATCTTCAGTCCAGCATTTGTTGTGTTGTCGAATAATTATGCTTCAGTGGTAATAATAATGCAGGTTGTTGACAGATGGGCATTTCAAATGCGTTTCTCCACGTTTCAAACGCTGAAAATAGTAAACGTTTCTAACACTGTTTGAAATGTGTTTCAAACGGGTTTCAAATTATTTCAAACGGGTTTCAAATGCGTTTCAAATATAAACGCCTTGAAACGCTGATGCGATAAGCCCCCTTTTCCTATGGAGGGTCACATATACGTAACTTTGGAGAAATAATCCGTGGAGAAAACTTTGTCTTGCTTTCTTTTCATTCAACTTGCCAACTGGACACCGCGCCAGAAGTTTTGCCGCCGAATTCATACAAATCATGCTTCATTTAGATTGAACTGAAAAATCACTCAGTCGACTTATAGTTTTACAAAAAGTATACCGAAGTTTGACCTAAATTTAGTGAAGTATTTAAACAATTATTACATTCTGCTGTGACGCTTTTCGCTTTTCCTTGGCCGGCAAAGTTTCTGCCTTTGTGAGTAGCGCTCGCATATCATTAAAAATGGTTCAACGTGATTGGCTGCTGGTTTCGCGCGAAAAATGTCTAAAAATAGCCTAACTGCGAATCTGATGGGCCAAGACCCAATACCAGAGATGGAAACCTCTAGTTATAGACCTCTGACTCTATTGAATAATACAGATCAAGTTGACTCTTAAATCTAAACTTGTGAACCAAATCTCAACCGTCACAGTAAGTCTGTAGTTCGTGACCTGAATAATGTAAACACTGACCACTCAAACATAGGATGGTCTGCCTGTGGTATAAACATAAACATTTCTTGCACTTTTTAAATTCACAATGGATTTTTGACAAACAAGAAACTTTATGTGACATGTAATTTACAATTTACGGACAAAGGTATCTATCGATTGACAGGATTTTGCTGCGGCCTTTCTATTTCGCTCTTCTGTGACTTCTAGCCTATGAATAGGCTCCGTGAAAGCGAGCCGCACGAAGCCTGGGAGAGAGGGCCCCTTTCTCTCTCTCCCAGTCTTACGCGCGGCTCGCTTTTCTTTCACCCCATCGCGGAGCCTATTCATAGTGACTTCTGGCTCTGTCCGGTCCATTTTATCCAACCACACATTTGACACACATGCTGAGCCCTTTTGCAGTTCATTATTGGGGTACCCAGTCTTCTCTCATTTTGATAGAGCCTGGAGATTAAAATTTCGGATGAGGGTTTTAGGTCGAATTTATCGTTAACGTTAAATTCAGCTTTAGAATCTCAAGATCTGGTCCAAAATTAAATGTGTCACCCAGCAAATCTACAAATGGCGGACCTTCGATGTTATCTTCGTTGATTCAGGCTTCATTTCCAGTTAGCGTATTATAGCTTTTAATTCACTTTCTTTTCAGCCATCGGTCCACGGACGCACCTGTCGCACCCCTCGCCCTACGGGCCCGATTATTTTAGTGTGGTTAGCCAAAGCAAAATATGTTGCCTTAGGGGTAGGGTTATCAAATGCAATACGCCAAAGAAAAAAATAACAAAACCAACAAAGTTGCTGCACTATCCTCAACGGCGACAACTCAAAGAACGAAGTCTTGACCTATATTATCAATTGAGAGGTCTTGTGAGAGTTGAGCCATGCACGTGGCAAACATGTAGCGGGTTTGCGTGACGAATTCAAATTCAAAGTTTGTGCTTGTTTTATGTAATTGTTCATGCATTATTACATTTACATGTATCTAAAACTATTATAGCAACAACCTGTAGTTTGTTTATAATTCACGGAAATCAGACAATAATGTCGTCACTTCACTATTCACATCTTATATTTTTCGCGTGACAACTTGTTATGTAAATAAACAGCCAGGAAATACTTGCAATTAAAAGACTAAAGGCTAGTAACCAAACCCAGGTGTTCCCCTCCCGCTTACTCAGAGAGAGATGTCAAGATCTCAAGTGCCAACTCGAATTGGCACGAAATGACTTCCTGAGATAGGAAGAGCCGGCACACAAACCCGTTCCCAGGCTCCCAGGTGAACGTACGTACCCCTCTCCAGAGAGAGAAAGGGAATGTCTAGGAACTAAGCTGAAGGAATTACCAGGTTTAAGTTTTAATTTAAATCAAATTGCTTTTCATGAAAAAGAAATGTGACTCTTTCAATCTTTCGGTTCCTATTAACGAATTTGTGTATGCATTCGCAATGTTTAACGCCTGAGAAAAATAATTAACTTTCACACGAGATTTATTTCACACACGTAATTATTAATTAAATATTAAATATGTAACTTCAGAAACTACGAATTTTGGCAAATATTTGCCAAATAAAAATGTTTACATTAAAATAACCGTCACACATATGTATATACAGTGGATTGGGCTGTCATTTCTCTCATCACAAGAAACTAATAACTAAATATTAAGTAAACTAACCTCAATTTCCAAAGTTTTCAGTATTGATTTCCTTGAAGACTAATCCTTTTAAAACAGCAAAGCGTCTAGCCCAAATACAGTTGTAAACAAGTCCATCTTCCGTTCATCCGTATTCCTATTTCCCATCGTAATCATTCCATTGCGAGACTGCATCTTATGTTTTAGTATAGACTTGTTAATTTTTCACGGCATTTCCGAGAATCCACCTTACTGATTGAAATCACGAGAGTCCGTAACCCATTCCGTTTACTCGGTTCATGGGCTACATGCATGCGCATTCTCTGAGTAAAAGTTGCAGTAGCCATGAGCACGCGTCGCGGGCCTATTTTTTTATCAAGCGACGTTACATTTCGCCAGGGTCACGAATATTGTCCTGTTTGTTTTGTGTGAAATACATTTCTTTTCCGTAAAGGAAAACAGAAATCTGCTGAGACTCGCAGATTTATAAAAACAGAAACTTGCCGAGACGTGCAGATTTATATTTGGACTATTACGTCATAGGGCACGTCGAATCGTGACTTGAAGAGATCGTCCGTACATCTCATACACTAGGAGCGCCATTAGATCAAATTTTTTATCAAGCTATGTTACGTTTTTATCAAGCTACGTTACATACGTTACATTTGTTTTTTCCTCTTATTCAACTCTGGCTTTATATTGAGGAATTATCTTCAAAGTCTGCTCAGAGGCAAGAAAATTGACAGTAGGCACTATACGCAAACATCAGACTTCAGCGTGACTGCCGTGACTAATCTGATAGATTTCAAGCAAGAAAGCAGGTAAAACTGCTTCCTTGCTTGATTAAAAAAGCCCGGTTATATTTTCTTCGAAAATTCTTGTTGCGAAATGTTGGGACTTTTTTTCCTATTTCTCCTGGTTTCTGCCACCTTGGGAATCCTGGTTCCCGCAGTTGGTTCATGTTTTGAGCTGTGCGTATATCGAGTTATGATGCCCTCGGTAAGTTTGGAGAGCATCCAAGAAGCTAGAGTTGCTCTTGAATGCGCCTCGTGCAACTCTTACGCTTCTCTCGTGCTCTCCAAAACTTACCGGGTGCATCATAACTCGATATACGCACGCTAAAGATAGATAGATAGATAGATAGATAGATAGATAGATAGATAGATAGATAGATAGATAGATAGATAGATAGATAGATAGATAGATAGATAGATAGATAGATAGATAGATAGATAGATAGATAGATAGATAGATAGATAGATAGATAGATAGATAGATAGATAGATAGATAGATAGATAGATAGATAGATAGATAGATAGATAGATAGATAGATAGATAGATAGATAGATAGATAGATAGATAGATACCTTTATTTAACCGGGGTTTCTCTTTCAGTAAAGCATGAATCAATTGTTAACGTTTGACTCTGGGAGCGAAAAGGTTAACCCTCTCGTTCCCAGAGTCAAAACCTTGAGTCAATAAATGCGGTTGTAACTTTTGTCTGTGGATGAAACTCTAGTGTGTGACCATTCAAAGGAAAGCTATTGAGCAGTACTTTCATGTGGTGCTGTTCAAGACCTTTTCCTCGGTTGTGAACTTAGCACTCTTGGGAGTGAAAGGGTTAATGTTTATTAACTCTAGCCACGTTTCCTCTTTACATTATTTCACCTCGCTTCGTTTACAATCCTTTACAGGAGACCTCTGACCGAGACGATTTTGCGGGATCATCGCAGGAGGCAGCAGCCTCTCCTTCACAGAGGAAACGACAATGAGAAGAGGAACGTCCCAAACAGATGCCTCCTGACTGTGTATAGTGGAAACTGATTTCTTTGGAGAGCGGATATTGTTCTAAACTGTTGTTACTAGGCTCGATTTCCGCCGCTCTCTCGAGTCCTGTCTTCGTTCCTCCCCGAGAAGAGAGAGTGGGGAGGGGGTTTCCGGGGGGGTGGGGGGGTGAATTTTCCTGAACAGCGGCTGGTAATTGAGCCTATCTTGTTACTGGCCACAGCAATTTAAATTGATTTTACGAGGTTCTTAAAACGTAAGGTCGTAGAGGAGACTTGTTGTAATAGGTGATCCTGCACGATAACGAAATGATTCAATTAGCCAGGAACAACTGTTAAACCTTTGACATAATAGAGCTTGAATTTCTTTTTTGTTTAAAACCCAACTAAATCTCCCAAGATCAAGTTGTGTTTCAGATTATGAAGGGACTGAAATGTTTGATCGAAAGCAGATTGTCATGCAACCATTCAACAAAAACGTGTTGGTACAACATTGACCAACCATTGACCAACGTGAAGTACTAAACAGTCTAACATTGTTGGAGCAACAATTGTTGGCCTGTGTTGTTCAGCAATGCGCGCGCGTTTGGCTGGGCGCATTTATCTATGTTGTTTGAAATGTGCTCTGTTTTACAATGCACATATAAACATCTTAAAGGATGAATTACCTTAAATTAATCAAAAAAGGGAAAAACTTAGTTTATACTAAAACGTTTCCAGTTTCTTTTCCTAGATTGTAATGTAAATGTTGTAGTGTTACATTCCGACATCCAAACGGTTTAAATCGCTGGTAAACCCATAAAATGCATGGTCTTTTCCCGTTGTTAGCCGATTTTAAAGTACGCAGCACGTCTCCAACATCCTAAATTGTTTATTGCGCGGGTAAACCCATGAAGTACACGGTCTTTTCCCACTATGAACCAATTGTAATGTGCGCGCGCGGGTAAACCCATGAAGTGCACGGTCTTTTCCACTATGAACCAATTGTAACGTGCGTAGGCTGGTAAACCCATGAAGTGCATGGTCTTTTTCCATTATGAACCAAT
The DNA here is from genome assembly GCA_029204205.1 of Desmophyllum pertusum. Taxonomy (NCBI): domain Eukaryota; kingdom Metazoa; phylum Cnidaria; class Anthozoa; order Scleractinia; family Caryophylliidae; genus Desmophyllum; species Desmophyllum pertusum. The sequence continues at coordinate 1,395,835 of MU826364.1, forward strand.
CGTAATGCAGTAGTGTTTGGTAATTTCGGTGTATATACTATATTTCGTTTGTATTTACGTGTCTGTTGTAACTTAAGTTTGGTAATATTGTAATGACATATTTTTTTCTGATTTTGTATGTAACTGATATAGCAATAATAGAGAAGTCAGCGGGAGTTGTTGTAATTACAGGTTTTCTTTAAAAATAAAATTCTAGATGCATGCCCAGCATCCGTTTGTGACATTTCTGCGAGCGAGTGAAATGCTAAAAATGTTAAAAGCCGATTTAGTTCAGTTTGAAGATCGGTACTTTGATCTTAATTTTCCTTGTTGAAAAGTTCCTCTTGGTTAACAGAGCAGATTTTTGCACAAGCGTGGGACATCGCTGACATCGAGCGAGTGAAAAACAAAATCGAACGTGATTAAAGCCGATCAGTTTTGCACAGCGGTGCTTTGATCTTAGCAGCTTTCCTCGTTGTTGAAAGGCAGTTCCGTGTTTTCTGCTCGTGTAACAGAGCAGATTTCTGCACGGGATTTATTTATGACGTTGGACACCGGAAGGGAATTAGAGCCTAAATAATTCGCTTATGCCAGGATTGCATGCAATGAATTAACGGTACTTTGCGGTTGGGTGGGTGCAGTGTGTGTGGGTACCAGAAAAACACATTTGTTTTGCCGGTAATTATGGACCTCTCTACCCCCTCTTGCAGTTCTGTTGGTGAAAATTCCAGGGGGGACTACTCCCATATTACTTAAACGCGCGTCTCGTCGGGTTGTGCTTTTGCTTTTCTTGCAGGTTTGGAATACAAACTACAGTATAAGATCGCCCCGAACGAGAGGTATAAAATTGAGTCCAGCATATGTCAGTATACAGTTGAACCTCTTAACGGCCACCCAGTTTTTTATTTTTTATTTTTTATTTTTTTATTTTAAATAACGGCCACCCTGTGACATAATTAACTTGTCCGTGTAGAGAGGTGGCTGTAGGGAGATTTCAAACCTGGCCGTTGTTGAGATGTGGCCTTTGTAGCTCTTTGTAGTAGGGAGGTTTCAATAAGAGTGTGGATCGGTGCGCGGTCGAGAAGTAAAAACCTGACCGTTGCAGAGAGGTGGCCGTTAGTGGAAGTTCGACCGTGTACCGCCAATATACATTCACTAAACCCCTCACCCACCCCACCCATTTCAAGTGGGTTTTTTTTTTTGGACCGCTTGCTTTCGGCACGAGCGAGGAGTAACAAAACCTCGTGATATGATATGATATTACCAATCCGGTTTAGGTTAATACATGTTACATTATTCCCTGTATCTATTTCAGATAAGAAAGTCGACCGAAACATTAACTCGATACAGTTGAGAGCAGAGATCGAGAGATGGTCGCAACTGTTTTCAGTGCGAATTTTATTCGTTTAGGCGTAATTCTCGGGCTTGGTTTAGTATTGCCCTGCCTGGGTAGAGGTCTAAAGAAATGCGAACCGTTGACTATACCACTTTGCCAGGGTCTGTCCTACAATACCACAATATTTCCGAACATGTTCAATCACAGAACACAAGAAGAGGCTACGCTTGAGCTCAACCAGTTTGTTCCTTTGGTGGTGAAATCGGCTTGCTCGGACGATTTGCAGTTTTTCCTTTGTTCCGTGTACGCCCCGATGTGCTCAGAGTTAAATACTCCAATTCCGCCTTGCCGCTCTCTTTGTAACAGTGTTAAACACGGTTGTGAAGCGTGGATGAGACGTTCCGGCTTCACATGGCCAGAGAGTTTAACCTGTGATAGATTTCCAGAACTTGGTAAAGAGATCTGCGTTGGAAATATTAATACAAGCGAGGCTACTCGCCAGCCGCCGACAGCCAAGAGAGTCAAGAGAGCTTCAGGTTAGTACCAACTTGACCTTGTAAAGATAATTAAGGACCCGGGGGAGTACTCCCCGAAAATTTGGGTGGGGGTGTGCGGCGCGCGTCTTGAACCCTTACCCTATTTCAGACCTGACGCTAAAAATTCCCCCCTTTTAAGGTACCTGCCCAGGCAATTTTGGGTCATTTTTGTCGTCACAATTTAGCTACAATGTGTATCCTAATAATCCAGATTCTTCATAGAATGAATCACCCACAAATATAAAATTTGAAAATTCACCTGCTTTGTGTGTATCTGACCCCCTAGGGAGGTACCTGGATTAAATATTAACCCATGTCTGAGACAAACTTTTCGTTTTTTGCTCAAACCATTGAATGAAACCAAAAAATAAAAACAGGAATGTTTAAATACAAATAAAAGGAACAATCGCCAGTTTGGGTTTCACTGAAATGTTTAAAACTCCGAAGTTATTGCGAGGTGTCTGAAAACGAACTTTGTGCACTCAGAACATGGCATCATTTGCCTTTCCCTGCTCACCTAAACTGACGTTTGTCCGATAGTTCCTTCCGAAGGAGCCTGCCAAGTTTCATAGTAAAAGCACCTATGGTTGTCTTGAAAAATGAAATTTAGTAATTGCAGGTCCGTTAGGAGTGTCTTATAACTTCAATTAAACGCTTCTGACTTTAGAAATCCAAGCAAATTCATCAAAACAATCGTCAACATGCTTCGTGCCGCCATCTTGAACTGATTTCCGCTGGTCATCTGGTCTGTGGACTTGTTTTTGACCAGGTTTACCCCTACCCATCCCCTCAAGGTCTTGGTTTGTTTATCGGTTGCTAGATGGATCAGCTTTCATCCATTCACAGCATGCACTAAATCTGGTAGCACGTTGGAGTTGAAAATGCACACACATGTTTTAGACATCTATTGTTTTGCTCTAACATCTTCTAGTTTTTCATTATTTAGAGGGTTTGATGTTCAGAAAAGCCTGGTAAACGTTGGATTTTTTAAAGGAGAGTCGTCTCTGTAGGAGCTCACATGGCTTTTGGTTTGAAGTTGAATTTGATCCCTTTGTAGATGTCTGTTTAGTTAGTGTTTAGTCGGTTTTTACGCTTTATTGCATCTACTCAATGGCACATAAAAGCTTGCTTTTGCTCAGTTCTATTGTCAGATAGGTTTAGCCTAACTAATTTGACTCTTGTGGGCAAATGATCAGAATATTTTGACCGCAGCCGTGAAGGATGTCGTTGTATGTTCTCTTGCGATTTTTGTCATGCTGCGCCGCGCTGTCAATTATTGCAAGATGCAAAGTTCACCCTTTCTATTTTGGTCATTCTTACACAGAAATTTTATTGTAGAATGCGTCCATGAACTGTTCTATTCTACGTGTTTCTCTTAATTGCCTTCGTTTTGCCGGGACTGCTAAAGCTTCCATGATGGGTCAGGGGCACCCAACGACAAAATTTTCTTGTAGGTGTCGGAACGTTGTTTTTACGTTATAATTGTGCTTTTTGTGCAGTTTAATGGCTTATTTTTAATCGCTAAGAAAAATGTTTCTTTTCGGATACGTTAGCTGAACTTTCAAACATCAGAAAATTTTAGGGATTGAACTCTTATTACCCGAATTTACGAGCTGAATTTGCCGTTCCGAAAATCCTAGCTGACATTTTTTTGTACCCAAAACGACATTTTTATCTCTCCGAAAACAAAAGGCATTAATTTTCCCATATTACGAAAGTTTGAGATGACATTTCCCTAACCGAATATCTGAGGCGATTATAGGCCTTCCGAACAGATATTCCACCGAAACGATCCGTTGGGTGCCCCTGATGGGTCATGATGGACTTCGCCACCTACGGACACTTTTCTTAGTAACGGAAGTGAAATACACAGCTCTATTTCCGGTAAATATTGCAACTTTTGAAGTGATTTTATTCAACTTAGCGTAGGAATATCATGCAAATAAATGCATTTTGAGAAATTAGGTGTAATTTACTTCATGTATACAAATTATGAGCGCTTTTTGAAAATTCAAAGTTTTTGCCTGGGCAGGTACCTTAAAGCCAAAATGGCAAAAATGTATACCCTAATTCAGACCAGTAGGCAAAACATACCCAATTTGGGACCAAAATGTTCAAAATCTATACCCGTTTTCAGACCAAAACGACTCAAAAACCATATCCTTTGGCGCCGCACATACCTATATGGCTTATATAAGGGAGTACCCCCTCCCCCCCCCCTGGGATTAAGGATCAGCCAATTCGATTCCTTGCAAACTCAGACGGTTCTTTCAAGCAAAAGCAGTCCATGTTTTGACATACCACCTTCTCCTGTATAGGATATTTTGCTAAGACGCGATTTGAACCTAATTTGTACCTTCAATCTTCGACACACGAAATTTTTGGAGTGTAATATTAAACGGAAAAAAATTGGCACAAACGTTTCCTTCGGAATAATCATGACACGTTTACTTGGAATATTTGAGGATGATCGATGGGAATTGTGGAATAAGTCAAATTTCAGATAAAGAATAACGGAATTATGAACGTTTCATATTAATCCTTTTCAATTCATCCCAGATTAAATCGAGCGTGACTCCGTGATAACTTGCGTTACTGTACAGAAGTCAAGATCTGTTTCAATCGTGTGTGGATATTTATAGCCCGGGGGGGGGGGGGGTACTCCCTATAATAGACTATACGTACGGGGAAACTCCGCTCGAAAGGGGCACCGGACACAGAAGATGTATTCTTCGACGCATAGGGATTTCACGAGTTGAAGTATAGAAAAGGGTTATAAAAATGTGTTGAGTACCCCCCCCCCCCCCTCACTCCCCCCCAAAAAAAAAATTGTAGAGCCATATTTTAATATGAAACTATCCGTCTTGCCAGTAATGGCAACCTTCTGGATCAATCAATCAATTATTTGCCCTTAAGGTTACATTTAATACGTGTTTTCTTTCTCAGCATGGAAGCAAGGGTATAGATATCACGCTGGCTATCGGTCCATGCCGAATGTTAAATGTAGCCTTATGTCAGATCACGATATACGTATAGAGTAATTGTTTTGTCATATGCAAAACACCTTCAAATCGAAGGAAACCCTACAATTCTAGGTGATAATAAAACAAAATGGAACAAAGATGACTTATGAAATTGCACTTCGTTCGTTCGATTGTTCGTTCGTTCGTTCGCGCGTTTGTTTGTTCGTTGATTTGTCGTTTGCTGTTCGCTCTTTCGTTCCTTCGTTCGTGTGCGTTCGCTGTTTCGTTCGTTTATTGTTTCGTTCGTTCGTTATTAGAATTTTTTTTTAAAGCATTGTCGTACTTTAATTCTAATCGTGTCAAAATAACGGTTCTTGATTGATTGATTGATTGATTGATTGATTGATTGATTGATTGATTGATTGATTGATTGATTGAATGATTGATTTGTTCGTTCGTTCGTTCGTTCGTTCGTTTGGTCGTCTGTTTATTTGTTCCTTGGTTTATTTGTTGTTTGTTTGTTTACCATATGGTCTCCTTTTGCTTTCTGTCAGATGAAGACGGCTTCATTCTGCTCGCCAATCGTAAAGACATACGCAGCATCAAGCTTGACTCAGCAACCGAACACACAATGATGGTCCCGCACCAGATGGCAGCAGTGGGAATAGATTTCGACTTTGATACGGGATTTATTTACTGGACTGATGTCACCATGGGTAACATTCAGCGCGCGCCGGTCAGTATCATCGATCAAAGCATGGCTGAGGTCCCAGGGTATGAGGTTGAAGTGGTGGTGCAAGGTCTTGGCTCGCCTGAAGGACTTGCCGTTGATTGGCTGAATAAGAAGATGTATTGGACAGACACAGGTACTGATATGATTGAAGTGGCTGATTTGAATGGCGACCACAGACTGCATTTGATTACAACAGGACTCAAGAACCCAAGAGCCATTGTTGCTCATCCTACTGCTGGGTAAGTTTTGTAGATTTTGATTTTCTGAGTGCAACCTCGATCCCATGAGCCTGGGATTGAGGTTGTTCTGAGTGTTGTGTTGACGGATTTCAACGTGATGCTACCACAAGAATGTCATCTGTTTCAGTGAAAACGGGAAAATGAGAAATTTTAATTTAGCTATTCATTGATCAATTCATCCGTCTTAGAGCGGTTTTCAATTGAGTGTCGAAAGTAATCGCTAAATTACTTTGGTTTTGCTTTACTACGCTCTATGATTGGCCTGGATGATTGGTTTAAAAAAAATCGTGCCACCTACGTACTCAACCAATCAGATGCAAAACCAAAATCAAATACAATTTTGTCTCACGCGCTTGGCGCCGGTTACGTATATTTGCTTTGAGTTCTGATTGGTTCGTTCTATTTACGTTTGTTGTGATTGGCCATTTAATACTTTATCAAGCAGACATGCAGTGAGAATAAGGAAAATAATCAACCGGGGGATATTGTACCACCTAATGTTCAGAACTAAGGTTAAAGAAAATGTTTTTAAATTTATTTATTTTTCTTCCAGATACATATTCTGGTCTGACTGGGGTAACCCAGCCAAAATTGAAAAATGCGCAATGAACGGAGACAGTACATCACGCCAAGTTCTCGTCAACCGAGGCATCGTGTGGCCAAACGGACTGACGATAGACTACCGTGAAGGTCGCCTTTGGTGGGTTGACGCTAGGCATGGTAGAGTTGAATCTACGGACTTGAACGGTGGAGATCGTAAGATGATCTTACATAGCAGGCGTCTTCGTCACACCTTTGACATCGCTGTCTTCCAAGACTCCATCTACTTGACGAAGCGACGCCAAGGACGTAGGATCCTTAAAATCGAGAAGGACACTGGCGGTGGAATGGTAAGAATAGCACGAGGCTTGTATAGACCGAGAGGACTCGCCATTTATCATCGATCGAGGCAGCCTGGAGCTAGAGGTCAGTGTCGGAATGATTCTTTTTTCGTATTACTAGCGGTTGGCAAAATACAAATATAAGAATATTTGAGTCCGGATTAGAGCGGTTTCAATTGAGTGTCGAAAGTAATCCGGAATTGCTTTGGTTTTGCTTTACTACGCTCTGTGATTGGTGTAAAAAAACTCGCGCCACCTACTCAACTCCCGCGCTTCGAAACATGTGCTGTGCATTTTAACTTTCTTTTTTCTTCGAGTTCTCATTGGTTCATTACGTTTGTTGTGATTAGCCATTGTAATTGCATTGGTTTTGGTGTTACGACACTCAATTGAAAACCGCTCTAAAGGCCAAGTAATACGAGCAACATTTTTCTTGCAACTTGTTGCGTAACAATGTTGCATTGCAAGTTGAAAGCGTTGTTGTGCGTATTACCACCCGTGTTGCAAGTGTTGCACAAAGTTGAACTCATGTCTACTTCGGGCAACTTGTTTTTGCAACTTTGCAACATGGCTAGTAATAAACGCAACAACGCTTTTCAACTTGCAATGCAACATTGCTACGCGAGAAAATGTTGCCAGTATTACTTGCTTGTTTGTTTGCATTTCTGTATATTTTTTTCACGTTATTGACTGTGAGCATACATATTTTTGTACGTCGTCTAAACTTGCTTTCAAATCACAAAAACCGTCAAAATATTAGTTAACGTAGATGGAAAAACACCAAAGAAGTAATAATAAACCAAATAGGTACAAGGATGGTTAACACTGACGAAGATTGAGACGGATTACGAACCACGAACTTGAAAAATTCCTCAAGTAGCTCCTTCGTCGAAGTAAAGACCATTGTTTCATTTCTCCTTTCTGTACACAGGAGTTCATCCATGCAGTTCCTCTGCAGAGTCTGTCGGCTGTAGCCACATCTGTTTAACAGCACCAACAGATCTTTACCCAGATGGCTACACTTGTCACTGCCCACCAGGATTAGGTCTGCTGCAAGATCAGAAGACATGCAATTCGACAGGTAATGGTTCACTGAGCTAAACTTCAGAGTCATGTCAATGTGGAAACCACCCCTCCCCCAGGGGGGACTCCCATAGAAAAGTGACAGGGGTGATCGTCGGAAATTTTGATAGTGACCCCTAAAAGGTACCAGAATCTCGTTTAGTGGGCGTGGCTCAAATTCATTTTCAACCCGAAGAGGTACTAATTCTAAGAGTAAAGACGAAACTAGTTCCTGTCATATTTTTCTCCGGCTTAATAGACTTAATAGCTAACAGATATCGGGATATCTCTAACGGTGGTCATTTATATTTAGACACCCTAAGTGGTACATGTACCAAGCCAAGAATTTTAACCCCTTAAAGGTACAACGATCATCCCCGCCACTTTTGTATGGGAGTATTCCCCCACGCCACCTCCCCTCGTGAGGGAAACGACAAAACAACAGAGAACATCTAGGCAAGAATGTACATGTTTGTAAATAACTGCCGCGCGCTGATCCGCCAGACTAACAAAAGGAAAAGGGAATTTTAAACCTTCACTCCCAGAGTCAAACCCCGGGGGGGGGGGGGGTACTTGACCCTTGTTTGGGTATAGGGGTGCCGCTGAGGGTTTGAAAACCTGACCCCGTTTAGGACAAAAAAAAAAACAATAAAAATACCTAAAATACCTACCCTGTGTAGGACAACATCCTCTATTTTAGGACCCTGCCTGTTTAGGTTGCAATTTAGCGAATCCCATTTGACTGATACGCGGCAAACATCTCCGATCTCTAAATACTGTATAAACCATATTTTTACGACGACAATCGAGGGCAGAGAGGCCAAAAACCATACCCTGTCCCCCCCCCCCCCCCCCCCCCCCCCCCAGGTCAAACCTTGCATCGATAAATGATGAAGGAAAGTTCCAGTGGCATATTCCAATCAGCTCCAATACACGGATAGAATACGTTTGAATACATAGGACCAAACAACGTAGAAATACAACGCTTGGCTAGTGTTTGTTGCCGAATCTCTTGTTTTAGAAATGCACGTGCCAGACGTCACTTGTAACTCCAAGGCGTTTGTGTGAAGAAAAAAGAAAAAGAAAAATGCGCTCTGTCCCAAAGATGATGGTAATAATTAGAGAATGGAGTAAAAAACTTATCTTGTTTTTCACTCACAGATGCACTTGAATGTAAAGAAGAAACTTGTCTAAATGGAGGCTCGTGTATCGAGAGAACCAACACAATTCCCTTTTGCAGGTAGGCAGGCGATTTGCCTTAAACATTTTGGAGCTTGGGATTCTAAAAGATTGGCAACAATAGCGAAAATTACCTTCTGAAACAACTCATAAAACATTGATCAAGTTACAGCAAAGGCAAAGTTATAACCGTGACGGACGTTTGGATATCTGGTCTTATTTAGCATGGATTTTTCCGATTTTATTTCCCCGTTTACTCCTCAGTTTTTCTGTCGATTGAGAAGATGTATCAAACACTCGAGAAAGTATTTCATCTGATTTCCAAACACCTCGAATTCCGTCAAAAATACTCTGCTACGCGTCGTATTTTCATCTCTCTTCTCGGTGTTTGGAAATCGGATGAAACACTGTCTCGAGTATTTGATATATTTCGTGACCTAGCCGTAGAACATATTTACTAGTACACCAGTATTGACCAATATTGACCCTATCATTGATTTAATGGGTTGTGAATCATGTAAGGTAACGTCTGTAGCCCACAACTGCAGGAGTTTATCCCGCTTTCTGTAGCATGAAGTGACTAGGAGTAATATTTGCTACTCCCCTGGATGGAATGCTAGTCCATCACAGGTGTCGCCGGTACCCATTTATACTCCTGGGTGGAGAGAGGTACTGTGAGAGTTAAGTGTCTTGCCCAAGAACACAACACAACAAACCCGGCCAGGGCTCGAACCTGAACCACTCGTTCCGGAGTCCAACGCAGACCACCGCGTCTCTCCCCAGTTTGTACGATTTCTATCAGTGGTGGTTCTGACACAGTTCTAAAATGCACGACACCACTGCTTCATTACTATATTAAATCCACAGAGGGCGGACCGAATTAACTCGTTATTTTATTTTCCTTTAGTTGCCCTTCCAACTACAAAGGAACCAGATGTGAAGTATTCGACCCAACCCTCCCGCCAATGACCATTTCTCCCATAACAAACCAAGACAAGTGTGAACCTTTGACCATACCTCTTTGCCAGGGTCTACACTACAATACCACAATATTTCCAAACATGTTGAAACATAGAACACAAGTAGAGGCTGCGATTGAGATCCACCAGTTTTTTCCTTTAGTGAAAGTGGCTTGCTCGGACGATTTGGCATTTTTCCTTTGTTCCGTGTACGCCCCGATGTGCACAGAGTTAAATACTCCAGTTCCGCCTTGCCGCTCTCTTTGTAACAGTGCTAGACACGGCTGTGAAGAACTGATGAATCGTTTCGGCTTCACATGGCCAGAGAGGTTACGGTGCGAAAACTTTCCAGAACTTGGTAAAGATATCTGCGTTGGAGGTGATACAACAACAGGACCCACTCACCAGCCGCCGACAACTAAGAATGGTAAGTCCGCTACTAAGCTACTACATACAAGGATGTTTTCTTGGATGAAATCTTATCTGTCATAATCTGTTCGTGGTTTAAATTTTTGTGCGACAAAGATGATTGTTTGAATTAGAAAAACGAATTTTTGGTTCGTTTATTTTTTGGAATATTATTATAACGAAGTAACGACGTCTGCTTTGTAATTACAACGTATCCTTGAGATAATGCAATTACCAATAAATGTAATTTGAGGATGGTCGACAGGAATGATGGAATAAGTCAAAATTCATCCATTCGTTCCTACCCCCTTTTCCTTCCTTACATCCTCTCTTCATTCGTTCATTCATTCATTCATTCATTCATTCATTCATTCATTCATTCATTCATTCATTCATTCATTCATTCATTCATTCATTCATTCATTCATTCATTCATTCATTCATTCATTCATTCATTCATTCATTCAGGATTCTTTCGTTCCTTCCTCCCTTCCGTCCTCATTTCGGCTGTGATATTGTTCCATATTGTTGTTCCCATGTATCTCAGCACGTTTATCCCGATTGTGATCAAACAGTCGTATTGAAATCAAGATCCATCAGAAAGTTGTTAAAAAGTTGTTAAAAATCCATCAGAAAGTTGTCAAAAAGTTGTTAAAAATTAATCAAAACTTTGTCGAGTGGCAATGGTAGAGCTCTTTTCACTGTAATAACCCTATTTATTATATGGCAAACTGGTCCACGATGAAAAGGAGCATTCTGATTGGTTCCTGAGCGGTCCGAATTTTGCAATACGGATCGCAAAGATGGACCGCTCACGAACTCATTTCGCCAAATTCCATTTATGAAACATTGAACAAAAGAAAACAATTTTCTATTAAGTAGAAACATTTTTCCTCATGTCTGGCGGACAATTATGGTTAAACTTTTCGCAAAGTGGCCTGAAAAATGCAAGAATATGCTTAGCTTTGGCGCGCGCGCTTTAGCCGAGAATGGTTGCATTAATTTGTCAGCAAATTTTTTAAAAAGCCATTATAATAAAAACTTTATTGAACTAGCTTGTTCGGTCCGTATTGGGAAATATTGGTCTCGTTCTTTTTTTGCAAGTTTATGGACCTCGCCTTCGGCTCGGTCCATAAACTTGCAAAAAAAGAACTCGACCAATATTTTCCCAATACGGACCTCACGCTAGTTCAATAACATCTATGTCATCATTCATGCCCAACTTACATGTACGTCTTGTGACTGGTTTCTATTGAATTCTAATAGTTGAGAGTACACGTATAAAGTTGACTGCATTGATGTTGGCGGCATATGAAAACCAGGCTTCATGAAAAAAATCATTGCAGCAAAAAAAAAAAAATTAGAATAAATTATCAAGTTGTACATTTGTGAATTTTTCGTTCATGAGACTCGCAGTCTTAAGGACTGTTTTTTAATTTTCTTATCTGTTCACAGTGTATCTATCATTTGACTGGCGGCCAAAGAACACAACAGCATATGTAAACGACCATCTCTGGCTTCACTGTAATGCGACAGGCGACCCCAAACCCAAGATATTTTGGAGCAAGGAGGAACAAGGCGGCGACAAGCTTGACGAAAAAAGGTTCATTCAGTACACCAATGGAACACTTCATATTAAAAGTGTGCGCATAGAGGACGAGGGACAGTACTACTGTATCGCCGCAAACCATGCCGAAATGAAACAAAGCAAGTTCAGTTTGAAAGTACAGAGTAAGTGGATTGTTTTGTACATGCATGTACATGTGGGCTTTGTCTTCTTTGTAGCTGTTAGAATCAGGGAAATGTTTTGTTTGCCGAGTGCAAAGGAGGACTGCTGTGAGATGCAGACTTGATGTGTCCAAATTTTGCCTGTTGCTGTGACTAACTCTTTAATATTTAGACTCCGAGTTTTCTATGTGCCTTGTTGACAAGTAGTCTAAATCGATTCGTTAGTGCAAAGTGCACTATAGGTATGGATGTGTGGGGCCGCCCCGGTGATAAGACGCTAGTTCGCTATGCCGTAAACTTTGATAATCAATTAATTAATTAATATGAATTAATAACTCCTGCGTGGGGCACGCGTGCACACCACGCAAAACGTGGGTGATATATCTGCGTTATTACTACTTGTATTTAGCACGATATATATTTGTTTCGGACAACGCTTTGCTGTCCTTGTGGTAGCTTTCTTTCTAGGATAAGGTGCTTACATGTAAATTTACGCATGCGCTGAAGATCTGTAGTACGTTCCTAGCAACAAGTACATCGTAGATATATTGATTATTTTGTCACGCAATTTAACTGAAAGCTGAAGCTTCCAAATAGGTTACAAAACAGTTTGGGATAATAAGGAACATATTTTTCTTATTTTTGAAGTTTGCGTACATTTCTCTGGCTCTCCACGCGTTTCATTCAGCTGTGCTCTTGTTTTGAGTCGCGACTCGCAATGCCAAAGAACAGCCGAAGCGCCGGTACTGAAGTCGAAATTGGCTGGCGTTTTATCGCTGAGTTAAGAATATGGCTTCTAAATAATTATTGTTGTCTTCTCGATTCAGAATTATTTTTATCCGATTCAAAGCAATTGTTTTAATTCCATCGGTTATTTCGATGTTTACGTTCACCACTCGATTCAAAGATTTATTTGTTTGCGTTTGGTTCTTTTGTTAAGTCAACAAACGTAATTATATTAAAGCTGAGCCAATGAAATTCAGCTGTTCCCACGGCTCATATTTCATCAAAGTTTTCGTATTTTATTTCATCAAAGTGCTAGCCAAGAAACAAAAGACAAGCGGAACTCCACAACGCACGGAAAGTGAGCGATATTGTTTACGAATAAAATTGCTAAATTATAAACAAAGAGTTCGTTTAAATAATATTTATAACACTCTGTCTTGTAAAACCTGTTTCATTTGTGGAATTTGCTAAGCTGGTTGCGAACTTTGAGTTTGGATACTGTAATTAAATTAAAACCAGTGAATGGGATGTGTTTTTAACATCAGATGGTGTTTTTCCGTGGGCAGTGAAGTCAAGAAATTGTTTTTCTGTGTATTGCTATATTAACAACCGCGTCGCAAGTGGAGGTTGGGTACCAACGAGTCCCCCTCCGGGCTGAAGCCGCAAACCCCAGCCCAGAGAGGTAGACCACCCCAGTGGGCAGTGGCCTTCCCTAGCCGCAACCCAGCCACGAGCCCCCCCCACAACACTACCACCTAGGCACCCGTCACACTGAACAAGAAGTACAGTGGAAAATAACAAAACAACCCTAGAACGACAAACTAAGTAAAACAATAGATAGACGTAGGGGGAGGGGGGGATGGGGACGCAAAAAGACAACCACTACACACACACAGCGAACGCTCGAAGGGACGAACACCGAACGCACGTGGAAATGGCAACGCATACGGCGCACTAAAAGACCGCTGACCGCCAAGCTGACACAGAGCCCTGATCCGAGCCGGTAGAATGCACCCTAAACGCTGAGTGAACGATACGGGACAAGCCAGGAAAGCTATGCGAACCCTGGGAGCCATAAACCCGGGCAACACTACGAAGGACATGCTAAAACGCTACCAGCAAAAGGCAGTGCGGTGAAAGCTAAAACAGATATGCCAGGAACGCTACAAGAGATACGCCGGGAACGCTACCGATGGCAACACCGGGAAATACACTGGGAACGCTACAACGGACACGCTGGGTACGCTATGGAGATTCGCTGGGAATGCTAAACAACAACGCGCTGAGAACCCCGTAAGGGAAGCTGGGGAAAACGCTAACAGAACCAGCCAACGCCAAAAGCCATGCCTGCTCCTAGTAGTTAACTAAGTTAAATAATATTTAACTACATTTAAATGTTGTTAGATTCAAGCACTTTATGGATAATAAATGTTTTGTTTGTCAGGGTCAAAAGGTCATCAATGAAATTTACATAAATATTTGAAGCAGACTTACAGGAAGGATTTCCAACACAAGAGTGTAAAATTCACTATTTACTACACATTTTAAAACTGTTACACTGAATATTTATTGGTAAACCAGAACTAAAAGGGTGACTGTTTTAAATTTGAAATAAAATATTTTTTTCTTGGCGTTGTCCCGTGTAACGCACATGTTCGTTTCAGCTGTCACGCATTCTTATCTAACTGTTTCTTTGTCAAATAGCAAATATAGGGAAGAGGTATGTAAAGACTTGATCAGAGCCATATTTTTCTAGCAATGGGGGAATTGTACTATCACCCACCACCTTAGGTTTGGGATGGAATGAAGTAAAAAAGAGGGGGGCTGACAGCTACATGCTACCTAAGGGTATATCGATGAGGGGGGGAGGGGGGTGTTCATTAATTACATTCTGTACTACCTTATTATAGGAAATTAACGCTCGTGTTAATTAAGGTATTTGAAAATAACGCGACTTAAATTAACGCGAATTGGAGGGAAAAGGAAATTAACGCGAAAGAGGGGGTAAAATTTCAAAATGAAGGAAATTAACGCGAAGAGACGAAGATATTTTGGCCGAAATGCAATAACCGTGGCTCAGATGTCGAGAACTGCTCTTCTGAAAGTGAGGGTGAACTGGAAATATTGTTTTATTGCTTGTTTAGGCTTTTACATCGTAAAAGATTGAAATACGGTGTGCAGAAAAGAGAAAGCTATTGTTTCCTAAGTATCAAATATGTCTGTACAGGATCCAGAATTTGGGGTTATAAGAATGGAAATTTTAATGTCTCGGAAATTAACGCTCCACTTAATTAATGTCGCGGAAATTAACGCGTACAAAAATTAACGCGACTTAAATTAACGCGAATTTTTAAAATTCGCGTTAATTTCATGGAGCGTTAATTTCCTATAATAAGCTCCTTTGAATCCCTGGGTTAATATCACCCTCACTGCCGTCAAAATCTACACAGAAACGGGAACGACTATTCAAGAATTTCTCAAAGTATGATCAATATAAATCGTACGGCATATGGCTTAGATTTCATTATAGCCGTTCACAGCTTATTTGATGACTTACGACGTGGTTTGATTCGACGGAAAAGCGGAAAAATAGTCCATGAACTCTTTCTCGTCCCCAGGGCTCTCCCGGGGCCAGCTGGAAGATACGACTGGACTCTGGACTGGACTGTCGACTAACTTTTGATAACAAGTCTCAAAGTTATAAACTAGGCATAATCACAGATTATTAAAGTGCGTTCGATAAAAGGTTAAGGACGGTGGGTTTTCGAGTTGCAGACAGAAAAGTTGGAGACATTATAAAACATTGTACAATTTATGAACAGTTCTGGGTACTGAGTTTACTCACGTTCAGGCACGGTTTCAGTAGTCACGCAATTTTGGCTTTCGGTGCAATTTGAAACCATATATGCAAGTTGTAACTAAAGAACAGAAAAGTCATTGGCCACCCTCAAACTTGATTATTTATAACCTGATTTATAACATCCCCAGTTTCAGTAATAAATCAGAGGGTTAATGCTAGCAAAACAAACTTTAAAAGTTGACCTGTGGATTAAATTTCATACCTTCAATGTGTTATTTTATACATTTATGATATGTTTGGCGAAATAAACTTCAACATTTTTCGGGGTGTATATATTAAATATGACCAGAGTTTAAAGGAATCGATCGACTCGATCTCTGAATGAAAATTAAATGGCCGGTATGCAGACTATAAAAAAGTATAACACTTCAATTATATTTTCGAAATAGTACCATATATCTGACGGTGTACTACATGTACAAGAGTGAAGCACAACTACACAATCATTTTACTGGACTGGGTGAGCGCAATGACTGCTCAACAAACTCAAAAGTTGACTGTTCAACAAACTCAGTAAGCTTACAAACATAATGAGACATATAAATTAAAGTCACTTACTGCCAATTTTCGCTGGTGTGTTCAGAAGGGAATGTACATGTACATCGTTATAGATTACTTGAATTGACTGTTAGCCATAAGATGTAACAATCTTTTATCGATCGATGAACCGATCGACTCATCAACAGTTGTCATGCCCACATTTCACTCGTTAAATGTGTTATCTTTCCTCCATTTAAATACCAAAGTTTCATCAGTAATAGACCTCTGGTTTCATCAATTCTTGAGGCACAAATCTGACATCCTTGGTAAAATGTCCGCCATTTTGTTTGCACAACGAAACGTGACGTCATTCAATATTTTGACGGGAAGCTCCGCCCAGAATGGAAGACGGCCGGTCGGTCAGTCGATCGAACGAAATAATCCGCCTGGTATGCACAGGACACGCAGGAGATCACAGCCAAACCACGAGATTAGTATGCGTTCTACGAACGCAATTCAACTCTTTACACTAGCCATTGAGTCTCTGGGTTTCATATTCCTTCATTCTGTTGTCTTCTTCATTTTTTCATATTCCTTCATTCTGTTATTTTCTTTATTTTTTCATATTCCTTCATTCTGTTATTTTCTTCATTTTTTAATTCTTTCATTCCTTTGTTCCTTCATCCCTTCCGTCCTTCCTTCGGCTGTGATATTACTCCATACTGTCATTTCAGTCAGTTTACCCAATTGTAATCAAAGAGTCATATTAAAATCAAGAACTCTCCTCTTTTCACAGATGCATTTTTGTGTAAAGCAGAAACTTGTCTAAATGGAGGCTCGTGTATCGAGAGAACCAACACACTTCCCTTTTGCAGGTAGGCAGGCGATTCGCCTTAAACATTGTTGAGTTTGGGATTATAAAAGATTGGAACCAGTAGCGAAAATTACCTTCTTAAACTCATAAAAAATCATCACATTACAGCAAAGGAAAAGTCATAACCGTGACGGAAGTTTGGATACCTTAATTTTTTATGATTTTATTTCTCCGTTTACTTCTCCGTTTTTCTTTCGATTGAGAATAGATGTCAAACACTCGAGACAGTGTTTCATCTGATTTCCAAACACCTCGAAGTTCGTCAAAAATACTCCGCTACACGTCGCATTTTCATCTCTCTTCTCGGTGTTTGGAAATCGGATGAAACACTGTCTCGAGTATTTGGTATAGTACGTGACCTACGATGTAGCCCAAGAACATATTTACTAGTACACCAATATTGACCAATATTGACCCTTGGGTGCTATTAACTAGGCCAGATTCTACCAGATTTCTAAAGTGGTGGTTCTGAGACAGTTCTGAAATGCAGAGCAGCACTGCTTCATGATTAAATGTATAAACTATTTATTTTATTTTTCTTTAGTTGTCCCTCCAATTACAAAGGAACCAGATGTGAAGTATTCGACCCAAGCCTTCCGCTAACGACAATTTCTCCCACAACGAAGCAAGGGAATTGTGAACCTTTGACCATACCTTTTTGCGTGGGTTTGCCCTACAATACCACAATATTTCCAAACATGTTGAATCATAGAACACAAGAAGAGGCTGCGCTTGAGCTCAACCAGTTTGCTCCTTTGGTGCGATTTGGTTGCTCGGACGATTTGGTGTTTTTCACTTGTTCCGTGTACGCTCCGATGTGCTCAGAGTTAAATACTCCAATTCCGCCTTGCCGCTCTCTTTGTAACAGTGTTAAACACGGCTGTGAACCGGTGTTGAACAGTTTCGGCATCCCATGGCCAGACAGTTTAAACTGCGATATATTTCCAGAACTTAGTGATCAAACCTGCGTTGGAGGTAATATAACAACAGGACCCACTCACCAGCCGCCGACAACTAAGAATGGTAAGTCTGCTACTAGCCCTGTAAAGACAAGGATCATTTTGTTTCATCTACATAAAGGATGTTTTCTTAGATAAAGTCTAATCTGTTCGTCGTTTAAATTTTTGTTCACCTTTTACAAATCCATGTTTTACAAATCCACCTTTTACAAATCCCCCTTTTACAAATCCCCCTTTTACAAATCCCCCTTTTACAAATCCCCCTTTTACAAATCCCCCTTTTACAAATCCATGTTTTACAAATCCAGTCCATGTTTTACAAATCCAGTCCAGTCCATGTTTTACAGTATGCCCTGAATATTGCCCCATTTTCCCACAACGAAAACATGACCGGGTTACCATACATTTCTTCAAACCATCCCTGTGGTCTCGGATATACCCATGCCACTCGCCTCCGTCTTGCCAAAGCTTCTCTTCGTCTCCTCCGCTCTTGTAATCTCTTAATTCTTGTTGCGAGAAGAATATTGGCGAGATCATGTTGCCTCCTTTCATAGAGAAAGTAGAGAACCAGAAATCTAAATCTCTGAGCTTTTCGGATCGCAACGATAAGAAATAAAAGAGCCACAATCGAAGCTACAACACGTTCACGATCCATGGCGGACTCACAGAGAGAGTCACGCAAGGAGAAACAAACATTCAAGGAATGTCTGCATTTATTCTCGTCTGTCATCAACTCAACATTTGAGTGACACTCTTGTGTCAAGGAACCATCTGGGAAGTGTGAAAGTCAACTAATGAGTTTTACCATAGTAAACTTTGTTTACATTTTTCTTACCATAGGGCCCAGCCGCACTAGGCGAATTTTTGTTTGTTTTGCAAAAATATCTGTCATCAGTTCCGTTTCACAAGTGCGAACGGCGATTTTTTTCCTACCAAAATTTTGTCAAGCCTTACCAAACTTAGCCTGCGAGCAAGCTCTCTTGGCGTTTTTTTGGGGAAAAGACTTTCCCGCCTCCCCGCCCCCCACCCCCCAAAAACCCCCAGAGAGCTTGCTCGCAGGCTATACCAAACTTCAAAGGCGCCGTCGTCCTGCCCCAGAGCAGGACAAAATTTTGTCAAGCGTCAAAACTGACAGATTCGTCAATTCACACACATTAATCTCAAGGTTACAGCGATGATTATTCGCTTGCCTCGGTCCGTACAACTAGTACCGATCCCCAATTTTACCTGCTAACAGCACCTAGTGATGTTTGAGTAGCACAATTTTCTTCATAAACAGTGAACAGTGCACGGGTCTGCACGGTCCGATCGGGTACAAGTATTGCGCTGAAAAGTGACAGTGACAGTAGGGAAAAGCGGCAAGAACATGCAAGTCGTTTAAAATTTCCGTCCAAGAAGAAGAAATATCTAGTTAATCAGTTTGTGTATCATACCACGAAGGCAGGAGAGTAAAAACTTTAGAAAGTACTGGTTTTAAAAGATTGTCGAGGAGTTGAATGCAAAATTTCACAGCAACAACAGAGGTTTTCGGTTTCTACGTGATTGATATGTTGTGGTTAATTCGCGAATAATTTGTCATGATTTTTGGTTTTCAAGTGCGTACGCGTTTATCAAAATGAAAATTTCGGAGACAAAATTTGTAGTATATTTTGGTAGCGCCAAACAAATTTTGTCAGCCTAGTGCGGCCGGGGCCATAGTGAAGGCCTTTTACCATAGAAAACTTTCAAGTGTGACCTCAACCACTGTTAGAGGGGTCAGTGTTTATCTGTGATGTTATCAGCGACATCTGCTAAATATGTTTTAAAACAACTAAACTAGTAGTGAGAATATACGATCAATGGCTGCTTTTTTTATGTAGAAAAAGGCGAATTCTCCCAAAATAGTCACTCGAATGGCGGGAAGTGGCTGCAAGACAACGTTTTTAGCCCATTAGAGAGGTCACAACCCGGGTCACAATTTGAAGTTTTGGACTAACAACCTTTCTTTCTCGGCGGGCCCGCATTTATTTTCGAATCTACAGCTTGTATAGATGATTATTCAGAGATTCATCCGCTCTTCCTTCGTTCAGAATATTGCTGTAGCTATATAGGTAATCACGAACTCAATACCTCTTGCCGTGTGTGGTATTCTCGAAATGATTGCCGCAAGCGACGACAACCACGAGTCGTATATCTAGCGGTGATATTGATATTTCTCAACGTTTCAGTGAACGGATAACGATTTTAGACATAATTCCCTATTTTAGAGATTCCGGTTTTTAGAGATTCCTCCTTTTAGAGATTCCTCTTTTTAGAGATTTCGCCTTTTAGAGATTCCCTATTTTAGAGATTCTGTCTTTTAGAGATTCCCTATTTTAGAGATTCCGCCTTTTAGAGATTCCGCCTTTTAGAGATTCCTCCTTTTAGAGATTCCGCCTTTTAGAGATTCCACCTTTTAGAGATTCCTCCTTTTAGAGATTCCTCTTTTTAGAGATTCCTCCTTTTAGAGATTCCCCCTTTTAGAGATTCCCTATTTTAGAGATTCCGCCTTTTAGAGATTCCCTATTTTAGAGATTCCGCCTTTTAGAGATTCCTCTTTTTAGAGATTCCGCCTTTTAGAGATTCCCTATTTAGAGATTCCTCCTTTTAGGGGATTCCCATTCCCGTTCCCCATTCCCCCATTCCCGTTCCCCCATTCCCCGTTCCTTGTTTTAGACATAGCCGTAATAATAACGATCTCGATTTCCTATTCCGTCCCCAACAGTATACTTTTCATTCTTATGTTTGCTTTAATTCACGATTTTCGTCAGAAATCTTTTGGGGTAGAGTGAAAAGGGAATTCAAGATAACAAAATGCGTGCCACACAACCATCGGACAATTCCATCAAGTCTTCCCTTGGCCTTTATATCATGTCTTGTTTGAAAACATCAGAAAATCGCCTTGCTTTATTACCATATGAAACACAGAGACTAAGACAAGAGTTCTTTTAGTATATTTTCCGTGGATTATAACGACTCGACACGTTTCGAAGTGTGTTGAATCTCTGACGTGCACTCGCGTACTACGTACGTCGTCTTTATATCGCTGTGTACTAACGACCATCCTTTGATTTCAGGGTTTCGTTGCGGCGAAGATCAGTTTGTATGTGCGAACCTCACGTGTATACCAGAAAACTGGCGATGTGATGGAGAAGATGATTGCGGAGATAATTCCGACGAGAAAAATTGTCGTAAGTATTTCGATCGTTGATGATGTGTAATATAGAACCCGCTTGTTGTTGTTATGAAGGAGAACGCGTCGAATCACTCGTTTGTTGATAGTATTTCTCTCTGTTTTCTACCCTACCTTTTAAATTATAATTTATTTTAAACTGTATAGTATACCTCACAGATTTTAAAGCTTAGATTCGACGGAAAATTTCTGCTTTGGATTGAAGTAGAACAAAGAACCATCAATGTTGTAACGTGTCGATCCGTTTATACGTGAAAAGCCCGCCATTAATACTCGATGAATGAAAATCGATCGAAACTGTTTGTACAGGGGGAGATTTAGAAATGTCTCTATGAGCCTTATTAGAGGTATTTTCTGGGAAGAAAAAGGTTTATTTGAGACGAAATGGACAAAAGACAGAGAATAAGCACGTATAGTATGGAAGGTTCGTTCGGTTCGTTATGGATGCGTGGATTGTACGAGCTTCTCTGTGTGGTTGTGTCTGTGTTTTTGTTGGCGTTAATACGGGCTGGAGATTTTTTTATATTTTTACTTCATCCACTGCGATTGTCTTCAAAGGTTTTGTGATCGATTTTAGCCCGCCATAGGCAATCGCGATTAAACTAGGACATTTTAAGTGATTTTAAGTTTACGAGTCTTCGCTTGTTTTTGTTCGTCAGTCATTTGGTCATTTGCATAAAAGACTATAATCTCAGGCGGAACATCAAACATTCCCTCATGTTCCTCGTTACTCTATTGGCTGGGAGAATAAAAAACATTCGTAAACAGTTCCGCTAACTTGTTTATTCTTCGTTTGCCCAATGGGAGTTTTTGTTCTCACGCCAAATTTGCGAACCTTGTACGTATACAAAGCCCCACCGCCCTCGCTCATTTCTCGGCAAATGTTTTAGTGTCGCGACTTCCGGTCTCAAATTTATCTTTTCTCCCACGCCATATTTGCGCTTAAAGTCAGTTGTTGTGGTAACATTAGTGATTTGATCGTCGTTTTACGTTGTAAATAGTTTCGATCTAAG
The DNA here is from genome assembly GCA_029204205.1 of Desmophyllum pertusum. Taxonomy (NCBI): domain Eukaryota; kingdom Metazoa; phylum Cnidaria; class Anthozoa; order Scleractinia; family Caryophylliidae; genus Desmophyllum; species Desmophyllum pertusum. The sequence continues at coordinate 1,417,961 of MU826364.1, forward strand.
CATAAACCTTTACAAGTTCACGACATTAATTCTTGTTGTATTTTTATACTGATGTTGTATCATACCAGAAATATAAATCGCTGAGCTTTCTGTCGTCCACAAAATGTCTAATATTGACTTTACTGGGGCGAGTTTTTGTAATGTTCACGTGAAAACCACCCGTTGTAGGTACAAAGGTCTGTCTATTACATGTTATTATTCATTCATTCATTCATTGATCCAGACGTACTGTAATACTGTACAATAAAAAAACTTAAATTAGTGTTTTTTCTTCTTCAATACCTTGTATTCAATTTGCTAAAACTAAACTTAGAAACTTATACCTGGAAATTCCAAGTACAAGTTTCTAAGTTTAGTTTTTAACGTCAGTACAAGTGTCTGCTTGAGGTATCAAATTTCCATTTAAAAATAGTCCTATATCAACATCCTGTTGATGGGAACAGGAAGAGGATGTTCCCATTTATGCTCTATTATATTTATTATGCTCTATTGAAAATGTAAATTTATCGATAAAATTCCCGACTGGTCCACAAAATGACTTTTATGTCAAAGCTTTGTTTTCAGCTTAGTGCTGTACATTGTTATTATTTTTCAAGGGGGAGGGGTTCAATTAATAAATTCAAGTCAGTTTGTTGTACATACCACTGTACTTTCTATTGTTAAAGTTGATTTTTACATAACGTCCACATTCTGACGCTGATACTTCATGTTAATACAAGGGAAAATTAAATCTTTCACCTGCCCTTCACATATACAGTGTATGCTTAATCTCATGCACCCTATTTCTTAAATAAGCGCCCTGACTCTCTAATACAGTAAGCACCCACCTTTGAATATGAATAAGCTCCGACCCATTTGGACCATATAAGAAATAAGCGACGTCCCTTGACAGGGATTTCCTTTTCAAATAGAGTTGGTGTAGAAAAAATTGATACAGGCAGAGAAATCAACAAAATTTTTTTTGAGAAACCAAAGGATTCTTTTGCAGTGGAAACTAAAGTTGCAGGTGAAGGACATGTTCACAGGTGGCGAAAATCGCCTGTCGCCTACAGAAAAGGAAAACCCTGCTTGAATAAATGCTCCCCTCCCCCTCCCTTTTCCAGTCCAGTCAATGACGAGATCGAAAGGGTTTATGTAATAAGTGCTCCCTGGTCTCCTACGCAGCCATCATTTTGGTCGTCACACAATGTTCCTCATGACGATCCAAATAACAGTTGGGTAGGACTTAATTAAAACTTCTGCTGCTGTTGGAAATTGAATGGTTAACAAGTAGCTTTCATGCAATGTACAGTATTTTAGTTTCTTTTTGTAACTGCAGGTTTCCTTTTATTTTTATAGCTAAGAAAAAGTGCGATCCCACTGGGCATTTCCAGTGCAAAACAGTTGATCGATGCATTCCCCTTAGATCGGTTTGTGATCGTGACGATGATTGTGGTGACAATTCAGATGAATCAGATTGTGGTATGTGAATACAGTATCTTTAAAATTGATTTTTTATGCAGATCTTAAAAGGGTCATGCAAAAAGCTGATCATGATCACTACATGTATGCGCACACAACAAATAACCCATCATTTCCTTTGAATCGCTTGGAATGGAACAGGCTGCATGTGTATTATTTTTAACTTTTTTATTTCTTTGCAGTGCACAGAACTTGTTCGGACAATGATGAACATGCATGTGGCAATGGCCAGTGTATTCCAAAAAGATGGCTTTGTGATCGTGATAAGGACTGTGATGATAATAGTGATGAACAAGGATGTGGTAAGGTGTCGTAAAGTGCTGTACACCAGGCATATGAGAGGAGGACGACAAAAAATAATGAACAATTTAAAATGAACAATGAAAAAAAAATTGAAACATGCTTAAACAGCAGCTCTGAAAAGAAAAGGATAAAAACCTGATTGAAACAATGCATTTAATTTTCAAAGAATTTTGCTAAATATGCAGATGTTATAAATTCAGCCACAGCACTTTTTATCAAGGTTTTAAGGGACTGATTAGAAATTGTAAAACTAACCTCCTCCGTTTAATAAGTAGCCATAAAATAACTGGATTTAACATCGTATAGTGAGCCACGTCTCAATACTTGAATAATTTTATTTTGTTTGTCATTTTCCATAAAGCATTGTTTGATATTTCAATTATTTAATTGTTTAAAGAAAATAATTGTGGTATTGGTCATATTTTTTTCTTGAAAATTAACTTACCGGTAATAACTAATAATGTCTTTATCATGTTAGTCATGACTTGTTATTATTAATTTTATAAATAAGTATTATTAATTTTGTAAATATATAAACCCTGTTTTATTTATATGTAAGATTTAGCCCATTATTTTTTACCAGCCTGTTTCTGTATTCTCCTAAATAAACGATTATTTAGAAGAGTTTATTAATAAATCTATATGAAAGTATTCAAAGAACAATCAATAGTCGAGGAACTTTTGTCTAAATAGTTGTCCCTATAAACTTAAAACTTATGCACCATCAAGATTTCTATGTACCACTGATGTATTTGCTGTTTGTTTGTAAATATATTTCTCTTTTCTCCCAAAGTAATCATTAAATTTCAAATTCAAGAACATCAGCATTTATTTGACCTTGGAAATGTTGGAATGAAGTGACAGTTAATAAAATATTAACCTGATTAATTACAAATTAAACCCATAACAGGATAAAAGTAAATATTTAAACGTCAGCAGAAGATCCTCTCTGTGTCTGGTGTTGAAATTTGCATTAATTTGCTTTTTGTTTTTGTTTTATTTTATGCAACTATTCTCTGAAAAAAAGGAACAATTTCTCCAGGTAACAAGACGTGTAAACCCAACGAGTTCACCTGTGCAAATGGCAAGTGTATTACAAACACATGGCTGTGTGATTACGACAATGACTGTGGTGATAACTCAGACGAGAGCCAGTGCCGTAAGTTCTTTATTAATGGTTTATTAAAGCTTCTTGTAGCATCAGCCTGTCATCAGACAATTATCTGGCAAATTTGGGAGAAAAACTAATTTCCTGACAACTTGCATATATGTACATGTGCTTTAATTTTGCTTCATAATTCGGAACGTTTTGTTTCAGTGATTCTTGTCTGAGATTGGTAACATAGCTGAGGGTATTCTGCAAACTAATTTCTTCTCTCCCATTTGTTTTGACAGCTAACAAAACGTGCAGTGCAACACAGTTTACCTGTAAAAATGGACACTGCATAAAAGATACATGGAAGTGCGATGGTGACAATGATTGCCTGGATTATTCTGACGAGATCGGTTGCCCTTCCACTGGTCCCAAATGTAAACATGCTGAGTTTCAGTGTGACTCTGCAGATTGTATCCATAAAAGTTGGAAATGCGACGGAGAAAATGACTGTAAAGATGGCTCAGATGAGAAAGGATGCAGTGAGTGTTTCTGTGGTTGTTATAAAGCTGCACACGGGCCAATCTAGCCCACACTGCTGGAGCTTATTCCAGTTTCCATAGCATGAAGCAAACTAGGGGTATTGCTACTACCTAGGCTTGTACACCAACTTAAACCTGGGTGGTATGCTAGTTGAATGCCAGGTTACCCTCCAGAATTTTGTCAGGTTGCCCTAAAAGTTTGCTGCTACCCATTAAATTTATACTCCTGGGTGGAGAGAAGCACTGTGAGAGTAAAGTGTCTTGCCTAAGAACACAACACAGTGACCCCATCCAGTGCTCAAACCTGGCGGAATGCTCCAATGCGCCCACATTTGGTTACTGTGTGTCTCATGTAATTACAACTGTAGGAGCAGTTGTGGCTCTATTCTTTGTTGGAAACACATTGGTCTAATGGTTTGGGTGTTGTGTCAGCCAAGGATGTTTGTACAGTTGAACCTCTCCACAACGGCCACTCTGGTGCAGAATTATCTGGCCGTTGTATCGGTGCATGGTCGGGACGAAAAATCCTGGCTGTTGTCAGTAGAGAGGTGGCCGTTAGTAGAGGTTCAACTGTATTTTGCTTTAATTGTGTTAACAAGCATTTTGAGACATTTTCCGTTTGCATGTTACGAGTTTTATTCCTTAAGCATATTCATGCGTTAGAACGTCTTATTATTCATAATTGTTGATTTATTGATTAAGAGTGATTAATTCAAAAGAAAGGTTTCCAAAGAGCTTAAGCTACGAACGTGATTTGTACTTTAGTACATTTCAGACACGTGAGTAACCAAACTGTTACACAACAACACGCGCGTGCCGGAACACATGATTTAGGTTGATCACGTTTACTGGCACAGAATAATGATTAGTCGATATTTTCCCACGAGAAAGTTTGGGGTTATAATCCCTCGTACTTTTGTTAACTTGGCGTAGGTCGCTTATACCTGGTCAGAGTCGTAAACAACCTTTGTTTCTGTTAATCCTACTGCACTAATAGATTAAGTTGTTTTGATATACAAGCACCAAGCGTGTTGTTGGGTTCTTGGTCTGATTACCTCTTGTAAGTCGTGTAATCGAATATCTGAAATGTTTTAAGTTAAGTTATCAGTTATGGACTTATCCTGGCCGATATGCCAGCAAGAACTTTGGAACTATTTGGTTCCATCAAGCCACGAACACTGAACACTTTAATTAACTTGTTTACGGAGATTCTTCTTTACTCATGTGACCTTTTAGGATAATCTTTTGTTGCTGTATTTAAGATGTCCAAACAAAGAATCCACGTCCTAAAAAGTTACAACGCATTTCGTCCAGCAACCGCAGTGATTGGTATCAAGAAACACTTCCAATTTGAACTACTTTCGATATCTCGATAGTTGACCGTTGAATTTAGAGTTATTTTAGGTTTTATTAACGAAACTAGAGTTGTGGCCTTAATCCTTTAAACAAACACCCTTATTTCTATAGAACTGAATGAGACCGTCAATTGAACCAATCACAGCGCGTTATACGACGAGGTACGAAATGTACATTAGGCTTTAGTTGTACTCTGAGTTGGTCAGTTGAAGTTAGAAGCTGAGACGCCAACAGTTTAACAGAATAAACTCCTTGAAACCAGTCTTGATTGAGCCACTGCAGAGCACTCACAAAAACCCGCAGCAAAGCGAGGAAACGTCCCCTATCAATTGTGATGTGTTCCCTCTCCAACATTTTGTTTTTTTTGTTATTTTCCAGATGCATCCTGTAATGCTCATGAGTTCAGTTGTACCAATGGAAGGTGCATATATTCCTATTTGAAGTGCAATGGCAATAATGACTGTTTAGATAAATCAGATGAACAGGATTGTCGTAAGTTGATTAGTTAATCTGTTTATTTTGCTGCTTTTGAAAAAAATTTACCTCGTGAATGTGCAGTTCCAGAAAATATCCTTACCCACCCCAAGAAAGGTCATTGTAAATTCTGATGGGGAGGGGGGTTTCAAAAGCCAAACATTTTAAAGGGAAATATGAAGCTACATGTAAACTGGAAATTCTAGGGGGGTGGGGGTTCAAACCCAAAAAAACTTCCATGAGGGGGGGGGGGGGGTGTATGGATATTTTCTAGAACCACACAATATGTGTAGGTGAAGTCTGTAGTCTGTGGATTATATAATTTGACTAATTTTGTTCATATAATGCACTCTCTGATTGCACACACTCACACTGTGTGTGCATAATTCAAGAAAATTTCTGGATTTATAATTCTCCCTCAGCACTCAAATGTAGGGGTTGAGAGGGCTGTCAACTCAATTTTGACTGGTACTTTATGTATAAACGATCTTGCTGATTAGTAACAATAAATGTTTTATGTTTCTAGCTGAAGTTCCGTTGAAGCCATGTAAAGATGACGAATTTCGATGTGGAGACTCAACACAATGCATTCCTAACAGTAAAGTTTGTGATGCTGTTGTTGATTGTCATGATAAAAAAGATGAACCCATGTCTTGTGGTGAGTCTATTTTCTTTCACTATATCCAGCCTAATAGAAAACATTATGCAAGGCTGCTGCCTAAGAGATGAAAATTTAGGAAAATGATGAAAAAATGAAAAGTTAGGAGCCCGAGTCGCATTTTTAGGAGCCCAAAAATTTTTTTCCGGAACTTCACCCCTTCAATTTAGGTCCAGGCACAAAGCATTGCCCATTTGTCCCTATCCTGTAATGTTTGATCTTGTACCTTATTGATTTCCATTTGTGGGCTTTCATAAACCATGTTAAAGAATAACAATTTACTCAAAATGACAATACATACATGTATGTCATAATTTAATACAACATTACTTTTTTATAACTAGGAACAAGTTTAAATTGTTGCAGGTGGACTGTTCTTTGACTCTTTCATTTCAAACAGTTCTCTTAAGTTTCAAAGGGGCAACCAAATCGAATAGCCTCCCTGAATCGTGGATGGTTTTCATAGTAATGTGCATTTTCAAATAATTCAATTGCCGTTAGAATACGAAGAACAGTGGAGTATTCCGTGGTACCCACAAGGGACAGAGAAATGGCATTAAACAAGCAGTTTCCATCTCCAACAACTTTTCGAGCTATCAGGTTTGTAGGAGCATCACATGGAATTAAGGACTGTGCTAGGAGGTCTTGCTGCAGCTCCCTGGATCTCCGGAAGGACTGGTTTAGTTTAATTTCTTGAGAATATTTGATTATAAAACAATGCAGCTTTATTTAAAGCAAGAAGTAAAACACACAAACCCATGACCAAGTTTCAATCCTCTGACATTTCTGAAGCAAACTTTGCAGTTAAAAAAATATTGCAGTGTTGATCTATCATCAAGCACGTCCTTGAGGTCAGTCGATTGTGTTGAACTGCTTCCCATCCACATCAAACATTTTACTTCGCAACTCACGACCACATTTACTAACATTCCAACATGTTCGACGTCTTCGAAGCGAACAACACAAGAGCAACATCCCATAATTTTGCTTTTCCATATTTGGAAGATTCATCTTTGACCCAGTCCCCAACTGCTTACGGTAACATAACATCGCAAATATCGAAAATGTTTTGTATTTCACGATAAAACTACAGGATGTTTTGATGCTTTAAATGTGGAAAATGATTGTATTTGGCTTCTCGGCGAATCGATGGATGGTTCCATATTAACTTACAGCCCAAGGAATGGAACCAAACTTGCAGGGGAAAGTTCAAACTGCGGCCATTACTGTGGAAATGTTAGGCGCCCGTGCGGGCTCCCTGCACAGAAATTTAGTCGCCCGAGCTAGTAACCTAGGCGCCCCAGGCGACCGGGCGCCCGTTAGGCAGCAGCCTTGATTATGACATGCTGAAGTGCCAGCGAGTTGTGGTCTTTGTTGGCCGTCTTTGGGGCTTCACATGTCTTCTTTTCGCTAACCCCTCTTTCTCCACTGCTTAGTCAGTGTGACGGGTGTTTGGAGATCTTGTGTGGGGCCTCATGGCTGGGTTGCAGGGATTGCCACCCTTGGGAGCGGTACTCAGTCTAGGGGCTGGCTGGCCTCTAGTGGAAACTCCTGGACATCCCAGTCACACAACCTCCAAATAGCAATGCAGTTGTTAATAGTGGTTACATTGTAATTTGAAACTTTGCATGGCTAATTCCTATGTTTTGTGATTGTTTTCTCTTTTTATAGGAATTGATGAATGCATTGATCACAATGGTCATTGCCAACAGTTCTGCAATGACACAAAAACAGGGTACTTCTGCTCCTGTCGCCAAGGTTATGAAATAGACAAAGAAGACCCAAGAGTTTGCAGAGGTATGGTTATAATGATTGAAAAATGAAACTTCTCTCTTGCTTAAATTGTTGTATCAGTGTGGTAAATGTGAGCTACAGTAGTAGAGTCTTAAAATTACTAGCCTGATAGCTACATGGATCAATTCAGGCTGGTTAAATAATAACCCACTGGATCAAAAATACAGTGATAAATTCACAACTTCACGCTTTACGACTGACAATAATCCACTGCTTGTCCTGTACCATACTGAAAAATGTTACTTACATGTACATGTAGAACATCATTTCAGAAAACACTAAATAATCTCTGAATAATCTCCTTGCAGACGTTGATGAGTGTAAAATCCCTGGAATGTGTAGTCAAGTTTGTAAGAACACAAAAGGAAGTTTTAAATGTATGTGCCGAGAGGGCTACTACATGGAACCCAACCACCGCAGCTGTAAAGCAACAGGTGGGTGAATGATCATTTGATGCGACATGTTTATTAAATAATTTAATTGTAGCGTGGTGAGCACCATTTAGGTCATTAGCGACCTTTAGGTCAGAGTACGAGTATGAGAGTGACTGTGAGTACGACTTTTGAATTTCAATTCAGTCATTTTCCCAGAGGCTTTGCTCCTCCCTGTTGCTGACCAGTAGAGAAGGAAGCTCTAGGAACAAGATTGGTGTCAACCCTGCGCACTAGGTTTGAAAAGTCGTACTCAATCTTGTACTCGTACTCCGATCTACAAATGTAAAGGTCCCTATTATCTGTGGGCGATCAGGTCCCCCGAACATGATCGACATGGAGAATCAAAGTCTCTCCGCATTATTATTTTTGTCAAACAAATCTGGTTGTGGGACAACATGTCCTTGCAGCAGCATGAGAATAAACAAGTCACAGTGTTCTTGTCATGTGAACAGACCAAGCGGCTTGTCCATGTATCAGGTCATTGATTGATTCCTAACTTCTTGTAACACATTACAGTCAAAATACTCAGCGCGTTCCGCCCAAGGGTGAATTAATGAATTCATTATTGCAAATTTGATTTCATTACTCGTTTCAATAATCCACTCTTCAAATGAAAAATCGAAAATTCAAAACAAGACTCGATCCAATACTCGAATGTTGATTTGATTAATGGTAAAAAATATATTTCCATCCCCGTGAGAGAGTTGATGGGAAATCTGGAAAACAAAGCAGAACTTTGAGCGATTAGGTAAAAAAAGACAGAGGACTGCTAGCAAATTTGCATATTTGACAGGATTAGAGGAGCATGCACGAAAGAATGTCTGCTGTCGCAATTTAAGTCAAACGAAAGGGGCTTTTTAATTGATCACTTTATGGCAAATTTCCCCGGCAAATTTCTGAAATATCCACTTTGTTTTTGCAACTTTTCGACAATAGCAATGAAATGACTACAGAAGGAAAATAGACGACTAATTCTTTACAAAGGAAAGAGCCAAATGCAAGCGTGACAAGCGTGGTTTCGTGACTTTCCTGCGGTTTGGCATACCGGTATAAACCAACGGTCTGATTGAAAAGCCGTCGCGGAAGCAAATCCCTGTGTTCTTTTATCAATCGCTCAAATTTTCGCTCCGTTTTCCAGATTTACTGTCACCTCTCTCACGGAGATGGAAAGATACATTTTGCCATTAATCAAATCAACATTCGAGTATTGGATCGAGTCTTGTTTTGAATTTTCGATTCTTCATTTGAAGAGTGGATTATTGAAACGATTATTGAAATCAAATTTGCAATAATGAATTCATTAATTCACCCTTGGGCGGAACGCGCTGAGTATTTTGACTGTAATTTTGTAACAAATTTGGTACACTGTAGACTATGAGAATGAAGGATGTGTTCATCTTGGGGAAAAAAAATTTTTTTTGCTTAATTTCAACTGATAAGAATTATGTCATTTATTACTTCAGGTGAACCAGGGTTCCTCATTTTTGCAAACCGTCAGGATATTCGCCGTATCCTATTTGACTCGTCAGACTACACAGAATTGGTACCAGAGCAACGAGGTGCGATAGCGTTGGATTATGACTTTGAAAGTGGATACATATTTTGGACAGATGTCATTGACGAACATATTAAACGTTCCAACATGCGAGAGAACCCCCCAAAAGTCGAGGTCGTTGTCAAGATAGACCTGGATACTCCAGATGGAATTGCTGTTGATTGGATTAACAAGAAATTGTACTGGACGGACACTGGTACGGACATGATTGAGGTGGCCGATTTTAACGGCACCAATCGACTTGAACTGATTACAACAGGGCTTGAGGAGCCAAGGGCAATTGTGGTGCATCCTCCTCTTGGGTAAGTTGATAAGATTTTTTCCAATTTCATGGCCATGTTCTAGAAATAGCAGGTTGCCCTGGCAACGCATTCATTTTCAGGCAACATAATATTGGTGGTTTTCATCTGACGTCATCAAAATTCTAAGGCTGTTATTTTTCATATAAACACAGAAAAAATACCCCATTTGAACTCTAGCTCATACAAACTCTGGTTTTACACATTTCCGTAAGCAGCCACAATTTATTGCAGACAAGTTAGTTCAATGGGACAGTTGTGCTCTCCCCTGCCCCTCTCAATGTTGGTTTGTAAGATTGGATAATAAAATTGCACAAAACAACATTGGGAGTGGGGAGGAGGACAATGGGAACAAAAATATCAGCAATATAGAAAGTGTCCCAACTAAACTTGTCTCGTATTGCAGGTCCAGTTGTGGATACTTTTTCTGTTTCCCGACGGTGTCCGCTTACAGGAGCTTCAACTATATATTTCTTATTATCGCTGTAGATGTCTAAGTTTTTCATCTACTTTTTTTTAGCTACATATTTTGGACCGATTGGGGTGAAACGCCCAAAATTGAAAAGTGTGGAATGAATGGTGATTCTTCAACAAGGAGCGTTTTGATCAGTACAAACATCCTATGGCCCAATGCGTTGACAATAGATTACACCATCAACCGAATCTGGTGGGCAGATGCAAAACTCCACACTATTGAGTCATCTGATTTAAATGGAAAAAATCGCAGAATCATCCTAAGTGAGAATATCTACCATCCATTTGCCCTGACGGTATTTCAGGAATCCATTTATTGGACTGACTGGCATCATAATTCAATCAACAAGGCCAATAAATTTACCGGCGAAGATCGATTGATCGTGAAGTCGGATTTGTTCTCGCCTATGGATATCCATGTTCACCATCAGCAGAGACAACCAACCAACCAAGGTATACATGTAGTTCACTATGTAGCTAAGCATTTCTACAGTGAAGATGATGCTACCGTTGCCACTCGACAAAGTTTTTGATTAATTTTTGACATCTTTTTGACAACTTTTTGACGACTTTCGGATGGGTTCCATTTGACTTGACCAATCAAAGTCCAAGGAGTGTTGGAGGCGGAGTTGTGAAATTTGAATGGTGTTAGATTCTAGTCTAGTTCAAATGTGGGAAAGCAAACCGTAATTATTTTTTAGCGATTTTTCCAAGATAGAAGGGCATTATTTTGAAAAGGTCTGCCCGACTTTTTCAAAAAAAGATCAAAAGCTCCTGTGGGATACTCATGATAGCACTCATTTTATAACTTCAGTACATTAGTAATAGTAATTTTTAACAAAACTGGACCATTATTTTTAGGTTTCCATTGATATAAATATGTCTTTTGGCTTTTTAATTTTTAACTGATGCTCATGATAGTGCCCCTTTAACCTAAATGCCATTTTTCCGCAACTTAACATGGGTTAAATGGAAATATCTCGTTCACGTTTCAAGCAATCCAAAAACTCTATGCTCATCCCATGAATCTATGTTATGTGGTGTTTTGTAAATTTTTGGGTGATTTTTGGATATGTTTGGGAAGAAATAGTTTTTCTCAAAGGAGTTGTAAAAATTAGAATTTGAAGTTAAAAATTAGTAGATTGACATTGACAGACAGTTGATAACCACGCAAGAGCACCCGCGTGGGTATCAACTGTCTGTTGGTGTTCCAAAAATCATTTTCTTTCTTCTATCCCTTCTTTAAACCTCTTAAAATTTCATTGAAATTTAGGTTGAGTCCCGCCTTAACTGAAGCTTAACTGACGCAGTGTTGTTTGTTTTTCCGTGCACAGGATTGAATCCCTGTAATGTGACTGCGGAGTTTGGAGGCTGCAGTCACATCTGTTTATTGGCTCCAGTTGATATTTACCCAGAAGGCTTTTCGTGTCACTGTCCACCAGGAGTAACGCTGCTTGCTGACCAGAAGACCTGTAACACGCAGGCTCAAGTCCCCTAAACCCATAAACAACCTTGAAAACAAGTCAAACAGGTTTGTCTCTCGTCCACAGCTGATTCAGTGTCCATCCTTTTTTTTCGTAACATTTCGAAATATTCACGGAGGACGGAGCTATCTTGCTCAAAATATGTAGAAAAACACCAAACAGGTAATAAGAAGCGAAACAGGAACAAGGATGGCTGAAAATGAGGAAGATTAAAGGAGCTCGATATTTTGAGTCGTTTTTGCGAAGTGCAAAATCACCTTCAAATTGAAGAAATCCTCAAAATCATAGTTTACTAAGGTAGAAAAACACCAGAGGTAATAATAAACCAAACAGGAACAAGGATGGTTGAGGATGGAGAAGATTAAGACGGATTGCAAATGGCAAACTTGAAAAACTTGGCTAACTATATACGCCATCCGTGACAGCTCCTTTAATAGATATCGGCAATTTATTAGGACAACCTGACACACATGCTGGGTGCAACCTGCAATGGTCTATGGCAGCTCATTTGAGAGGGAGTAGAGAAACTGTTATTTACTTCATGCAGCAGAAAACGGAGATTAAAGTCCGGTGGGGGGGGGGGGGGGGCAGGACTCCCATATAAAAGTGATTTATTTTTAACCCTAAGAGGTACCAATTCTAAGACAATACTAGTTCTTGTCGGAATAACTCTAAGGGTAGTCATTTTAGATTTTAACACCCCTAAGCGGTACCAAACCACGAATTTTAACCCCTAAAAGGTACGACGATCACCCCCGTCAATTTTATATCGAAGTCTCCCCCCCTGGGATTATTAAAGTCGCGACCAACACTTACTTTACAGAGCGCGCCAAAAAAAAATTCTAGTGCCGTCAGTGTTAGATACAGTAAAAACCCGCGTATAAGAAACTGTGGATTAAGAATCTGCAGGCTGAAATAGGCAAATTAAACCCCCAATATATAAGAACCACTTCAGCCTGACAAATGAAGCAGGTTGTTATTTGGAAAAATTAGTAAACCTCAGAAAACACAGGCTGAGACCAAAATGTGCTTTGGAGGCCATAACCACAATGTACAGTATAAAGCTGATTGCTTGATTAAATACATATACACTCCAACTGTAACTCTGTGGTAGTTCCAAAGTATCAGAGTTAGAATGCGAACTCTTCCTTACAGCGTTAAGTGGAAGTTCTACCCTGTCAAAAATAAGAACCAATTTAAGAACCTAAACAGGCTGATTTCTCACGAGACATCCAATATATTAGAACCATTTCAGCCTGTCTTAGAAAAATAGGGGTTCTTATACGCGGGTTTTTACCGTATCACACGATAAGCAATGGCATTATGTCAAATTATACACTCGGTTTGAATAGTGGATCAACCAAGAAAGGCTGTTTTAATTTTCCAGCCAAACCCTTCATTCAATGTTAATGTACTGCAAATGTTTATTTCTAGAGAAAAAAAAAAAAAAAAGAGAGAAGACAAAACAGTCAGAACACAACACTACATGGTGTTAAGGAAACTAGTCATTTTTACAAAAGAAATAACACTTTATATTTAAACCCCCATGCTCGCATTCACTGTACCTAACAGGTATTTTGCTATGAATAAAAAAGCTTTCCCTTCATTGCACTTGTGGTTACCGCCAACACGCTTTGACTGTTTTGATCACGTACGCTTTGTTTACAAACATAATTCACCTGCTGTAGTGCATACCCGCTGCGGTTTGGCAGCACGTGGGAAACCTGTCAACAGCTGCTTTGGCTTGTAAGCTAATTAGTTGCTCTGAAGGAAGCCAATTGAATGCGAACAATACGCACGCGAACAATTATTATGAACACACGTGTCGCGCGTGCCACACAATGCGATACGTTTTGTTCGCGCGATCGCCAATTACATTAACAGTAAGCCACTATTGTTGTCTAAAGTTATATTTTAGTCTGGAACGTTAAAAGCAGTTAAAAATGACTTAATGCCACTACGCAATTCAGTCGTTAATACTCGTTAAAATTCACACTTTCTTTTCTTTTGTTGATTACATGCGTTTTAATTTAATGAAATCTAGCCAGCCTATTGTGGTAATGTTACAGGCATATTCAAAGAGCGTATTATCTTGCTCGCACACGTTTTGCATGTCACCCCAAGGTCAGGACTTCTTTGTTTTAAACTTTTTCTGAGCCAATTTGAATTATGTTCGCTAATCAGTTATCACGTTATTGGAACCAAAAATAGAAAACTATTATTTCTTAACTCAGGGTTTGTACAGCTCCTTGAAATCCTGAAGTCCTGGAATTTTCTTCTGATATTTTCCAGCACTGGAAAATGAGTGAATTTTTTTGGCAAGTCCTGGAAAGTTCTGGACATCTAGAAATTCAAGGGGAAATCCGCGCACGATATGGGATCTGGGACGGGACAGCTGAAAGCCGCCAACAATAAGAATTATTTAAACGAAAAAACATTTTGTGGTTAGTAGCACTTTAAAGATTTATCTTATATTCTCGTGTCTTTCTCCTTAGGTACCCTCTGACGATATCATGGCTGAAGTTAAACTGACTGTCTTTCTCTATTATCGTGAAACGATTTTAATGCAATATAATTTATAACATAATTAATATATATAATTAATTAATAACATTCCTTGCTCGATTTTGAAGTAAAATAAATTAGTTGTCTTTGCCTGAGCTCCAAGAGTTATTAGTTAACGTAAAAGTAGACTGATAGGTGAGGGTTCATTGCTTTAATAAACTAAGGTTGTTCAGTTTATTATTGCTTGCTTGTTCGGCTGGTGCTGTCTCGCCCAAATGAACACTGCACGTGTTGAGTCGCATTCAACCTCGTCCCCAGAGTCTTCTCCGCTTTTAAGATGGCGGGTGGGCGCGAAGAAGACCCTGGCGAAGAGCAGGTCACGTGACCACAAAATTAGCCAATCGCGAGCCCGCCGCCATTTTGAAACAATCAAAATCTCCAATATTTTTGGAGACACGTGACCTGCTCTTCGCCAGGGTCTTCTTCGCGCCCACCCGCCATCTTGAAAGCGGAGAAAACTCTGGGGACGAGGTTGAGTCGCATTCACGGCTTTGTGAGTTGGATTAATAAGAGAGAAGGGGCTACACTTAATTGCAATAACGTTGTCATATAAAAAAGAAAAAATGAAAAAAGCCAAATAGGAATTAATTAGCTTAAGACGAAATCCATTAGAAAATCAAGTAATATTTATGGCCAGTGGACAAAAATCTTGTACTACGACGCCATACGCTTTCACGCTTAAACTAGACATTCATGAGCCATACCTTAACGGTATTTACCAAATAATATAACTCCACAATCCTTAAATTGCTTTCCGCCTTGAGTTTCCTCCCGTGAATGGGTAAGGTCATAAGAGGTGGCAGTCATGTTTCCCAGAAACATGGCTGCCACTTCTTATGACTCAACTCATTCACGGGAGGAAACTCAAGGCGGAAAGCAATTTAAGGATTGTGGAGTTATATTTTTTGGTAAATACCGTTAAGGTATGGCTCATGAATGTCTAGTTTAAGCGTGAAAGCGTATGGCGTCGTAGTACAAGATTTTTGTCCACTGGCCATAAATATTACTCGATTTTCTAATGGATTTCGTCTTAATCATCATAGCTTGTAGCATTCACAGGGAATGCACACGTTTATAACTGTATGTTAATCGTGTATTTAACATAAATTGATTTGCCTGTATTTTGAGGCGTTTTGAGGCCGTTTCTTTAGGCGAATTTCAAACGTGATCGCTAATAAATGTGCACCGCATTCTGACCTCCAAAAAATAATGTCTCCAGTTTCATTCCCTGAGAACAACTGTTACATGTGCAGAATTATACTATCAGAAGGGAGTACTATGAGAAGAAGTCCCAAACTTGTGATACTATAAAGACTGCTTTGAGAATTAGTAAAATCCGAGAATGTAGTTTGTATGCCTAATCAGATTCCTATTTGCTAAAGACCGATGGGGTAGGAGAGATAAAGTAGCCATAGTAATTTTTTTGGGAAAGGAATATTTAGAAAATAGTGGACTTTATACACCAACATGGCGGCCATCCATGCAAATAAACATGTCACACAAGAAAACAAGAAAGACATTTCTAGAAGCAAGAAAAAAATTATTTCTTTGAAATTTAAACATTTTTTATAGTTTTTCTATGTATGAAAGTCCAGATAAAAGTGGATGAAGTATAATAGTGATTTTCGTGCTATTGTGGAACATGCTCAGCCGAGCCTTCATAGATGTCAAAATGCTGTATCTCCAAGGCAAACAGTGTTTTCATGACACTTTGCACGTAGGTGAACAAACACACTGCTGATAGTCAAGAAATATTCAAAGAAAGGCTTTGCAAGAGTAAACAGTTTATATTTTATAATTATTATAACGTCAGACACAAAACTACCATAGCCGGTTTTATATTTTATTCTTGGTGATTTTTTTTTAATTTTTCCATTGTTGGCCGGGAGAGGGGAAGAAACGGCTGAAAACATTAGGGAGGTAGACTGAAAAATGAGGTAAACAAAATTGGGAGATGGAATATTTAACCCTTTCACTACCAGAGTCAAACCTTGAGTCAATAAAATGGTTGTACCTTTTGAGAATGTCCAGCATGAACCATTCAAATGAAAGCTATTGAGCCGAGTACTTCATGTGGTGCTGTTTATTATGCTGTACAAGGTGCTTTTAACTTTTGAGTCTGTGGATGAAACCCTAGTGTGTGACCATTCACATGAAAGCTACTGAGCAGTACTTTCAAGTGGTGCTGTTTGTTTTTGACAATTTTGCAAAATGAAATTCAAGATTTTTTCCTCAGTATGGAACTTAGCACTCTTGGGAGTGAAAGGGTGAACTGACTGTTCCTGTCCCCTCTGTTGGATAAAATCCACGATAGTCTTCTACACTATCAGATAAAGAGGCAAATAAAGCACGTCTTTGACAGAAACCTTTTCGATATTTACTATCACTTTGGTCATAATTGGGGTCACCGCTGGATCATTCGCGTCCTCGAATTAACAGTTTATTCCATTGTTTACACTGTCCTATTTTTCGTGCAGCGTAACACGTTTTCCAAATTTTGAAAACTAATAAAACTCGTTGACTAGCAACCAATCAAAAATGATCGGCAAAACGATGACTGACAGTATACTAAAAAGTACATAAATTTTCCCTTCTGTCTAAGCTACTAGTCCTAGGGAAGAGTGAAAGAGAGCTTGCTCGCAGGCTTGTCGAGGATATCAGTTGCAGAATATTTATTTCTTCTGAGCCGACTTCAAAAAGACATCCTTTGGGATCAGGTAATGATAAACGCTTTGTATTTATCTTCTTTTTTTTCTTTCTTTTTGACTTTTATTGTTTTTAACAAACGTGTTTTAGCCGTTATGGACTTATCAGTAAATATCCCTTTGAAATCCAATACTTTTGCCGGTCATCTTCCTGTTGTGCTCTCGTGCAAGGGAAATAAATTTCAATATTTGGTGTCATTTTCGAACTGAAGTGTTTCCGTGAGTGTCAAATAAACGGATAAAGAAAACGTCGTGAAGTCTGGTAAACAGTGAGATAGTTTCCTTTATGCCGTGAAAAGAATGAAAATATAAAGCATGATGAACACGTCCACACTGAAACGATAGCATGTTATGCCCTGGTGTCAAAATATAATTTCTCCTTACTGGTCTCCATACATTTCATATAGTTTCAGCCGGGAGAATTTGTTCTCTTTCCTCATCATTTCTTGAATTCTCGAGACCTTTATGCTTGATTCTGTCTTGATCTTATAAGGACAAATTAGATTCTTATCATTTCCTAAATTCTTATGTCTTTTATGCTTGATTATGTATTGATATTGTAAGGAAAATTTCCATCCTGATCGAGCTTCAAGGGTTACAATATGTGATCAAGATCACGGTACTGATAAGAGCAGTACAAGGCTCTTCAAAAACAGTCCTTATAATCGTGGATTCTCGCCAATATCATTAATATATGGATAATATCATGGATAATAAGAGGTTCTTCATCACATGCATGATATCATCTGCTGAGGGTGCCTACGAGCAGAGGTCTCCTGTCTCCTTCCTGTGTCGGATCGCAGGAACCTCTGCTTTTCAAGGGATTCATGCGTGACGCGTGATTTAATTTGTGAGCGCGTGATTTGCGCGATATAGAGGTTGTACGTGATGCGTGAATGTGCGAAAAAAATGCGTGAAACGGGATCACGATTGATTCCCTTTTCCATGCCAGCGTTGCAGGCGTACGACTGGGGCAATACAGGAAGCGAGTTGACGAGCTTCTCCGGATTACATTGTCAAACACATGACTGGCATGAGACGAGAATCAATCTCCACCAAATATTCAGAAAAACAAAGTAAGAAAAAATATTTTCCTTGGGAGTAAACAATTTACACCGAGAATGGAAACACTACCAATGATATCTAAAAATAAATCTGCAGTTAAGGTTTGTAATTTTAATCCTTCTTCCTTTGATGACGTATGATGTCAGTAGTCACGTAGATTGGAATTGACGTCCAGTTCACAGACGGAGGTATGGCGCGTTTATGGCCGGAAAATCAGTCTTGGATTACAACAGTTTTCGTCGATTCGCTTGGCATTCAAGAATCTATTTGTGTAGATTTTTGATACAAGACTAAATCCTCTTAACGTTGCTGATCACGTTAACCCGGCTTTTGTTCTAACAGGGCGGCCCAACAAGATGGGAACTGAAGGATTTCAAATTGCCAAGTTTCATTTTGTAAGATACCTGAAAAACAACAGCAAAACAACACGTGAAAGTACTGCTATATAGCTTTCAGTTGAATGCTAGAGTCTCAACCACGTACACAGACTTAAAATAGAAACTCTCTAGTCTTCCTGAATGGAGGTTTATTAGACTTTGAGGGAAAAGCAGGCTATAAATTAAAACTGCCTGGTGACTTTTATGATTTTAATAATGTCATTACTTGTTTGATTAAACAAGCTAAAAAGATGACGATATTTTGGTGATTCTATAGTTAAAAAACCGGAACAGATATAACGGAAAAAGACTGAGACGGAAGATGATTACGAATGACCAAAATTGGGCAAGATTGGTTGTAACTTGAACATTTCACTGCATGGGTTCCGAAAATTTCCGACTTACGACGGAAATCTCTGAAGTTCTGTTTGGGATTGAGGTCTGTAATCGGCTCAGAAATCCTCTTTGATTGTTTCCTACTTTTGTGGAACAGTGAAATATTTTGTCATCGGCTGATACGTGGGGCGCTTAATACTGCATGGTGGTGCTAATTAAAAGTCTCTCTCACGCTGGGCCCCCCCGGGGGGGGGGGACTCCCATATAAAAGTGACGGGGGTGATCGCCGGAAATTTTGAAAAGAAGCCCTAAAAGGTACCAAAATATCACGAATTTTAACCCCTAAAAGGTACTGCGATCACCCCCGTCACTTTTATATGGGAGTTCCCCCCCCCCCACCCTCCCCCGGGCGCTGGGCGTTGATGGTCGTTGATCAGTGTAGCTGTTTACTCACATGAGATTCTATATCAATGCTTTTGTTCATTTTATGTTTGGAGCTTGTAAAGAGACCGATAGGCAAGAATCTGCAAAAATAGCGTGATGGAAGACTTAAATAAACAATCTGCTTCAGCCATTAGAGCGGATACCCGTTGAAGGCCCGACATGAGTTCCTCTTACCGGAAACCGAATATGAAATCAATAATTTAAATCACTGAAAGTGAAAAATAAACATTTAACTATGTTGGTATGAGGATGTGCTCTCTTATAACGAGCTATTAACTGCAAAGTTTGTTATTTTATGATAAAGCTGCAGTTTCTATCGAAATCATTATGGAAATTTCTCGTGGAACGAAATTCTATTTCCATACCACAGTTCATCAGTGTCTGAGTCTTTCTACGAACGAGTGAATTAACGAATTCACGCGAGAACTGTTTTCTCAACTGATTCTTAACTGGAAAGTTCGTTCCTTACCGTTTACTGATCTTTACTCCATCCTAATTAAAAATTACTTTCGCACCAGGAATAATATATATATTGTGCAATTTTCATCCGTATAAATTAATGTTCAAGTTTTTAACTTGTGTATTATGATTTCATGCGCAAATGATGACAAAAATAAATCCTTAAAATAATAAGATTATAATAATCCTAACATAGGTAAGATATTTTAAAAGTATGCCCTTATCCTTATTTTTACGTCAATCAGTAATAGTTTTAAAATACAGTTAAGTGACCGTTGAAAACGGCCTCGAGCGATTCCGAACAGGAAATAAAATATCGGAAATTTTCCCGCCAGTTTGGCGCCGCCTCAAGAAAACCCCTCATACTATTGTTTCTTACTCACGAACACAAATACAAATGTAGCAAACCTAAGCAACATTGCAACATTGTATAAAATATTGGAAATGCAGCTGAGTTAACAAAACCTGGCGGACTAGTTAAAATTCTGTCTTCTGACTTCACGCCCCCGTCTTGCCCCGCGCGGTTTGCGTTCGGGATCATTGCTCTGTGGGTTGAGCGACGACTGATCTGAAACGCGAGAATTGCTTCCTCTCTAAATCCTACATAATAACTGATTTTTGCCCAGAGCAGAAAGTTAAGTGACAACCTGATTGAAGTTTGGCGAAATTGGACGTAAGTAATTCACCCACATCTCTACATATATTTGCAATTTTACGGTTGGTAAGTGGCTTTAGAGTTAAACGCCGGTTTAAATCTGTTTTTTCTAACTACATGCAGTACATAAGTTTTTACAAATTATCATGATATTTTTTTCTAACTACATAGACTAAGCAGAACAAAGGTTTGGCGAAAAAGACTATTATGCCTTGATGGCAAATCCTCGCATGTAAATCCCTCCATTATTTTGACATGTTTCCTTTGTTTTAAATCCCCTGAACACGAAACGAACTTATAACCGTTGTGCAATGGATTTATTTAAAATATTTTTTGGCATCTCAAAGAATAACTTGTTATTTTTTTTTTCTAGCGATAAAATTTATTACGCCTTTTCTGTCCGATTGCGAAACGTCGAGATAAGAGTTCAAACCGTGGAGAGGCCTTTTGTTTTTGTTTTGAGTGACTTTTGTCAATGCAAAGACGCGCAAATAATTTTTTGTCCCAGAGTGTCGAAATTCTCGAGAATTCATTTTACAGTTGAGCGCTTTTGAGCAATGAACTCTTTAGAAGACACCACTGGACAATACATTGCAGACTGCCACGGACGTGAGTGGATTTCAAATAAGAAAACGAGCCATTGTTACCCAAATCTGCAGCACTCATGCATATTAAAATCGGGCACATGGCCGTGCTTGTTCGTGTGTTGTGAGACGCAAATACTCAAGGATTTATCAATGAATTTGCAGAATTAAGATGCGTTAAGACTCGTAGAACAATTGATCGTACAACTGTGCCTGTACAGAAGTGAGTAATAATCCAAGAAGAACTAATTACGAAGTAATTACGCTCGCATTTAACAGTCGCTTCGAGTTGTTGGATTGGACAAGGATTTCACAACAAACGCGTAAGTTAAGAGTTTTGTTTCGTTATTTTTAGCCTTCTTGTTGATTTTATCCAAGTATTTCAAGACCTTTTCGATACTGTTCACATATATATATCTCGACCGCTAGAAATTTCCGATGTTGAGTGACTGACTGAACATGCTACACGACTCTTTCAAAATCACATACCACCCCAGCGGCGGTCTCGTGTTATGGTTGAAGTAGAACATGCGTTGAATGGCATAGACATGGGTTTGTTATCAATATCCTGACCTCAATGTCATTTACGGAATACCTTATTTCGTATCATATCATGTGGAGTTTGCGTCATAGCTAGCTGATACTGGCCCCCGGGAAGTCAACCAGAAATAACAGATACGAAGAATGTTATATTACGTTTGATGCTTTCGAATTGTGTGAGTTTCAGTCGATCAAGCAGCGTATTTATTTGAAATTTAGCGTTGAATACATCATTTTAACTGTTTCTAACGTTGGATCTAGCAACTTGTGGACTTCCAAAGTGACAGCTTCTTTTTATAGCGCTTTCGTGAGCGCACGTGATTACCAATTCATCTCGTTGCATCTTGCCCAAGAGCGCTACCGAAAGCTCCGCTGTTAAGGTACGTAGCTTGTTCATAACGGCTAACTAATGATTCCAAGCTATTTCTATAGGCAGCTATATATAACTGGTTTGTTTAAGACGTACGTAAAAGCTTCACAAGTAAAAATCCAGCCAGCATATCTGTGCGAATGCTGGAAGCCACTTCACTACATCAAGCCCTTTCAGTGCGGAAGCGAGCCGACACGATTGTCGCAATTAAGGAATGGAATCGTGTCTTTATGACAGACTAATTCGATCTGCCTCAAGATGTCTTTTATTGAACATTATTTTCTTTAACACGAACGTTGATTGCCTGCCCGAGGATCCTATTTTGATCCGAGACAGTGTAAAGATAATAATTTGATAGCTTGTACAAACCATGTCCGATGTCGCGTCTTTGTGAGTGAGATATATTTAGTCTGGCACGTACTTAAATGAAGTGAATTCTTTACTTCTGAGCAACAGGAGAGGTTTTATCTCTTAATTTCCTTTACTTTCGGCAGTCTTTTACTTTCGATTGCACAGGAACATAGGAACAAGACTCCAAAATTGTGTAAACAACATTAAATACTGATATGAAACGTTCAGTCTCACGTGATGCGGCGGAATAGCAGGTATTTAAAACAGCTCAGAAATATGATTTCTCGTTGCAGTTAAATGTCACTTTCGGTCAGTTTTTGTACGGCATGTTCACTAACAGGATATATCATTTTTGCCTTGCACATAACATGCACAAATAGTTCTGCAGGATTTGTTAGAAATGTACATATTGACACATGTAATTTTTGGCATTTTAATGGTTTTGTGTTCACGCAAATCTTTCAATGATACATTAAATTATTTTTCTATCACAACAAGTGGGACATGCAAAAACTTGCTTAAAAACTTGCTTCTGTTCTTGTTTTGTGTCCAGATAAATAAGAATTGAATTATTTACTTATTTATTTATTTACTTATTTATTGATTTTTGAGGTTATTAAAAATTTGATCAATAATTTTCTCGTAATTAGTGACGTTTTTCGTTTCATTTCTTTTCTATTTTTCCAGAATTTTTTGGAGGAAAATAAGCCGGGTTTTTTTTTTTCATTTTTTCAAATCGTCTACTTTTTTGGGAAAATTTTCCCTTTTAAAATTTTTTTGTTGCCATTTTGTTAAATTTCTAATGGATTCCGTCAAAAAATGTACGGGAATAAATTCAATTTATTTCATAAGTCGGCATTGGTGACAGTTTTGCTGTTGCATTCTTCCGTTGTATTTGTCTGAGCCGGCCATGTTTGAAATAATATAATAGTGGCCGATTTACATAAAACCGCATATCTATTTCCGGTGACTCGGCGATCACTTGATAATCCATGTAAACAACATCGTGAAACCAGTCAAGCCGGTCCAACAGGGACTGGCGCCTTTGAGAACTTTGATCGATCTCGTGCGTTTTGAGTTCCAATTTTTCATCGCTAGAAAAAACTTACAAATCTGTATAGAAGTGCTATGCCTGTCTCGTGATTTGTGGCTAGCGTTCATGAACATCAATAATTCCTTTGCCTGGATGGGAACAGACAGTTGCAAAGCTGATTTATAAGACGATTCATTACAAACGATCACTTGAAAGCTTATTATAGTACGTATGAACATGTTACGTTTGAAAAATACCTGACGGTTACTTTTCTATCAATACAAAATTTTTTTCTATAAGTTAACGTAAATAATTTTCTCATACAGTTTTAGAATGTTATAAATTGTGTAAAAATAAAACTTTTCAGTGTCAAAGCCAGATCTTGGCGTCTAGTTTCGTAAAATAACAAATTACAATTTATTTCTTTTTTGGCTCGGTCTGGCATTTGTGTTCCGGCCACGCACACATTTGTGTTATGGAGTTTCAAAAACAAGGTAAAAGTTTTGACAAAATCGCGAATTTCTGATAAAACTTAACTCTTGTAAAGTGCAGAGTGATGAACAGGAACAATATTTTTGCAAATTTTGCAGTTGTCAACGAAAGTAAAGAGATTGATTTGATGAAAAAATAAGGCAATGGAAACATAATATTAGTACAGCTACCCACTTTGAAAATGTAACTCAACCTGGCGGAATATATCTCCATGACGGACATCGAGTTATATTTGCTTAAAATATGATGCCAGGCTGTACGTCAATGTAACTATTAATATCCTACACTGGAACCTAAAGTTGGGCCGTTTCTGTATGTCTGGGTCAAATGTAACGGAAGCGGTTGTTTGATGCTATTTATAGTCTTTTTGCTATCTCAGTTTTTGACATGGCTATAGTCGAAACAATAAATTAGATTTTCAACTAAAACTGACAGAACTTTTGTCAAAATTTCCCATTTTTTAGCCATGCTTTCTAAAGTTTGCCAAACGTCAACTTCTTAAAGTCTTCTTGAACCTCTCAAATGTCCCGTTTTCAAACAAACGCATTTACTGCAATATACGTATGGCATGTTGTAAAGTGCGCTTGAAATTTGTACGGTCATTTCATCCTAATATTAAGCTGACTCATAAATAAATAATAAAGTTATAAAATAGAACTGACGCTATTTCACTATTCATGGGACGGTCACAAGACTCTACGAAAACAAATTAAAACAATGACTCCCGGGCAATTTTCACTGTTAAATTTTCAGCTTGTCCAAATTTTGGAAGATTTCATTTCGCCATATAATCATTCTTTTACATAATTAAGGTACGTGACGCTGAAAAATAAAACTCACTCTTGCACAAAACATCTTTCAAACATTTTCTTTGATATTCACACGTACTCGCTGGGGAATAGATTGCGAGAAAGAACTTTTTTCACAAGCCAACAAATTTTACACCATATTTTTACAAAAAAATAAGGGATAACTGCGTAGCCAAAAAATCCCCAGATCCAAGAGGATTTCTAGTACCTTGTAATATACAGGAATATTATAATTGGCTTATATACTGGCATGCACAGTAAAATTGTTTACGTTTGGTTCTCACGTTTTCACACATCTTCGGTCTCCGAGGAATAAACGAGAACATTCCGGAAATACCACCGACAACCGTCATTTATTTCGAGTGTTATGATTGGTCATTTTTTGGTCACATGACACAAATATTACCTTATTTGGGATTCAGTCGTCGGGTTTGGCAGTTTTCCCGCCAACTGGTTGGTATGTGTGACAACAACAAAACGTCAGATTCGAGTAAGAGTATAGAGTTCGTGTGGTATCCGCGATATAGTACCTAAATGTGGCTAATCTTGTTCCTTCGGCTTTAGAATACGTCTGCCTCAAGGGAATCTTGGATATGGCAAGATTCAGAGGGACTGTGTTTGGGATTTTGGTCTGTCTTTGCGCCGCTTTGGATTTTTTTCAAACAACAGGTAAGCATATATCGTCTGCGTAGTGTGTGCTAGTTACGTTGTGTTGTGATTTTCGTTGTCGTAAAATGTAGTAATAATAACGATCTCGATTTCCTATTCCGTCCCCAACAGTATACTTTTCATTCTTTTGTTTGCTTTAATTCACGATTTTCGTCAGAAATCTTTTGGGGTAGAGTGAAAAGGGAATTCAAGATAACAAAATGTGTGCCACACAACCATCGGACAATTCCATCAAGTCTTCCCTTGGCCTTTATACCATGTCTTGTTTTGAAAACATCAGAAAATCGCCTTGCTTTATTACCATATGAAACACAGAGACTAAGACAAGAGTTCTTTTAGTATATTTTCCGTGGATTATAACGACTCGACACGTTTCGAAGTGTGTTGAATCTCTGTCGTGCACTCGCGTACTACGTACGTCTTTATATCGCTGTGTACTAACGACCATCCTTTGATTTCAGGGTTTCGTTGCGGCGAAGATCAGTTTGTATGTGCGAACCTTACGTGTATACCAGAAAACTGGCGATGTGATGGTGACGATGATTGCGGAGATAATTCCGACGAGAAAAATTGTCGTAAGTATTTCGATCGTTGATGATGTGTAATATAGAACCCGCTTGTTGTTGTTTATATGAAGGAGAACGCGTCGAATCACTCGTTTGTTGATAGTATTTCTCTCTGTTTTCTACCCTACCTTTTAAATTATAATTTATTTTAAACTGTATAGTATACCTCACAGATTTTAAAGCTTAGATTCGACGGAAAATTTCTGCTTTGGATTGAAGTAGAACAAAGAACCATCAATGTTGTAACGTGTCGATCCGTTTATACGTGAAAAGCCCGCCATTAATACTCGATGAATGAAAATCGATCGAAACTGTTTGTACAGGGGGAGATTTAGAAATGTCTCTATGAGCCTTATTAGAGGTATTTTCTGGGAAGAAAAAGGTTTATTTGAGACGAAATGGACAAAAAGACAGAGAATAAGCACGTATAGTATGGAAGGTTCGTTCGGTTCGTTATGGATGCGTGGATTGTACGAGCTTCTCTGTGTGGTTGTGTCTGTGTTTTTGTTGGCGTTAATACGGGCTGGAGATTTTTTTATATTTTTACTTCATCCACTGCGATTGTCTTCAAAGGTTTTGTGATCGATTTTAGCCCGCCATAGGCAATCGCGAT
Source organism: Desmophyllum pertusum (assembly GCA_029204205.1). Classification (NCBI taxonomy): domain Eukaryota; kingdom Metazoa; phylum Cnidaria; class Anthozoa; order Scleractinia; family Caryophylliidae; genus Desmophyllum; species Desmophyllum pertusum. The sequence continues at coordinate 1,444,521 of MU826364.1, forward strand.
TAAACTAGGACATTTTAAGTGATTTTAAGTTTACGAGTCTTCGCTTGTTTTTGTTCGTCAGTCATTTGGTCATTTGCATAAAAGACTATAATCTCAGGCGGAACATCAAACATTCCCTCATGTTCCTCGTTACTCTATTGGCTGGGAGAATAAAAAACATTCGTAAACAGTTCCGCTAACTTGTTTATTCTTCGTTTGCCCAATGGGAGTTTTTGTTCTCACGCCAAATTTGCGAACCTTGTACGTATACAAAGCCCACCGCCCTCGCTCATTTCTCGGCAAATGTTTTAGTGTCGCGACTTCCAGTCTCAAATTTATCTTTTCTCCCACGCCATATTTGCGCTTAAAGTCAGTTGTTGTGGTAACATTAGTGATTTGATCGTCGTTTTACGTTGTAAATAGTTTCGATCTAAGCATAAACCTTTACAAGTTCACGACATTCTTGTTGTATTTTTATACTGATGTTGTATCATACCAGAAATATAAATCGCTGAGCTTTCTGTCGTCCACAAAATGTCTAATATTGACTTTACTGGGGCGAGTTTTGTAATGTTCACGTGAAAACCACCCGTTGTAGGTACAAAGGTCTGTCTATTACATGTTGTTATTATTCATTCATTCATGATCATTGATCCAGACGTACTGTAATACTGTACAATAAAAAAACTTAAATTAGTGTTTTTTCTTCTTCAATACCTTGTATTAAATTTGCTAAAACTAAACTTAGAAACTTATACCTGGAAATTCCAAGTACAAGTTTCTAAGTTTAGTTTTTAACGTCAGTACAAGTGTCTGCTTGAGGTATCAAATTTCCATTCAAAAATACATGTAGTCCTATATCAACATCCTGTTGATGGGAGAGGAAGAGGACGTTCCCATTTATGTTCTATTGAAAATGTAAATTTATCAGTAAAATTCCCGACTCCACAAAATGACTTTTATGTCAAAGCTTTGTTTTCAGCTTAGTGCTGTACATTGTTATTGTTTTTCAAAGGGGGAGGGGTTCAATTAACAAATTCAAGTCAGTTTGTTGTACATACCACTGTACTTTCTCTTGTTAAAGTTGATTTTTACATAACGTCCACATTCTGACACTGATACTTCATGTTAATACTAGGGAAAATTAAATCTTTCACCTCCCCTTCACATGTATGCTTAATTTCATGCACCGTATTTCTTAAATAAGTGCCCACTCTCTAAGGCCCTGGTTACATGAGACCGGTACAAACTCAGACCGGTACGACTTCAGATCGGTCTCCATACAAATGCTTGTTTCTGTTTACATGAATCCGGTCTGAAAAATCTTCTCATGCCAGTTTCACTCATTCCGGTCGCTGGACCGACACGAATGACTTGGACCGGTCTGAAGTCAGACCGCGGAACCATGTAAACACGAGCAGAATGAGTCAGACCGGTCTGAGATGATTTTTCAGACCGGCTTCATATAAACAGAAACAAGCATTTGTATGGAGACCGATCTGAAGTCCGTACCGGTCTGAGTTCGTACCGGTCTCATGTAATCGCTTCATACTTTCAGACCGGTCTCATGTAAACTTAATCGTACCGGTCTGAGTTGTACCGGTCAGAGTTCGTACCGGTCTCATGTAACCAGGGCCTAATACAGTAAGCACCCACCTTTGAATATGAATAAGCTCCGACCCGTTTGGGCCATATAAGAAATAAGCGACGACCCTTGGCAGGGTTTTCCTTTTCAAATAGAGTTGGTGTAGAAAAAATTGAAACAAGCAGAGAAATCAACAATTTTTTTTGAGAAACCCAAGGATTTTTTTTGCAGTGGAAACTAAAGTTGCAGGCGAAGGACATGTTCACAGGTGGCGAAAATCGCCTGTCGCCTACAGAAAAGGAAAACCCTGCTTGAATAAGTGCTCCCCTCCCCCTCCCTTTTCCTGTCAATGATGAGATTGAAAGGGTTTATGTACAGTACATGTAATAAGTGCTCCCTGCTCTCCTATGCAGCCATCATTTGGGTCATCACACAATGTTCCTCATGACGACCCAAATAACGGTTGGGTAGGACTTAATTACAACTTCTGCTGCTGTTGGAAATTGAACGGTTAACAAGTAGCTTTCGCGCAATGTACAGTATTTTAGTTTCTTTTTGTAACTGCAGGTTTCCTTTTATTTTTATAGCTGAGAAAAAGTGCGATCCCACTGGGCATTTCCAGTGCAAAACTGTTGATCGATGCATTCCCCTTAGATGGGTTTGTGATCGTGACGATGATTGTGGTGACAATTCAGATGAATCACCAGATTGTGGTATGTGAATACAGTATCTTTAAAATTGATTTTTTATGCAGATCTTAAAAGGGTCATGCAAAAAGCTGATCACTACATGTATGCGCACACAACAAATAACCCATCATTTCCTTTGAATCGCTTGGAATGGAACAGGCTGCATGTGTATTATTTTTAACTTTTTTATTTCTTTGCAGCGCAAAGAACTTGTTCAGACAATGAACATGCATGTGGCAATGGCCAGTGTATTCCAAAAAGATGGCTTTGTGATCGTGATAAGGACTGTGATGATAATAGTGATGAACAAGGATGTGGTAAGGTGTCGTAAAGTGCTGTACACCAGGCATATGAGAGGAGGACGACAAAAAATAATGAACAATTTAAAATGAACAATGAAAAAAAAACTGAAACATGCTTAAACAGCAGCTCTGAAAAGAAAAGGATAAAAACCTGATTGAAACAATGCATTTAATTTTCAAAGAATTTTGCTAAATATGCAGATGTTATAAATTCAGCCACAGCACTTTTTATCAAGGTTTTAAGGGACTGATTAGAAATTGCAAAAATAACCTCCTCCGTTTAATAAGTAGCCATAAAATAACTGGATTTAACATTGTATAGTGAGCCACGTCTCAATACTTGAATAATTTTATTTTGTTTGTCATTTTCCATAAAGCATTGTTTGATATTTCAATTATTTAATTGTTTAAAGAAAATAATTGTGGTATTGGTCATATTTTTTTCTTGAAAATTAACTTACCGGTAATAACTAATAATGTCTTTATCATGTTAGTCATGACTTGTTATTATTAATTTTATAAATAAGTATTATTAATTTTGTAAATATATAAACCCTGTTTTATTTATATGTAAGATTTAGCCCATTATTTTTTACCAGCCTGTTTCTGTATTCTCCTAAATAAACGATTATTTAGAAGAGTTTATTAATAAATCTATATGAAAGTATTCAAAGAACAATCAATAGTCGAGGAACTTTTGTCTAAATAGTTGTCCCTATAAACTTAAAACTTATGCACCATCAAGATTTCTATGTACCACTGATGTATAATAAGTATTTGCTGTTTGTTTGTAAATATATTTCTCTTTTCTCCCAAAGTAATCATTAAATTTCAAATTCAAGAACATCAGCATTTATTTGACCTTGGAAATGTTGGAATGAAGTGACAGTTAATAAAATATTAACCTGATTAATTACAAATTAAACCCATAACAGGATAAAAGTAAATATTTAAACGTCAGCAGAAGATCCTCTCTGTGTCTGGTGTTGAAATTTGCATTAATTTGCTTTTTGTTTTTGTTTTATTTTATGCAACTATTCTCTGAAAAAAAGGAACAATTTCTCCAGGTAACAAGACGTGTAAACCCAACGAGTTCACCTGTGCAAATGGCAAGTGTATTACAAACACATGGCTGTGTGATTACGACAATGACTGTGGTGATAACTCAGACGAGAGCCAGTGCCGTAAGTTCTTTATTAATGGTTTATTAAAGCTTCTTGTAACATCAGCCTGTCATCAGACAATTATCTGGCAAATTTGGGAGAAAAACTAATTTCCTGACAACTTGCATATATGTACATGTGCTTTAATTTTGCTTCATAATTCGGAACGTTTTGTTTCAGTGATTCTTGTCTGAGATTGGTAACATAGCTGAGGGTATTCTGCAAACTAATTTCTTCTCTCCCAGTTGTTTTGACAGCTAACAAAACGTGCAGTGCAACACAGTTTACCTGTAAAAATGGACGCTGCATAAAAGATACATGGAAGTGCGATGGTGACAATGATTGCCTGGATTATTCTGACGAGATCGGTTGCCCTACCACTGGTCCCAAATGTAAACATGCTGAGTTTCAGTGTGACTCTGCAAATTGTATCCATAAAAGTTGGAAATGCGACGGAGAAAATGACTGTAAAGATGGCTCAGATGAGAAAGGATGCAGTGAGTGTTTCTGTGGTTGTTATAAAGCTGCACACGGGCCAATCTAGCCCACACTGCTGGAGCTTATTCCAGTTTCCATAGCATGAAGCAAACTAGGGGTATTGCTACTACCTAGGCTTGTACACCAACTTAAACCTGGGTGGTATGCTAGTTGAATGCCAGGTTACCCTCCAGAATTTTGTCAGGTTGCCCTAAAAGTTTGCTGCTACCCATTAAATTTATACTCCTGGGTGGAGAGAAGCACTGTGAGAGTAAAGTGTCTTGCCTAAGAACACAACACAGTGACCCCATCCAGTGCTCAAACCTGGCGGAATGCTCCAATGCGCCCACATTTGGTTACTGTGTGTCATGTAATTACAACTGTAGGAGCAGTTGTGGCTCTATTCTTTGTTGGAAACACATTGGTCTAATGGTTCGGGTGTTGTGTCAGCCAAGGATGTTTGTACAGTTGAACCTCTCCACAACGGCCACCCTGGTGCAGAATTATCTGGCCGTTGTATCGGTGCATGGTCGGGACGAAAAATCCTGGCTGTTGTCAGTAGAGAGGTGGCCGTTAGTAGAGGTTCAACTGTATTTTGCTTTAATTGTGATGTGTTCCCTCTCCAACATTTTGTTTTTTTTGTTATTTTCCAGATGTTAGATCCTGTAATGCTCATGAGTTCAGTTGTACCAATGGAAGGTGCATATATTCCTATTTGAAGTGCAATGGCAATAATGACTGTTTAGATAAATCAGATGAACAGGATTGTCGTAAGTTGATTAGTTAATCTGTTTATTTTGCTGCTTTTGAAAAAAATTTACCTCGTGAATGTGCAGTTCCAGAAAATATCCTTACCCACCCCAAGAAAGGTCATTGTAAATTCTGATGGGGAGGGGGGTTTCAAAAGCCAAACATTTAAAGGGAAATATGAAGCTACATGTAAACTGGAAATTCTAGGGGGTGGGGGTTCAAACCCAAAAAAAACTTCCATGAGGGGGGGGGGGGGGTGTATGGATATTTTCTAGAACCACACAATATGTGTAGGTGAAGTCTGTAGTCTGTGGATTATATAATTTGACTAATTTTGTTCATATAATGCACTCTCTGATTGCACACTCTCACACTGTGTGTGCATAATTCAAGAAAATTTCTGGATTTATAATTCTCCCTCAGCACTCAAATGTATGGGTTGAGAGGGCTGTCAACTCAATTTGACTGGTACTTTATGTATAAACGATCTTAACAATAAATGTTTTATGTTTCTAGCTGAAGTTCCGTTGAAGCCATGTAAAGATGATGAATTTCGATGTGGAGACTCAACACAGTGCATTCCTAACAGTAAAGTTTGTGATGCTGTTGTTGATTGTCATGATAAAAAAGATGAACCCATGTCTTGTGGTGAGTCTATTTTCTTTCACTATATCCAGCCTAATAGAAAACATTATGACATGCTGAAGTGCCAGCGAGTTGTGGTCTTTGTCGGCCGTCTTTGGGGCTTCACATGTCTTCTTTTTGCCCACCCCTCTTTTCTCTACTGCTTAGTCAGTGTGACGGGTGCAGGGGGGCTAGCAGCGAGGCCTGGGACCTAGTATACATGATTGCACATTTAAGAAATTTGGCCGAGCGAGACTAAGTACTGGTTTGTTTAAAATAAACATGGCGGACGTTGGCAGACATGACGTGCGTTTGTGTTCGTTCAGGAATATTTTGGTGATTCCACGTTCAAACATCTATGGGAACGATTCGGTCGCTGTTTAATGAACTTTGGTCATTTTGGGACACCATGGATGAAAATTCCACAGCAAACTCACGTAGAGGTACGTTTATGATTGACAGATTTCTTTACTTGTGCGATCATGTATAGCGGAAAAGCGGCAAGATCAAAGGGCGCTGCCTGCCCCTCCTGGACGGGTGCTTGGAGATCTTGTGTGGGGGCTCATGGCTGGGTTGCTGGGATTGCCACCCTTGGGAGCGGTACTCAGTCTAGGGGCTGGCTGGCCTCTAGTGGAAACCTCCTGGACATCCCAGTCACACAACGTCCAAATAGCGATGCAGTTGTTAAAGGGACACTGTCCCGGCGTATTTGCTCAAAACTGTTATAAATGCATGAAATGGTCCCTAAATCTATGAAATAAGAACTTAATAAACTCTAACTAAATGATAAAAAGCAATTTCTTCAAGAAATTCCATACTGCAACAAAATGTTTGCAAAATTTCAAAGATTTCCGAGCCAAATTTGAAACTTTGAAAAACTGACATCCTGACGTTTTTTCAAAAATCCATATTGCAATCCATTTCCATCCTTGCTGTTGTTTGTCATCCTCACTTCCTAATGGGTTCCTGTCATTTGTCGAGTGCTATTCTACAGAATCAAACCATTATTGTCCAATTTCCTATGATCTAGATATGTTTCTGAGCTTCCCAAAATCATGCTAAAATCAGGACAGTGTCCCTTTAATAGTGGTTACATTGTAATTTGAAACTTTGCGTGACTAATTCCTATGTTTTGTGAATCTTGTTTTCTCTTTTTATAGGAATTGATGAATGCATTGATCACAATGGTCATTGCCAACAGTTCTGTAATGACACAAAAACAGGGTACTTCTGCTCCTGTCGCCAAGGCTATGAAATAGACAAAGAAGACCCAAGAGTTTGCAGAGGTATGCTTATAATGATTGAAACATGAAACGTCTCTATCTTGGTTAAATTGTTGTATCAGTGTGGTAAATGTGAGCTAGTTGAGTCTTAAAATTACTAGCCTGATAGCTACATGTATCAATTCAGGCTGGTTAAATAATAACCCACTGGGTCAAAAATACAGTGATAAATTCACAACTTCACGCTTTACGACTGACAATAATCCACTGCTTGTCCTGTGCACTGTTACAACTACACTACATGTACCATACTGAAAAATGTTACTTACATGTACATGTAGAACATCATTTCAGAAAATACTAAATAATCTCTGAATAATCTCCTTGCAGACGTTGATGAGTGTAAAATCCCTGGAATGTGTAGTCAAGTTTGTAAGAACACAAAAGGAAGTTTTAAATGTATGTGCCGAGAGGGCTACTACATGGAACCCAACCACCGCAGCTGTAAAGCAACAGGTGGGTGAATGATCATTTGATGCGACTCGTTTATTAAATAATTTTACTGTAGCGTGGTGAGCACCATTTAGGTCATTAGCGACCTTTAGGTCAGAGTACGAGTATGAGAGTGACTATGAGTACAACTTTTGAATTTCAATTCAGTCATTTTCCCAGAGCCTTTGCTCCTCCCTGTTGCTGACCAGTAGAGAAGGAGGCTCTAGGAACAAGATTGGTGTCAACCCTGCGCACTAGGTTTGAAAAGTCGTACTAAATCTTGTACTCGTACTCCGATCTACAAATGTAAAGGTCCCTACTATCTGTGGGCGATCAGGTCCCCTGAACATGATCGACATGGAGAATCAAAGTCTCTCCGCATTATTATTTTTGTCAAACAAATCTGGTTGTGGGACAACATGTCCTTGCAGCAGCATGAGAATAAACAAGTCACAGTGTTCTTGTCATGTGAACAGACCAAGCGGCTTGTCCATGTATCAGGTCATTGATTGATTCCTAACTTCTTGTAACACATTACAGTCAAAATACTCAGCGCGTTCCGCCCAAGGGTGAATTAATGAATTCATTATTGCAAATTTGATTTCATTACTCGTTTCAATAATCCACTCTTCAAATGAAAAATCGAAAATTCAAAACAAGACTCGATCCAATACTCGAATGTTGATTTGATTAATGGTAAAAAATATATTTCCATCCCGTGAGAGAGTTGATGGGAAATCTGGAAAACAAAGCAGAACTTTGAGCGATTAGGTAAAAAAAGACAGAGGACTGCTAGCAAATTTGCATATTTGACAGGATTAGAGGAGCATGCACGAAAGAATGTCTGCTGTCGCAATTTAAGTCAAACGAAAGGGGCTTTTTAATTGATCACTTTATGGCAAATTTCCCCGGCAAATTTCTGAAATATCCACTTTGTTTTTGCAACTTTTCGACAATAGCAATGAAATGACTACAGAAGGAAAATAGACGACTAATTCTTTACAAAGGGAAGAGCCAAATGCAAGCGTGACAAGCGTGGTTTCGTGACTTTCCTGCGGTTTGGCATACCGGTATAAACCAACGGTCTGATTGAAAAGCCGTCGCGGAAGCAAATCCCTGTGTTCTTTTATCAATCGCTCAAATTTTCGCTCCGTTTTCCAGATTTACTGTCACCTCTCTCACGGAGATGGAAAGATACATTTTGCCATTAATCAAATCAACATTCGAGTATTGGATCGAGTCTTATTTTGAATTTTCGATTCTTCATTTGAAGAGTGGATTATTGAAACGATTATTGAAATCAAATTTGCAATAATGAATTCATTAATTCACCCTTGGGCGGAACGCGCTGAGTATTTTGACTGTAATTTTGTAACAAATTTGGTACACTGTAGACTATGAGAATGAAGGATGTGTTCATCTTGGGGAAAAAAAATTTTTTTGCTTAATTTCAACTGATTAAGAATTATGTCATTTATTACTTCAGGTGAACCAGGGTTCCTCATTTTTGCAAACCGTCAGGATATTCGCCGTATCCTATTTGACTCGTCAGACTACACAGAATTGGTACCAGAGCAACGAGGTGCGATAGCGTTGGATTATGACTTTGAAAGTGGATACATATTTTGGACAGATGTCATTGACGAACATATTAAACGTTCCAACATGCGAGAGAACCCCCCAAAAGTCGAGGTCGTTGTCAAGATAGACCTGGATACTCCAGATGGAATTGCTGTTGATTGGATTAACAAGAAATTGTACTGGACGGACACTGGTACGGACATGATTGAGGTGGCCGATTTTAACGGCACCAATCGACTTGAACTGATTACAACAGGGCTTGAGGAGCCAAGGGCAATTGTGGTGCATCCTCCTCTTGGGTAAGTTGATAAGATTTGTTCCAATTTCATGGCCATGTTCTAGAAATAGCAGGTTGCCCTGGCAACGCATTCATTTTCAGGCAACATAATATTGGTGGTTTTCATCTGACGTCATCAAAATTCTAAGGCTGTTATTTTTCACATAAACACAGAAAAAATACCCCATTTGAACTCTAGCTCATACAAACTCTGGTTTTACACATTTCCGTAAGCAGCCACAATTTATTGCAGACAAGTTAGTTGGGACAGTTGTGCTCTCCCCTGCCCCTCTCAATGTTGCACAAAACAACATTGGGAGTGGGGAGGAGGACAATGGGAACAAAAATATCAGCAATATAGAAAGTGTCCCAACTAAACTTGTCTCGTATTGCAGGTCCAGTTGTGGGCACTTTTTCTGTTTCCCGACGGTGTCCGCTTACAGGAGCTTCAACTATATATTTCTTATTATCGCTGTAGATGTCTAAGTTTTTTCATCTACTTTTTTTTTAGCTACATATTTTGGACCGATTGGGGTGAAACGCCCAAAATTGAAAAGTGTGGAATGAATGGTGATTCTTCAACAAGGAGCGTTTTGATCAGTACAAACATCCTATGGCCCAATGCGTTGACAATAGATTACACCATCAACCGAATCTGGTGGGCAGATGCAAAACTCCACACTATTGAGTCATCTGATTTAAATGGAAAAAATCGCAGAATCATCCTAAGTGAGAATATCTACCATCCATTTGCCCTGACGGTATTTCAGGAATCCATTTATTGGACTGACTGGCATCATAATTCAATCAACAAGGCCAATAAATTTACCGGCGAAGATCGATTGATCGTGAAGTCGGATTTGTTCTCGCCTATGGATATCCATGTTCACCATCAGCAGAGACAACCAACCAACCAAGGTATACATGTAGTTCACTATGTAGCTAAGCATTAAAATGCTGAAATACAAATTTAAGTTCATGTGAGGCCAAATTTCAGATTTTGACCAGTTTTCTGAACGCTTATATTACTTACGTATACTTAAATAGGCCAGGGATGTAGATTCATTTTTTGACAGGCGGGATTATGTAGCCAATAGGCGGAAATACTTGGCCGGAGGCCCATGGTGCCGAAGGCACCATCCTACTAGGGGGGTATGGGGGCATGCCCCCCCAGAAAATTTTGAAATCTAGACTCTCGCAAATGCGTTTTCCTCGATTTTCAGGGGTTAATTCATTGCCATTTGGACTGTTCTCAGTAAGCAAGAATCAATGTTTTTCTGTTAATAAAGCTGTGAAAAACTTTGTGATGTGTCTTTTATGTTCCTTACAATACATACAAGAATAAATACCATGATTCAGTTAATAAGCAAAGCGTTAACGCAAATTGGCGTACATTATTTCGCATACATGAAGTAGAGACACCGCTGGTCAATGAGCCTTGAGCAAACACACGATCGTCGTTCAAAATGGCGTGCTAATGCCGTGTTTACAGTTGTGTTATTTACGGTAAGACAATAACAGAGGTACAAACGGTCAGAAAAGTTACAAAATATTTGGCTAAAAACATTCAGGAGAAAGAGGTATCCATTTTAAAGACTGTACATGGTTTTTCAGCCGGGAAAATCAGCGTGACAGCCGGGTATTTTTACCGGCTCCCGGCTATTATCTACATCCCTGTAGGCCGTTTTAGGGCACGTGGCACATGGCCCCTCTGTGACAATAATTGAAGGGCTGGGGGCATAACCATCCTAAATTGACTTTTCGGGTCATTTTAATGTACGGCGGCTGTTTTAGTGCTTGGCTGAGTTTTCATTGATTAGAGAAACAAAAGGTTTCTTTGCAAAGCGCGCCAACGTGTTTTTGCATATGTTATTTCTCGAAAACGAAGAGGAAATTAGCGAAAAAAATGCGAGGCAATGTTTGTCGAGTAAATTGAAGAAGACCACATGCAAAAAATTAGCCGAATCTGAACAAATTTAAAATGACCCGAAAAGTCAATATAGGATGGTTATGCCCCCAGCCCTTCAATTATACTTTATAAAATTTCCGGTTTTGAAGATTTTTCAGGGATGGGTATTTTGTCAGTAGCTTTGACAACCACTTGGTAAAATACTGACGCATATAACATGCAGTGTCAGTGGTATAACAATTCGCTGTAGTTTTACTGGTCGTCAGCTCTTAATTAACAAGAGTGCCTAAATTAGAACATTGTGATCTAGAGAAAAATTCAAATGGATCTTTGATCATTCATTTTATATGCTGACTGTTTTTGTTTTTGTACATCAACAGGATGGAATCCATGCAGACGTACAACAGAGGTCAGTCGCTGCAGCCACATCTGTTTGTTGGCTCCAGTGGACGCTGGTTATCCAGATGGATATTCTTGTCACTGTCCTCCAGGTGTTCAGCTGCTTTATGATCAGAGGACCTGCAATACAACAGGTACCTGTTGGGTTTGTTTACGTTCTTCCAACAAGCTTTGTTTATTTTGAATTTATTGTTTCCACGATGAAGATTCTATCTCTGTGTGCCTTTGTAGTTTCCTTCCCTTCCTTCGAGTGTGGTAGGTAATAGAGTAAAATGTATTTTTTTCCCCCTTCCTTTTATTGCACATTTGTTTCCCATGTTTGAAATCTGGTGCATGAAGAGCAAGTGTTTTGAAATGTGACAGAGTTACTTACTCAAATAATTATCTTAATCAACCTGACCACTGTGGCTTCACTAATTTTGACAATACATGTACCTTAAGAAATGCAAATCTTCAACACTCTAGTGCGCTACTTTCACAGTAATTACTATTCTCTTTTTTTGCAAATTTGGAATTTATTGGAGACATTTCAACAAGCATCACAGCCAGAGCATGTAAATTAGTGATGTTCGCTGCCTAATTAAGGGTGGCGAAATGTCTAACCCGACGATGCATGCGGCATACATTGTATATTGTTTCACACATCTGTTTTTCGGACATACTAAAATTTGTTCTTGTTCTTGAAAAGTCCTTGAGTGTCGAGTTAAGTTAACTAATAGTCTCCTGCTGTTCATGTTTGACGTTTTTGTTTGGAATGAAAGTTCAATTTTCCCAGTTTGATGACCTGCATTTGTGGCTTAATTTCATTTAACTGACCAAGATGAAGCAACATTTACCAATTACTCTGAAATTACATGTACGTGTACATCATTTTGAATCAAACACGAAGATTAATATTCCATTGTCTCATGAACAATGTGACAGTGAGAGCTTCTGTAATTCACTGTTGGTCGTCTTTAAAAATCTTTGAAAAGTCCTGAATTATAAGTACTGTGCGCCATGATATAAACATGTCTGATTTATTCTACAGAAAAAATGTGCCTTGACAGTGTGAGAGTACTAAACCATGTGACTTGACACTCTGTAACAAAATGTTCATAACAGCGATCTTGAAAAGTTCCTGAATTTAGGAGGAAATGTGATTTGTTCGTAGCGAGAGATATGTAATTGGATACTCCATATTTTTATTTGGTTAATTATCTTTATAATATAGTAAACAAAACTGTTGGAATGAATATTTTGTGCATTAAGATGTGTATCTTTCATCTATTTGGTATCAGTTTCCAAAGAAACAAATTTGTACAATCATTTCTTTGACAGCTTTTTACATTAGTACTAATCATTAATTACTCTAAATTTATATTTTGACAACAAGTTCCTTTCTTCAGATTTACCCTACTGTTTTGTTTGTAAAGGAAGTTGTATTCTATCAGCTATTAAACTGAATTAAGGCTAAATATAGTGGCTTGCTACAATGTAGTTTCACTTTCTATGCTTATATAACGTGTTCCTTCATGCTATAGAAAATAAAGAAAAGTTCTGAAACTGAGAAAGCGATATTTCAAAACCCTTGAATAAATTGAAGGGCCCAGTGACAATACATTGTATAATAATATTGTCAAACCGCTTCAATTGAAAATGTGTGCATGGATATTAGTGACAGCTGAAACTAACATTTCAGGTTGGAATTGGCTTGGCCTGCAAAAAAACCCACACTATTTTGATTTCAATGTTTCCTTGTTTGAGTCCTGACATTTCCAGTGACATTACAAACTACATGTAGTTCTTCCTGTTTCTAAAAAATTTCAGTTTCACATAATAATAGTTGTAAATCAGCTATTCACAGATTACAACTTCCTGTATCAGCCACCTGTGTCAGTCCATTGACTGTCAGTCAGTCCATTGATTAGAAAATTGGTTCTTCCTTGCCTAGAAATTTACATTTACAATGAATGTCGGTAGAATAAGTTTGTTTTGTTTTTGTTTCATCTTTACAGATGCTTTTGAATGCAAAAATATTACTTGCTTGCATGGTGGAACATGCTCACCTGGAAAAGAGAATGAGGAATTACCGACATGCATGTAAGTTCTTAGTTAAATAATTTGTGGTGCAAGGTGCAAGCTGAACTAAGCTTAATCCAAACTTACTCTAGTGTTTTGACACCTTGTGTTAGCACTAGGTGATAAATTGTAGATTTCTGCTATTGTTTGTTTACAAACTAAAACCAAGAAATGTAACATGATAATTATAAAAAAAATGTTCTATTTACCCAAATGGAGTACATGTATAACAGGGTTTAAACCTCCCAAAAAAATCCATTCTGATATCTGACAACAGTCTCGAGACAAGACTGTTGTCACATCTCTGAAGACGTGAATCTTACATACATACTGTACATACATGTACATACATAAACTTTATTTAAACTCGAATTTAAGAGTAGCTTACAAGCTATCTTCGAGAAAACAAAAACGAGTAGCTTACAAGCTATCTTCGAGAAAACAAAAACAAATAAACAAAAAGGCTACAAAATAGAAATAAAAATACATAAATATATACATTAGAAGTTCTATAAACAATCTACTATATTAATATTCTTGTCTCTCATCTCAAGACTTTTGAGGTACAACTTACTTTTGACTGGTACTCGGGGTGCAAAGATTGGGCAAGTTGGAGCCATTGCATGCTAGCCCAAAGGTCTTTATTATTGGCCTTACTTCATCTGCCAACTAAAAATATTTTACTTTGCCGTAGGGCAAGTGATGGATAAAATACGCTAGCCTGAAAAAAAAATCCATTAGCCCTGGGCAATCGGACATCACTTTCTTTGTACTTTGATAGTATTGTAGTACTACAACCAGTATCAAGCAATCAATAGCACATTGTGGATCTCTGTTTTGCTACAATGTACATCATCGGTATGAAATGTTTCAGTTAAACTCTCAGATATCTTGTGGGTGATTGATCAAGCGTGTAAGAGACACAATATTGAACATAATTTATAACTTTTCTTTGCAGATGTTCTCAATATTATACAGGAAAACGTTGTGAAATAAGTCGCAGTTTACCAAAACCTGTTACACCGACCACGTCTGCAACTATTGAACTTCCAGGAATGCGGCAAGACCCCATAGATGAGGAGGATGTTGGTGAGTGAAGAACTTTTAACTTTCACTCCCAAGAGTGTCAAACCCTCAAAGTGAAAAAAAAAATCCCAAATTTCAGTCTGCAGGATAAGGAAAAACAAACAGTACCACATGAAAGCACTGCTTTCATTTGAATGGTTACACACTGGGGTTTCATCCACTTGCTTAAAAGTTAAAAAATACAACAATTATTGAATTGATGCTTGATTCCGATTGGTGCGTTTACCTTGGTTGACCTCGGCAAAACCTGTTTGACTGCCTTCAAAACCTTTGTTTTAACTTGTTTCTGTGGTTCGCAAAACCACTGTAAAGGACAGGATGTTATAGAGTTTGATTAGGCTATTATATATTCGTTTTGTTTTTCAATTGAGCCAGTTTATTTTTATAACTGACGTTTTTTCTCTCTCTTTTTGTCAGGTGTAACTGTCGGCATTTCAATAGGTGTTGTAATAATCATCTTAGCTGTCGGTGTGCTGGTTGGATGGCTAGTATACAGAAGAATACAAAGAAAGTAAGTTATTTCAGAATGTTTAGTATGCTTTCGTGATCTTGTTTACGAGAATTGATGTTGCACACAATTCATTGTGGGAATCTATACAGTGGAACCCGGTTAATACGGACACCAAAGGGACATGAAAAAGTGTCCGTATTATCTGGGTGTCTGTATTAAGTGGGCTGATATGAGAGAAAATATGGGTTATCGGGACAAACAAAACTGTCCATAATAAGCGGGTGTCAGTAAAGCAGGGTTCCACTGTATCTCCTTTGGCACAGTCCAGGCTAAAAGCCCAGTGTTACCAAGTTTCTGGAGTGTTCAGAGTTTGCAGAGAAATAGACCCATAAAAATGTTGTGATGTACCATGTTACATATGGCCTATTGGTTAGCATCCCATCCAGGGGGAGTAGCAATACTCCTAGTCGGCTTCATGCATTAGATGTCTTATTCTGTATTTTGCACGTTCACGTTTAAACGAGTCTCGAACTCATCCGTGACATGTGGTTAAATAAATTACTTACTTACTTATGCTACAGAAACTGGGATAAGCTCCAGTTTGGCCCGGGTGCAGCTTTTAACATGTTACATGTGTGTTCACATTAAAAAATAAATAATAATAAATTATTATTCTTCCTCTATTTTGCAGCAATCTTAGATCAATGAACTTTGATAACCCTGTGTATAAGAAAACAACGGAATCTAATAGCTCATTGGACAGAATTAGTATACACTTTGGACATTCACATGGAAAATGCCAGTCATTATTGGTGAGTGCTTGACTTGTTTGTCCAGTTTATTTTATTATATTAACTTATAGTTGTTTTATTTCTTTGATTAACTCTCCATCTTATGATGCTTTCTTTTTTTTTTTTCAGAGCTCATTCCGAAACGAAGTAGAAGTAAGTAATTGCTAGCACTTCCTAAGTACCATTGGTATCCTGACGGCGGAGGTCAGAACATCACAGGGGACTGCCACAAAGTTGTGCTTCTCGTCATTTTATTTATATGCTCCTCTTTTATCTGAGATTAATAGAGGTATTATGGCACTCCTGTGCTCACAGGGTAGTTTCCCATGTACAGTAATTCAATTTTAACCATAAATTGTAAATTAGGTTTGTACTTGCCCATCATGAATGAAGAACAGGCCTTTTCCCCTGACATAAAAAAATATATATTTTGAACTCTCGGAGAAGCACAACACTTTTGTCAGTCGCTTGCGATAAGAAAGGAACTTTTGCTGACTGGGTAATAATTCTTGACATAGGTTATCAAATTGAGAAGTATATATAAAAAATTATTATATAACTGTTATATAGTTATCCATAAGCCCATCCTGGCGATGGCGTCACATTGAGATGTATAATTATTATTTAAATTATAATTCTACATTTAGGTTCTCAGTGTTATTTGTCTGTTAGAACCATTCATATATAGGGCCTCTTTGATCCTCGTATAATGTGGTGTTACATGTTTTTTTTAATGGGTGGGGTGGGCGGGGATGGGAATAATTTGTGTAAATGTTATTGCAGTGGTAAAACATGATACCAACAGACAAATGATGCTTAAGAACTGTTTAATAGAGCCAAGATCCAAGTCAACTTGCATGCAATTTTGCATTTGTTTCTTTTTTATTATTATTAGTGTTTTTATTTCCATGGTTCTGGTGATGGGTTAGTTCACATAAATTTACCCCACTTTGGTATGTACAAAGTGTTCTTGAAAGTGAAATAAAATGACAAAAAAAACCCACGTGAAAACGGCAACAAATCATATAATTGATACATTGTTTTGAACTAAAATGTTCTCCATTGGGCAACAGAAATCAAGTCTATGTTACGCTTGTTTATCTTCTTATGTGACTGACATTTCATCAGAACATTATTTTTATCCCACTTGGAACTTGCAATTCAATTAAGAAAAGAGGCCAAAAAAATTAAGTGTGGCTTTCTCTGCATTCATAGACATGACTCTTAATCGCATTAAAATTACAGTGCGACTACTCGAAGCAGGCCAGTTTGAAGAAAAGTAATCCATTAAGCATTCGTAGACATGACTGTTCTCCATCACATTAAAAATTTTATGGTTGTTTACTTATATATTAATTATCAATTGAAACAATTTTTTTTGGGCTGCAGACTACCGGATCTTGGCTCTTTCAATTCATGTCTTGGAACACCTTCCTTAAAATGAAGAATTTATCTGAGCAAATTCAAATTTCCCACAGCTGTCACTGTTTCCTACACTTATTGTATCTGTTCCTGAACAACGTTTAAGAACATGTTACAATGTTTAGAATGCCTTGGCTGTACAAAGATAGAGTTTATATAATCCCTATATACATACACACACAAAAATACAAAGTTTTGTAAATTTATGTAATTTTTCCAGCCACAAGATAATTTCTAATCACCCTGAATATATAAATATTTTGATGCGGTTGGTGTACTAATGACAAAATTATTAGATGTAACAAGTCCTACTTTGAAAATGTTTAAGGAAGGTTGTAGTGTTATTTATTAAATGTGCCATAAGGATTATTACAATGAGCACTAGCCAATAGCAGGCTGTATTTTTGTTTTCTACATGAATATTTTTCAAGAAAAAAGGATACCGCAACAATCATGCCATTGAGCGCATTACAGTGTATGTGACACAATATCTTTTCTTCCATTTTTGTTAGTTTTGCTAAGCTTTAAACCCGCTTGAAATTAATTTTTTGCAAAGGCTTTTTGCCTTAAAATGATTATGTACCACTGGTGCTTTGGTTTCAAATCGTCAGGCCCCAATTCAAAGGGTGGATGAAGCCACATTTATCTACCACATAATTCACTATCCAGTGGATAAGTGTTTTAAATAACTCAGCTGAGAGCGTAACAACCGGACCAGGTAAAAATTGCCTTTGACGTCAATAATTTGTTTGTGCAAGCTGCCAAACCAACAGGCACAATCCTTGCTACATGTAAGTGTGATGTCATTAAACTAGTCCCGAGTCTCTGAAAGGTTTTGACACCATACTAGCATTATTGTATTTTGAACCCCCCAAAATGCTTCAAACAGATTTCTAGCAGGCTTATAATCTTTTTTTTGTGTGCATACAACAGACTAAGAAAAGCAGATGAAAAGAATTGTGTCATGTACACTAAACATTAGACCAAACTGTAAATTTGTAAATAGAAAGATTAATACCCTTGAAATTTGGACGCAATTTGTATATTTTGCTAAGAAAAAAATAAGTGATTTTTCTTTTCTCCATTATTGGAATTATGGAGGAAGTTTGACATTATATTGGTTTAAGGGATGATAAGAAGTATTGTCATCAAGGTTGTGGACCATATCATGTTTATGGCTTGATTTTGGTTTCAGTTTTGAAATTATTAAGATACCGACAGGTTCTATACATTGAATTTTAGTAGTAATAAGTTCTACATTTAGGTTTACGTTTGGTAGTTAATTTTCTCAGGATAAAAGTTATGTTGTACTGTTTAACTGCACAAATTTACTTATCCTGTGTTATTTGGGGAAAAACCCCATGTTATCCATTCCATGTTTGTAGAATGTTCATAGTAGACAATCCTCCCCTTATCGATCTCATACATCTCTTGCAGTATTAGTACTGTGAGGGGAGGGGGTGCTTGCATATGAAAGGACGGGGGTGATCGTCAGAAATTTTCCTAGAAGGTACCAGAATCTTGTTTTGTGGAGTGGAGTGAACCCTAAGAGGTACTAATTTGAACAACAAGTCGGTTTATGTCCTGAAAGGTGGTCATTTTAGATGTAAACACCCTAGGCGGTACCACGATCACCCCAGTCACAATGCGAGTTCCCCTCTTCCCAGGTATTATTTTGTAGAAGGTGTCATTTTTATCACAAGGAGAATTTCGATACTGAAGGGGTTGAAATATGGCATTCTTTTATAATTTTACACTTGAACCTTTACATAATTATTGTTGCAATTGTGGGCATGGTTTCTTACGTAAATCTTTTGGAGAGTTGATCACTCTCTTTCAATAAATCATACTCTAGTTGTATCAAAATCCTAATAATATTAGGATTCAATACAACTTAACTTTTTATTTCTATATTACTTTACATGTATCTCAGCACTTTAATGGGGTCTAAAATTTTCATAAGCCCTTATAAAACCGCTTCAGAAATTAACTTAATTTTTATTTTAAGGATACGGTTTTAACGATTAATCTGCACTACTTGAGCTATATTTTGCACCTGGATCGAGACAACTGCAATCAATAATTATGTAGTTTTGATCAGCAAAATTTTATTTCTGGTCAGTTAAACTGATTTTGGTGAAAAGTTAGAAACCTAAAATCATATTAAGAGTTTGTTTTAAATTTGAAAGTTTGCAGTGAAAACAAATAGTATATACTCTGCTCATATTTAAAGTGTAGAAAATTTGTTGTCACTCTTTCCTGTTTGTACAGTAGAAATGTAAATATTGAACAGAGGTTAAAAATTGCCAAGACCTTTGTACTTTGGCAAGTATCTAATAAAATGAATGCTATTTATAGAAACCAATGTTGTGGTAGTCTGTCTAAGAATATTTGTACCATGCAACAGTACCATTAGGATCCAGGGCACGGTTGTTGGAAAGCCGATTAACGCTAATCCAGGATTAAAAGTTAATCAAGCTTTTACACTCTTACCGTAAAAGCTCTATTAAGCCCCGGGGACTTATTTAATTTCAGGCCTCAATAAGGGGGGGGGCTTATTAGAGAGGGGGGCTTAATAGAGAGGGGGGCTTAATAGAGAGGGGGGGGGGCTTATTTCAAATCATAAATTTTCGAGAAAATTCACATTCATTTTTCAAACTTACTATTACACCACAAACTAAACAGAACAAGAAATGGGTTATATATCACCGTCTTACAAATGCAATGTCATTTATACCCTAACTCAACGATAGTTGTGGAAATTAAAGACCATGTTTCCATACAAAGTGACTGAAACAACAGAAAATATTTCTTTAAAGACATTATTACATCAGTCTGACGAAGGGGGGGGGGGCTTATTACAAAATCTGACTTCCAAAGGGGGGGCTTATTAGATAGGGGGGCTTAATAGAGATGGGGGGGCTAAATAGAGCTTTTACGGTAATTCTCTTGTATAAAAGTGTTTTTCTATGCTAATGTTTTCTAAAGTTTGAGATTAGTCAAAGTCAAATCAGAAGGACAAAAAATATAAACAGAAAACCTCACTGACAAGTTACAAAACTGAAATAAAAATTCGCGCTAATCCTGGATTAGCTTAATCATCCTTTGAACAACCCGGTCCTTAACCTGGCCCTGGCTTTCACCTTTATGCTTCTGATAGCTCCAGCCCCAGGAGCTCTTGTGCAACTTCTTGCCTTGGATCACGAGAATATATATTCTCTTGCTTGGATAAAATAGCTGGAAACGATGAAAATTTGAGGATTGTCCAAAACTCCATTCTCATATTGGTCAGACCAACAAAATCGAGTCAGAGCGCAGAACTCCCTTATCTAACCCCCCCCCCCCCCCCCCCCCCCCCCCCCACGTCCAGGGGAGACCAAAACTGTCCCAACCAACGTGTTTACTATTGCAGTTTTTTTTGTTTCAAAATTTCCTGTGATCTCAAATCAACCATTACATACTTCACATTGTGAATTCAGTAAATAGTGTTGACAATGTTATAAATGGAAATATTATCTTACTTCCGGCTCAGGTAAGATCTTTCCTCAAAAAATTATTAAATTTTCAAGTCTAAAATACACCCCCCCCCCCTCCCAACCTACTCTCCAACAGAGCGGTAGACTTTCAACTGAACCGATCCCAGGCTCTCTCTCCTTCCAACCCCCTCCCGGTTGGAGTTGTTTTGTCATTTCTTGCAATCCGTGCACGTGTGCAGAGCTATTGTGATGGCAAATCTTACAAGGTTCGTCTTATTCCTCTTTTTAGCTATTTACGCTTATTTCGTGCAAGAAATTCATGTCTACAGAGTAATTCTCCATCTTATGTTTCTTTTATTTAGTTAAAACAGGTTAAAAGGATGATATGTATCTCAAGAACAAGACGCAAAATATTCTACGAGGTAAGCCATTAAAATTCTTCTCTTTGAAAATAAATGCTACTATTCGAACAAATTACCAATAAATTGATGGACAAATAGTGTAAATAGAAAGTGTTTCAGTGTTAACGAAAAAAACTGGCTACAAATCTCTGCCATTTCGATTTTGAATTACCCGCGCTCCCGGGCCCGCTCTCCGCCATTTTGAAGCATTGTTTGGATTTATGACGTTGTTACACACAACAAAAGAACTATTGTGAGCTATTGTTCTCGGATAATAATGGTGACTATACGATTGTACAGTAATTAAACAATCCTTTGAAACGCCAGAGAACACACAGAACTTGGGTCCAAACTAAACATTTCTCATTCTTTTTGCCTTTATTATATACAACTCCTTGGCTTCAGCTTCATATGCTGCCCGCTTTAAAAGCCGCTTCCTTGTTTGTTGTTGTTGTCGATGTACGCTTACTTTCCATACTAACATTGCTTTTGCTAAAAATTATCTGGGAAAAAATTGGTGTGATACTGGGGTGGTGGAGTTTTTGTGAAAATTTCCCTGAAGCTGGGGTGGTAGATATTTCGTGAAACTTACCCTGATACCGGGGTGGTTGAGATTTCGTGAAAATTTCTGTGAAGATTGATTGGTAGAGAATTCGTAGCCTGCATAGCAAGCTGTCTGGGGGCAGGGAATGGGGTTTGGAAGGGAGGGAAAGAGAGCTTGCCAGGACGCCTCAGAATTTTGGATGCTGCTCCTCAAAACCCCCACCGCCTCCAGCTCTTTCAGCTGTCAAAATGTGGCCAATTTATTATGGTGTATGTAAAACCAGGAACACACCCGGAACACCCCGGAACACCCCGGAACACCCTGGAACACCCCGGAACACCCCCGGAACACCCCCGGAACACCAACGGAACACCCCAGGAACACAAAAATATAAAAATAATAATAAAATAATAATAAATAAATAAAATAAAAACAAATATATTTATATAGTGGCTGAAGTAGTGAAATCGAACATGGTCAGCGGTCAAGAGCCGTTAACGAATCGACTGATACCGAACACTTCCGAAGATGTCCCGAAGATTTCCGAAGATGGCTCGAAGACTTCCAAAGATGTTCCGAAGATTTCCGCACGTTTTCAGAAGACCCGAATTTTTCTCTGGTCCCGAGGGCTTACGTAAAGACGAAGAGTAAAAGAGAGCGCAGAAAAATTCGCCTGATACTCAGGTTAGGGAGGTTCGACTGAACAAACAACGACATGATTGACCAATGACCAATTGTCTACGAAATTGCACATGGCAATGACCTCCGATTACCTCAAATTCAATGTCACGCTCTGTGACGTTGGCCAATTGGCAAACATTTGAAATTTTGAGCGGTCCTTTGCCACTTATTCACTCTGAGATAAGAAGCTTCGGAAAAATTCGGTCTTCTGAAAATGTGCGGAAATCTTCGGAACATCTTCAGAAGTCTTCGATATACCTTCGGAAATCTTCGAGACATCTTCGGAAGTGTTCGGAAATCTTCGGAAATCTTTGGAAGTGTTCGGGACATCTTCGGAAATCTTCGGTACATCTTCGGAAATCTTCGGGCATCTTCGGAAGTGTTCGGTATCAGTCGATTCGTTAACGGCTCTTGACCGCTTACCGTGTTCGATTTCACTACTTCAACCACTATATAAATATATTTGTTTTTATTTTATTTATTTATTATTATTTTATTACTATTTTTATATTTTTTGTGTTCCTGGGGTATTCTGTTGGTGTTCCGGGGGTGTTCCGGGAGTGTTCGGGGTGTTCCGGGGTGTTCCGGGGTGTTCCGGGGTGTTCCGGGTGTGTTCCTGGTTTTACATACACCCATTTATTATTAGTGCAAACCAGAAACAAAATGCAATGTTAATTGAAAATTTGTGGTCGTCTCAATTTTCTACGTAATGCAATGGTTTGTATTCGATCTAACACACTCGAAAGTCGTTTCTTGAAAAGTACTAAACGGATCGAATCGAAAACATCTCTTTTGAAAGGGGTTTCAAAGCCCAGAACAGCTCGAATATTTGTTCCTGTTTGTTAGGAATTTCGCTCTGAAAATCCGGGTGCAAGCTTTTGTATATTTAATTACGAAAGTGCTGTGTAATATAATTATTTTTCAGAGCTAACATGTCTGCGGCGAAAAAAGCTGTTTCTCCAGAACTACCGCACCATTTGGCTCGAGAAAGGTCTCGTTGGAAAGCATTTTCAAAGCTCTGAACAGAAAAATTATTTAGTATATGCGCCTCAGAAGTTTACTTCCAAAAATACCTGAAATCTGCATGAGTAGAAGCTTAAGATGTCATCAATTAATATTATTAATCTCCACCAATCAGTATTTTGCGTCCACTTTTTGAACGCGGATATTGGCAAGCTCTCTTTCCCTCCCTACCATATCCCATCCCCTACCCCCAGAGAGCATGCTATGCATGCTAGACATTTCTTTAAAATATCCTTGATATCGGGGTGGTTTAGATTTCACAAAAAGTTCTGTGAAAATTCCTTGAAAAATTCCCTGATGCCGGGGTGGTCCAGATTTCATGAAAATTTCCCTGATGCCGGGGTAGTCAAGATTTCGTTAAAATTTCTGTCATGTCTGCGTGGTTCAGATTTTATTAGCCTGCGAGCAAGCTCTCTTGGCGTTTTTTGGGGAAAAGAGAAAGAGCGGGAGAAAGAGAGCTTGCACTTACATCTCAGAATTTTGAATGCCGTCCCTCAAAACCCCCCGCCATTTCCAGCTGTTTGAGCTGTCAAAATTTGGTCAATTGAAACTTCGTGGTCGTCTCAATTTTCTACGTAACCTTGTATTCGATCTCACACGCTCGAAAGTCGTTTCTCGAAAAGTACTAAACGGATCGAATCGAAAAACATCTCTATCGATAGGGGTTTCAAAGCGCAGGACAGCTAGAATATTTGTTCCCCGTTTGTTAGAAATTCCGCTCTGAAATTTCTGTTGCCAGATTTTGCATATTTAATTACAAAAGCCAGTGTGTAGTATTTCCCAGTATGCTACGAAAAATGCTGTTTCTCCGGAACTACCGTACCATTTGACTCGAGAGAGGTCTCTTTGGAAAGCATTTTCAAAGCGCTGAACAGAAAAAACTATTTAGTACGTGCCCCTTCGAAGTTTACTTCCAAAAATACCTGAACTAATTTTTCTGCATGAGTGATAAACACTAAAAGCGTCATGTTTGCTAAGAAGACGTCATCAATTAATTAATTTCCACCAATCAGCATTTCGCGTCGATTTTTTGAGCGAAGATATTCAAAACTCTGAGACATCAGTGCAAGCTCTCTTTCACTTTCCTGCCTCCCCACCCCCCACCCCCCAAAAACCCCAGAGAGCTTGCTCGCAGGCTATGATTTTATGAAAATTTACGTGATGCCAGGGTAGTCCAGATTTCGTGAAAATTTCTATGATGCTGGTGTGGTCCAGATTTTGTGAAAATTTCTGTGATGCCGGGGTGTTCCAGATTTCGTGAAAATTTCTGTGATGCTGGGGTCAGGGAGTTGCAGATTTTGTGAAAATTTCTGTGATGCCGGTGTGGTCCAGATTTTGTGAAAATTTCCCTCATCTCAGGAAGTTCCATATTCCATGAAAATTTACCTGATGCTGAGGTGGTTCAGATTTTGTGAAAATTTCTGTGATGCCGGTGTGGTACAGATTTGGTGAAAATTTCTGTGATGCCAGGGTGGTCCAGATTTCGTGAAAATTTCTGTGATACCGGAGTGTTCCAGATTCGTGAAAATTTATGTGATACTGGGGAGTTCCAGATTTTGTGAAAATTTCTGTGATACTGGTCAGTTCTAGATTTCGTGAAAAATTTCTGTGATACTGGGGAGTTTTGTGAAAATTTCCCTCATGTCAGGAAGTTCCATATTCCATGAAAATTTACCTGATGCTGAGATGTTTCAGATTTTGTGAAAATTTCTGTGATGTCGGTGTGGTACAGATTTGATGAAAATTTCTGTGATGCCGGAGTGTTCCAGATTTTGTGAAAATTTCTGTGTTGCCAGGGTGGTCAAGATTTTGTGAAAATTTCCCTGATATCAGGGAGTTCCATATTTCATGAAAATTTACCTGATGCTGAGGTGCTTCAGAATTCGTGAAAATTGCTGTGATGACAGGTTGGGCGAGATTTTGTGAAAATTTCTGTGATGTTAGGGAGTTCCATATTCCATGAAAATTTACCTGATGCTGAGATGTTTCAGATTTTGTGAAAATTTCTGTGTTGCCAGGGTGGTCAAGATTTTGTGAAAATTTCCCTGATATCAGGGAGTTCCATATTTCATGAAAATTTACCTGATGCTGAGGTGCTTCAGAATTCGTGAAAATTGCTGTGATGACAGGTTGGGCGAGATTTTGTGAAAATTTCTGTGATGTTAGGGAGTTCCATATTCCATGAAAATTTACCTGATGCTGAGATGTTTCAGATTTTGTGAAAATTTCTGTGATGTCGGTGTGGTACAGATTTGATGAAAATTTCTGTGATGCCGGAGTGTTCCAGATTTTGTGAAAATTTCTGTGTTGCCAGGGTGGTCAAGATTTTGTGAAAATTTCCCTGATATCAGGGAGTTCCATATTTCATGAAAATTTACCTGATGCTGAGGTGCTTCAGAATTCGTGAAAATTGCTGTGATGACAGGTTGGGCGAGATTTTGTGAAAATTTCTGTGATGTTAGGGAGTTCCATATTTCATGAAAATTTACCTGATGCTGAGGTGCTTCAGATTTTGTGAAAATTTCTGTGATGTTAGGGAGTTCCATATTTCATGAAAATTTACCTGATGCTGAGGTGCTTCAGATTTTGTGAAAATTTCTGTGATGCCGGGGTGTTCCAGATTTCGTGAAAATTTCTGTCATGCTGGGGTGGTCCAGATTTTGTGAAAATTTCCCTCATCTCAGGAAGTTCCATATTCCATGAAAATTTACCTGATGTTGAGGTGCTTCAGATTTTGTGAAAATTTCTGTGATGCCGATGTGGTACAGATTTGGTGAAAATTTCTGTGATGCCAGGGTGGTCCAGATTTCGTGAAAATTTCTGTTATTCCGGGGTTTTCCAGATTCTTGAAAATTTCTGTAATGACAGGGTTGGGCAAGGTTTTGTGAGAATTTCTGATGCCGGGGTGTTCCAGACTTCGTGAAAATTTCTGTAATGACAGGGTGGGCGAGATTTTGTGAAAATTTCTCTGATGCTGGGGTGTTCCAGATTTTGTGAAAATTTCCCTGATGTCATGAAGTTCCATATTTCGTGAAAATTTACCTGATGCTGAGGTGTTCTAGAATTCGTGAAAATTGCTCTGATGACAGGTTGGGCGAGATTTTGTGAAAATTTCTGTTATGTCAGGGAGTTCCATATTTCATGAAAATTTACCTGATGCTGAGGTGCTTCAGATTTTGTGAAAATTTCTGTGGTACAGATTCGGTGAAAATTTCTGTGAATGTGATGCCGGGTTGGTCCAGATTTCGTGAAAATTTCTGTGATGGCGGGGTGGTCCAGATTTTGTGAAAATTGAAAATTTACCTGATGCTGAGGTGCTCCAGATTTTGTGAAAATTTCTGTGATGCCAGGGTGGTCCTAGTCTCCTACGCAGCCGTTATTTGTGTTGTCACGCAACGCTTCTCCCCACTAACGGCTGCTCAAACCTGGATCACATTCCTTTCCTTTTGTTTTGACCGCAGTAACTTTGACACCTATTGGCAAAAACGTGACTGTTACCGTTTGCCCCAAAACTTGCTAGATCGATCCAATTCTTGAACTAGGATGTCTGTTGTAATAATTACAACAGACGTCCTTCATTATAATAATTATTATTATAATGAAGTTTTTTCGACATTATTCTTTCATATCATACATTTTTCTTCAGTAAAACCGTGTTTTATTTTGATGTCTGGTGTGCGTCAAATTCAAAAGGCGGCATACTAGCGTGCGTTTGACGTTTCCGACGCTAAGGTCATGATAAGACACAATCTATGATTGGTGTATTTTGGCGTGAACGAGTTCCGAAAATGGCACTGCAACTGTGATTGGCTTAAATCTACAAAGGAATATGGTCCAGGTTTGAGCAGCCGTTAGTGGGAGAAGCGTTGCGTGACGACACAAATAACGGCTGCGTAGGAGACTAGGGTGGTCCAGATTTCGTGAAAATTTCTGTGATACCGGAGTTCCAGATTTCGTGAAAATTTCTGTGATACTGGGGAGTTCCAGATTTTTTTGAAAATTTCTGTGATACTGGTCAGTTCTAGATTTCGTGAAAATTTCTGTGATACTGGGGAGTTCCAGATTTCGTGAAAATTTCTGTGATACTGGGGAGTTCCAGATTTTGTGAAAATTTCTGTGATACTGGGGAGTTTTGTGAAAATTTCCCGCATATCAGGAAGTTCCATATTCCATGAAAATTTACCTGATGCTGTGGTGTTTCAGATTTTGTGAAAATTTCTGTGATGTCGGTGTGGTACAGATTTGATGAAAATTTCTGTGATGCCGGAGTGTTCCAGATTTTGTGAAAATTTCTGTGTTGCCAGGGTGGTCAAGATTTTGTGAAAATTTCTGTGATACTGGGGATTTCCAGATTTTGTGAAAATTTCTGTGATACTGGTCAGTTCTAGATTTCTTGAAAATTTTTGTGATACTGGGGAGTTTTGTGAAAATTTCCCTCATGTAAGGAAGTTCCATATTCCATGAAAATTTACCTGATGCTGAGGTGTTTCAGATTTTGTGAAAATTTCTGTGATGTCGGTGTGGTACAGATTTGATGAAAATTTCTGTGATGCCGAAGTGTTCCAGATTTTGTGAAAATTTCTGTGTTGCCAGGGTGGTCAAGATTTTGTGAAAATTTCCCTGATATCAGGGAGTTCCATATTTCATGAAAATTTACCTGATGCTGAGGTGCTTCAGAATTCGTGAAAATTGCTGTGATGACAGGTTGGGCGAGATTTTGTGAAAATTTCTGTGATGTTAGGGAGTTCCATATTTCATGAAAATTTACCTGATGCTGAGGTGCTTCAGATTTTGTGAAAATTTCTGTGGTGCCGGGGTGTTCCAGATTTCGTGAAAATTTCTGTGATACCGGAGTGTTCCAGATTTCGTGAAAATTTCTGTGATACTGGGAGTTCCAGATTTTTTTGAAAATTTCTGTGATACTGGTCAGTTCTAGATTTCGTGAAAATTTCTGTGATACTGGGAGTTCCAGATTTCGTGAAAATTTCTGTGATACTGGGGAGTTCCAGATTTTGTGAAAATTTCTGTGATACTGGGGAGTTTTGTGAAAATTTCCCGCATGTCAGGAAGTTCCATATTCCATGAAAATTTACCTGATGCTGTGGTGTTTCAGATTTTGTGAAAATTTCTGTGATGTCGGTGTGGTACAGATTTGATGAAAATTTCTGTGATGCCGGAGTGTTCCAGATTTTGTGAAAATTTCTGTGTTGCCAGGGTGGTAAAGATTTTGTGAAAATTTCCCTGATGTCAGGGAGTTCCATATTTCATGAAAATTTACCTGATGCTGAGGTGCTCCAGATTTTGTGAAAATTTCTGTGATACCGGAGTGTTCCAGATTTCGTGAAAATTTCTGTGATACTGGGGAGTTCCAGATTTTGTGAAAATTTCTCTGATATCAGGGAGTTCCATATTTCATGAAAATTTACCTGATGCTGAGGTGCTCCAGATTTTGTGAAAATTTCTGTGATGCCAGGGTGGTCCAGATTACGTGAAAATTTCTGTGATACCGGAGTGTTCCAGATTTCGTGAAAATTTATGTGATACTGGGGAGTTCCAGATTTTGTGAAAATTTATGTGATACTGGTCAGTTCTAGATTTCGTGAAAATTTCTGTGATACTGGGGAGTTTTGTGAAAATTTCCCTCATGTCAGGAAGTTCCATATTCCATGAAAATTTACCTGATGCTGAGGTGTTTCAGATTTGTGAAAATTTCTGTGATGTCGGTGTGGGTACAGATTCGATGAAAATTTCTGTGATGCCGGAGTGTTCCAGATTTTGTGAAAATTTCTGTGTTGCCAGGGTGGTCAAGATTTTGTGAAAATTTCCCTGATATCAGTGAGTTCCATATTTCATGAAAATTTACCTGATGCTGAGGTGCTTCAGATTTTGTGAAAATTTCTGTGATGCCGGTGTGGTACAGATTTGGTGAAAATTTCTCTGATGCCGGTTGGTCCAGATTTTGTGAAAATTTCCCTCATCTCAGGAAGTTCCATATTCCATGAAAATTTACCTGATGCTGAGGTGCTTCAGATTTTGTGAAAATTTCTGTGATGCCGGTGTGGTACAGATTTTGTGAAAATTTCTGTGATGCCAGGGTGGTCCAGATTTCGTGAAAATTTCTGTTATTCCGGGGTTTTCCAGATTTCTTGAAAATGTCTGTAATGACAGGGTTGGGCGAGGTTTTGTGAAAATTTCTCTAATACTCGGGTGTTCCAGATTTTGTGAAAATTTCCCTGTCAGGAAGTTCCATATTTCGTGAAAATTTACCTGATGCTGAGGTGTTCTAGAATTCGTGAAAATTGCTGTGATGACAGGTTGGGCGAGATTTTGTGAAAATTTCTGTTATGTCAGGGAGTTCCATATTTCATGAAAATTTACCTGATTCTGAGGTGCTTCAGATTTTGTGAAAATTTCTGTGATGCCAGTGTGGTACAGATTTGGTGAAAATTTCTGTGATGCCGGGTTGGTCCAGATTTTGTGAAAATTTCTGTGATGCCGAGGTGGTCCAGATTTCGTGAAAATTTCCCTGATACTGGGGTGTTCCAGACTTCGTGAAAATTTCTGTGATGCCAGGGTGGTCGAGATTTTGTTAAAATTGATGTGATGCCGGTGTGGTACAGATTTGGTGAAAATTTCTGTGATGCCGGGGTGTTCCAGATTTCATGAAAATTTACCTGATGCTGAGGTGCTTCAGATTTTGTGAAAATTTCTGTGATGCCGGTGTGGTACAGATTTGGTGAAAATTTCTGTGATGGCGGGGTGGTCCAGATTTTGTGAAAATTTCCCTGACATCAGGGAGTTCCATATTTCATGAAAATTTACCTGATGCTGAGGTGCTCCAGATTTTGTGAAAATTTCTGTGATGCCAGGGTTGTCCATATTTCGTGAAAATTTCTGTGATACCAGAGTGTTCCAGATTTCGTGAAAATTTCTGTGATACTGGGAGTTCCAGATTTTGTGAAAATTTCTGTGATACTGGTCAGTTCTAGATTTCGTGAAAATTTCTGTGATACTGGGGAGTTTTGTGAAAATTTCCCTCATGTCAGGAAGTTCCATATTCCATGAAAATTTACCTGATGCTGAGGTGTTTCAGATTTTGTGAAAATTTCTGTTATGTCGGTGTGGTACAGATTTGATGAAAATTTCTGTTATGCCGGGTTGGTCCAGATTTTGTGAAAATTTCTGTGATGCTGGGGTGGTCCAGATTTTGTGAAAATTTCTGTTATTCCGGGGTTTCCAGATTTCTTGAAAATGTCTGTAATGACAGGGTTGGGCGAGGTTTTGTGAAAATTTCTCTGATGCTCGGGTGTTCCAGATTTTGTGAAAATTTCCCTCTCAGGAAGTTCCATATTTCGTGAAAATTTACCTGATGCTGAGGTGCTTCAGATTTGGTGAAAATTTCTGTGATGCTGGTGTGGTACAGATTTGGTGAAAATTTCTGTGATGCCAGGGTGGTCCAGATTTCGTGAAAATTTCTGTTATTCCGGGGTTTTCCAGATTTCTTGAAAATGTCTGTAATGACAGGGTTGGGCGAGGTTTTGTGAAAATTTCTCTGATGCTCGGGTGTTCCAGATTTTGTGAAAATTTCCCTCTCAGGAAGTTCCATATTTCGTGAAAATTTACCTGATGCTGAGGTGTTCTAGAATTCGTGAAAATTGCTGTGATGACAGGTTGGGCGAGATTTTGTGAAAATTTCTGTTATGTCAGGGAGTTCCATATTTCATGAAAATTTACCTGATGCTGAGGTGCTTCAGATTTTGTGAAAATTTCTGTGATGTCGGTGTGGTACAGATTTGATGAAAATTTCTGTGATGCCTGGTTGGTCCAGATTTCGTGAAAATTTCTGTGATGGCGGGTTGGTCCAGATTTCTGAAAATTTCCCTGAAATCAGGAGTTCCATATTTCATGAAAATTTACCTGATGCTGAGGTGCTTCAGAATTCGTGAAAATTGCTGCGACGACAGGTTAGGCGAGATGTTGTGAAAATTTCTGTTATGTTAGGGAGTTCCATATTTCATGAAAATTTACCTGATGCTGAGGTGCTTCAGAATTCGTGAAAATTGCTGCGACGACAGGTTGGGCGAGATGTTGTGAAAATTTCTGTTATGTTAGGGAGTTCCATATTTCATGAAAATTTACCTGATGCTGAGGTGCTTCAGATTTTGTGAAAATTTCTGTGATGCCGGAGTGTTCCAGATTTCGTGAAAATTTTTGTGATGCTGGGGTGGTCCAGATTTTGTGAAAATTTCTGTAATGTCAGGGAGTTGCAGATTTTGTGAAAATTTCTGTGTTGCCAGGGTGGTCAAGATTTTGTGAAAATTTCCCTGATATCAGGGAGTTCCATATTTCATGAAAATTTACCTGATGCTGAGGTGCTTCAGAATTCGTGAAAATTGCTGCGACGACAGGTTGGGCGAGATGTTGTGAAAATTTCTGTTATGTTAGGGAGTTCCATATTTCATGAAAATTTACCTGATGCTGAGGTGCTTCAGATTTTGTGAAAATTTCTGTGATGCCGGAGTGTTCCAGATTTCGTGAAAATTTCTGTGATGCTGGGGTGGTCCAGATTTTGTGAAAATTTCTGTAATGTCAGGGAGTTGCAGATTTTGTGAAAATTTCTGTGATGCTGGGGTGGTCCAGATTTTGTGAAAATTTCCCTCATCTCAGGAAGTTCCATATTCCATGAAAATTTACCTGATGCTGAGGTGCTTCAGATTTGGTGAAAATTTCTGTGATGCTGGTGTGGTACAGATTTGGTGAAAATTTCTGTGATGCCAGGGTGGTCCAGATTTCGTGAAAATTTCTGTTATTCCTGGGTTTTCCAGATTTCTTGAAAATGTCTGTAATGACAGGGTTGGGCGAGGTTTTGTGAAAATTTCTCTGATGCTCGGGTGTTCCAGATTTTGTGAAAATTTCCCTCTCAGGAAGTTCCATATTTCGTGAAAATTTACCTGATGCTGAGGTGTTCTAGAATTCGTGAAAATTGCTGTGATGACAGGTTGGGCGAGATTTTGTGAAAATTTCTGTTATGTCAGGGAGTTCCATATTTCATGAAAATTTACCTGATGCTGAGGTGCTTCAGATTTTGTGAAAATTTCTGTGATGTCGGTGTGGTACAGATTTGATGAAAATTTCTGTGATGCCGGGTTGGTCCAGATTTCGTGAAAATTTCCCTAAAATCAGGAGTTCCATATTTCATGAAAATTTACCTGATGCTGAGGTGCTTCAGAATTCGTGAAAATTGCTGCGACGACAGGTTGGGCGAGATTTTGTGAAAATTTCTGTGATGTTAGGGAGTTCCATATTTCATGAAAATTTACCTGATGCTGAGGTGCTTCAGATTTTGTGAAAATTTCTGTGATGCCGGAGTGTTCCAGATTTTGTGAAAATTTCTGTGATGCTGGGGTGGTCCAGATTTTGTGAAAATTTCTGTAATGTCAGGGAGTTGCAGATTTTGTGAAAATTTCTGTGATGTTGGGGTGGTCCAGATTTTGTGAAAATTTCCCTCATCTCAGGAAGTTCCATATTCCATGAAAATTTAACTGATGCTGAGGTGCTTCAGATTTGGTGAAAATTTCTGTGATGCTGGTGTGGTACAGATTTGGTGAAAATTTCTGTGATGCCAGGGTGGTCCAGATTTCGTGAAAATTTCTGTTATTCCGGGGTTTTCCAGATTTCTTGAAAATGTGTGTAATGACAGGGTTGGGCGAGGTTTTGTGAAAATTTCTCTGATGCTCGGGTGTTCCAGATTTTGTGAAAATTTCCCTCTCAGGAAGTTCCATATTTCGTGAAAATTTACCTGATGCTGAGGTGTTCTAGAATTCGTGAAAATTGCTGTGATGACAGGTTGGGCGAGATTTTGTGAAAATTTCTGTTATGTCAGGGAGTTCCATATTTCATGAAAATTTACCTGATGCTGAGGTGCTTCAGATTTTGTGAAAATTTCTGTGATGCCGGTGTGGTACAGATTTTGTGAAAATTTCTGTGATGCCGGGTTGGTCCAGATTTCTTGAAAATTTCTGTGATACTGGGGAGTTCCAGATTTTGTGAAAATTTCTTTGATACTGGTCAGTTCTAGATTTCGTGAAGATTTCTGTGATACTGGGAAGTTCCATATTCCATGAAAATTTACCTGATGCTGAGGTGTTAAGATTTTGTGAAAATTTCTGTGATGTTGGTGTGGTACAGATTTGATGAAAATTTCTGTGATGCCGGAGTGTTCCAGATTTTGTGAAAATTTCTGTGTTGCCAGGGTGGTCAAGATTTTGTGAAAATTTCTGTGATACTGGGGATTTCCAGATTTTGTGAAAATTTCTGTGATACTGGTCAGTTCTAGATTTCTTGAAAATTTTTGTGATACTGGGGAGTTTTGTGAAAATTTCCCTCATATCAGGAAGTTCCATATTCCATGAAAATTTACCTGATGCTGAGGTGTTTCAGATTTTGTGAAAATTTCTGTGATGTCGGTGTGGTACAGATTTGATGAAAATTTCTGTGATGCCGAAGTGTTCCAGATTTCGTGAAAATTTCTGTGATGGCGGGTTGGTCCAGATTTTCTGAAAATTTCCCTAAAATCAGGAGTTCCATATTTCATGAAAATTTACCTGATGCTGAGGTGCTTCAGAATTCGTGAAAATTGCTGCGACGACAGGTTGGGCGAGATTTTGTGAAAATTTCTGTGATGTTAGGGAGTTCCATATTTCATGAAAATTTACCTGATGCTGAGGTGCTTCAGATTTTGTGAAAATTTCTGTGATGCCGGAGTGTTCCAGATTTCGTGAAAATTTCTGTGATGCTGGGGTGGTCCAGATTTTGTGAAAATTTCTGTAATGTCAGGGAGTTGCAGATTTGTGAAAATTTCTGTGATGTTGGGGTGGTCCAGATTTTGTGAAAATTTCCCTCATCTCAGGAAGTTCCATATTCCATGAAAATTTAACTGATGCTGAGGTGCTTCAGATTTGGTGAAAATTTCTGTGATGCTGGTGTGGTACAGATTTGGTGAAAATTTCTGTGATGCCAGGGTGGTCCAGATTTCGTGAAAATTTCTGTTATTCCGGGGTTTTCCAGATTTCTTGAAAATGTCTGTAATGACAGGGTTGGGCGAGGTTTTGTGAAAATTTCTCTGATGCTCGGGTGTTCCAGATTTTGTGAAAATTTCCCTCTCAGGAAGTTCCATATTTCGTGAAAATTTACCTGATGCTGAGGTGTTCTAGAATTCGTGAAAA
Organism: Desmophyllum pertusum; assembly: GCA_029204205.1. Classification (NCBI taxonomy): domain Eukaryota; kingdom Metazoa; phylum Cnidaria; class Anthozoa; order Scleractinia; family Caryophylliidae; genus Desmophyllum; species Desmophyllum pertusum. Next base: position 1,479,132 of record MU826364.1, read on the forward strand.
TTGCTCTGATGACAGGTTGGGCGAGATTTTGTGAAAATTTCTGTTATGTCAGGGAGTTCCATATTTCATGAAAATTTACCTGATGCTGAGGTGCTTCAGATTTTGTGAAAATTTCTGTGATGCCGGTGTGGTACAGATTTTGTGAAAATTTCTGTGATGCCGGGTTGGTCCAGATTTCTTGAAAATTTCTGTGATACTGGGGAGTTCCAGATTTTGTGAAAATTTCTTTGATACTGGTCAGTTCTAGATTTCATGAAGATTTCTGTGATACTGGGAAGTTCCATATTCCATGAAAATTTACCTGATGCTGAGGTGTTTCAGATTTTGTGAAAATTTCTGTGATGTTGGTGTGGTACAGATTTGATGAAAATTTCTGTGATGCCGGAGTGTTCCAGATTTTGTGAAAATTTCTGTGTTGCCAGGGTGGTCAAGATTTTGTGAAAATTTCTGTGATACTGGGGATTTCCAGATTTTGTGAAAATTTCTGTGATACTGGTCAGTTCTAGATTTCTTGAAAATTTTTGTGATACTGGGGAGTTTTGTGAAAATTTCCCTCATGTCAGGAAGTTCCATATTCCATGAAAATTTACCTGATGCTGAGGTGTTTCAGATTTTGTGAAAATTTCTGTGATGTCGGTGTGGTACAGATTTGATGAAAATTTCTGTGATGCCGAAGTGTTCCAGATTTTGTGAAAATTTCTGTGTTGCCAGGGTGGTCAAGATTTTGTGAAAATTTCCCTGATATCAGGGAGTTCCATATTTCATGAAAATTTACCTGATGCTGAGGTGCTTCAGAATTCGTGAAAATTGCTGTGATGACAGGTTGGGCGAGATTTTGTGAAAATTTCTGTGATGTTAGGGAGTTCCATATTTCATGAAAATTTACCTGATGCTGAGGTGCTTCAGATTTTGTGAAAATTTCTGTGGTGCCGGGGTGTTCCAGATTTGTGAAAATTTCCCTCATCTCAGGAAGTTCCATATTCCATGAAAATTTACCTGATGCTGAGGTGCTTCAGATTTGGTGAAAATTTCTGTGATGCCAGGGTGGTCCAGATTTCGTGAAAATTTCTGTTATTCCGGGGTTTTCCAGATTCTTGAAAATTTCTGTAATGACAGGGTTGGGCGAGGTTTTGTGAAAATTTCTGATGCCGGGGTGTTCCAGAGTTCGTGAAAATTTCTGTGATGACAGCTAGGGTGGGCGAGATTTTGTGAAATTTTCTCTGATGCTGGGGTGTTCCAGGTTTTGTGAAAATTTCCCTGATGTCAGGAAGTTCCATATTTCGTGAAAATTTACCTGATGCTGAGGTGCTTCAGATTTTGTGAAAATTTCTGTGATGCCGGTGTGGTACAGATTTGGTGAAAATTTCCCTCATCTCAGGAAGTCCCATATTCCATGAAAATTTACCTGATGCTGAGGTGCTTCAGATTTTGTGAAAATTTTTGTGATGCCGGTGTGGTACAGATTTGGTGAAAATTTCTGTGATGCCAGGGTAGTCCAGATTTCGTGAAAATATCTGTTATTCCGGGGTTTTCCAGATTTCTTGAAAATTTCTGAAATGACAGGGTTGGGCGAGGTTTTGTGAAAATTTCTGATGCTGGGCTGTTCCAGACTTCGTGAAAATTTCTGTGATGACAGGGTGGGCGAGATTTTGTGAAAATTTCTCTGATGGTTGGGAGTTCCATATTTCATGAAAATTTACGTGATGCTGAGGTGCTTCAGATGTCGTGAAAATTTCCCTGATACTGGGGTGTTCCAGACTTAGTGAAAATTTCTGTGATGCCAGGGTGGTCGAGATTTTGTTAAAATTTATGTGATGCCGGTGTGGTCCAGATTTTGTGAAAATTTTTGTGTTGCCGGGGTGTTCCAGATTTCATGAAATTTCCCTGATGCCAGGGTGATCCAGATTTTATGAAAATTTCTGTGATGCCAGGGTGGTCCCGATTTTGTGAAAATTCCTGTGACTCCAGGGTGGGCGAGATTTCGTGAATTTCCAAGCTTCCTGGGTGATTTTGATCACGTGACTTGACATTTCCATGGCAACAAAGTTTTGACTGTTGTTTTACCCAAATTTCAGGAGATTTCTGCTTTTTAGGAAGGGTTTCTTGCAAAATCTTACAGATCCTTATCGGGTTTTTTTTACGATTTGTTCAAATCTAATTGGAGATTTTCTGACATATCTAAATCAGCTTGAAATCGAAGATGGCAGATTTTTTAAATGTATGGCATCTGCCGTCATTTTGACATCATAATTTGGATGCATTAATTATACACCATAGATATAAGTTTAATTTTCAGACTGGGAATACTTTTGGAGATACATAGGGAGGGAGGAGTACTTTTTCTGCCCTCCCTCAGGCTCACAACCAAAAACAAAACGTCATAAAGAATGGGGTTAACCCTTTCACTCCCAGAACAGCGTGTCTAAAGTACAGGTCACAGGTCATCCTAAGGCTAGCCGTAACCTAACCCTAAAGGCGAACCCTAATCCTCTCCTGAGGCTAAGGCTAACCCTTATGTTGGAGGTAGGGTTAGCCTTAGGGTTAGGTTAGGGCTAGCCTTAGGGTGACCTGTGGCCGGTGACCTGTGATCTGTACTTTAGACACGCCCCATTCAAATGAAAGCTATTGAGCAGTACATTCATGTGGTAATGTTTATGCTCCAAAAGGTGGTTCTAAATTTTAAGTCTGTGGATTAAACCCCAGAGTGTGTGACCATTCAAATGAAAGCTATTGAGCAGCACTTTTGTGTGACACTGCTTGTTTTTCCATATGTAGCAAAATGAAATTTGAGATATTTTTCAATTTTTGAGCTTTAACAATCTTGGGAGTGAAACAACATTTGTCTAATAACTACATCACTTATGATGGTTTCTTATCTCTTTGTAGATTGCTGTTGCTGTGTTGAGGCACCTGATGAACTTGACTGATGAGCTGTGGTAGACGGGTTATGTCTTGCTGGATAACACTGTCGAGAATGCTATGGTGAGTCTGTTGTTCTCATTTTATTTATCTTGTCTTATTTGTCATGCAGTACAAACCCTGATATCTAAAAACACTAACATTGCTTTACCTTTTTTTCTGGGAAAAATTTGTTTGATGCTGTACTGGGGTGGTCGAGTTTTTATGAAAATTTCCCTGTTTCAGTTATGTCAGAAAATCTCCAATTAGATTTGAACAAATCGTAAAAAAACCCGATAAGGATCTGTAAGATTTTGCAAGAAACCCTTCCTAAAAAGCAGAAATCTCCTGAAATTTGGGTAAAACAACAGTCAAAACTTTGTTGCCATGGAAACGTCAAGTCGAGTGATCAAAATCACCCAGGAAGGTTGGAAATTCACGAAAACTCACCCACCCCGGAGTCACAGGAAGGTGGTAGATATTTTGTGTAACTTACCCTGATGCCGGGGTGGTCGAGATTTCGTGAAAATTTCTGTGAAGATTGATTGGTAGAGAATTAGTAGCCTGCGTAGCAAGCTCTCTGGGGGCAGGGGATGGGGTTTGGAAGAGAGGGAAAGAGAGCTTGCCAGGACACCTCAGAATTTTGGATGCTGCCCCTCAAATCCCCCGCCATTTCCGGCCGTTTGAGCTGTCAAAATTTGCCCAATTAGTGCAAACCAGAAACAAAATGTACTGTTAATTGAAAATTCGTGGTCGTCTCAATTTTCCACGTAATGCAATGGTTTGTATTCGATCTAACACACTCGAAAGGGGTTTCAAAGCGAAGGATAGCTCGAATATTTGCTCCTGTTTGTTAGGAATTTTGCTCTGAAAATCCGGGTGCAAGCTTTTGCATATTTAATTACGAAAGCACTGTGTAATATTTCCCAGAGCGATGAAAAAGCTGTTTCTCCAGAACTACCGCACCATTTGGCTCGAGAACGGTCTCGTTGGAAAGCATTTTCAAAGCTCTGAACAGAAAAATTATTTAGTATATGCGCCTCAGAAGTTTACTTCCAAAAATACCTGAAATCATTTTTCTGCATGAGTTTTCATCAATTAATATTATTAATCTCCACCAATCAGTACTTTGCGTCCACTTTTTGAACGCGGATATTGGCAAGCTCTCTTTCCCTCCCTACCATACCCCATCACCTACCCCCAGAGAGCTTTCTATGCATGCAAGAGATTTCTTTAAAACATCCTTGATATCAGGGTGTTTCAGATTTCATGGAAATTTCTGTGATGCTGCGGTGTTTCAGATTTCATGGAAATTTCTGTGATGCCGGTGTGGTCCAGATTTCATGAAAATTTCTGTGATGCCGGGGTGTTTCAGATTTCATGGAAATTTCTGTGATGCCGGGGTGTTCCAGATTTCATGAAAATTTATGTGACTCCAGGTTGGGGTTTAGGTTTCAGGGTTAGGGTTAGGGTTAGGCTGACCCTCAAAGGAGTCGGCTGCAATTCTCTTCCTGAGTTTCTTGATCTGTGAAGCAAAGACCGGTCCTATGACGAGACAGTACAAGACAGAAACTTGTTTAGGAAATAGGACTGTCTGCATGCGCTGAATGGATCTTGAACTTTGTACAAGAGATTTAATGCATAAGAGCTGACCCTCAGAGAAGTCGGTTGCAATTCTCTTCCTGAGTTTCTTGATCTTTGAAGCAAAGACTGGTCCTACGACAAGACGGTACAAGACAGAAACTTGTTTAGGAACTAGGACTATCTGCATGCGCTGAATGGATCTTGAACTTTGTACAAGAGATTTAATGCATAAGAGCTGACCCTCAGAGAAGTCGGTTGCAATTCTCTTCCTGAGTTTCTTGATCTGTGAAGCAAAGACTGGTCCTACGACAAGACAGTACAAGACAGAAACTTGTTTAGGAAATAGGACTATCTGCATGCGCTGAATGGATCTTGAACTTTGTACAAGAGATTTAATGCATAAGAGCTGACCCTCAGAGAAGTCGGTTGCAATTCTCTTCCTGAGTTTCTTGATCTGTGAAGCAAAGACTGGTCCTACGACGAGACGGTACAAGACAGAAACTTGTTTAGGAACTAAGACTATCTGCATGCGCTGAATGGATCTTGAACTTTGTACAAGAGATTTAATGCATAAGAGCTGACCCTCAAAGGAGTCGGTTGCAATTCTCTTCCTGAGTTTCTTGATCTGTGAAGCAAAGACTGACCCTACAACGAGACGGTACAAGACAGAAACTTGTTTAGGAACTAGGACTGTCTGCATGCGCTGAATGGATCTTGAACTTTGTACAAGAGATTTAATGCATACGAGCTGACCCTCAAAGGAGTCGGTTGCAATTCTCTTCTTGAGTTTCTTGATCTGTGAAGCAAAGACTGGTCCTTTACATCCATTCAGAATTATATTTATTATTATTAGTCCTCTAACAATATATTAAACTAAAAAGACAAATGATTGTTTTGTTGAACAAGGGAACGTTTGACCTTAAAATGTGTTGTCTTTGTTTGAGGTATATTGAAGCATGTTCCAGGTTTTACCCCATGGTGTCTATAAATGGTCCTTGAATAGAACTTGAGATAAAGAAACGACGAAAAAGTAAGTGCAATTATTTTCATGTTAAACTAATGCTAATTTAGTACAATAATGATTTGCTCATCTTCTAATATGCATTTTACATTGCAAAAAGTTCTATGCAGTCCAAAAACTCTCAAGTTAATTGTGTATTTTGTGAATTTGCAATTTGCATAAATTAGCACTAATTAGCTAATTAAAGAACTGATTACAGTGCTGTGCGCCCTACCGTTGCCACTCGACAAAGTTTTAAATTAAATTTTGACATCTTTTTGACAACTTTCCGATGGCTTTCGTTTCAACCGGCCAATCAAAATGCAACAACTATGAGAGGCGGATATATCAAGCTCCACATTTGTGTTCTGACAGTTGACATCTCCGCCTCCCACAGTTCTTGCAATTTGATTTGCTAGTTTAAATGAAGCCATCAGAAAGTTGTCAAAAATTAATCAAAAACTTTGTCGAGTGGCAACGGTAGGGTGCTCAGCACTGTAATGACATATTTTGGATGTTCATTTATTCGGCCTTTATTGGCATATAGCATTTTGAGAGATCGTTAATAGTTACAAGTCATACCTCTCTATATACCCCCCCCCCCCCCCCCCTCCCCCACCTAAAATAGTCAATTTTCTGGCCGTCACCACAGGGTTAACCTGCTCTCCGGTATGCGATTGCATGGGAGGTTTTGTGCGAGTGATGTCTTTGGTGAGCGCGATTAATGATATAAAAATAGGAAATATAGAGATACAATGTCTCAATCAATGGCCAGTTGTAACCCAGTAACTACTGGATTGTAATAGCGAGTTTGTAATCCAGTAACTACTGGATTGTAATGGCGAGTTTGTAACCCAGTAACTACTGGATTGTAATGGAGAGTTTGTAACCCAGTAACTACTGGATTGTAATGGCGAGTTTGTAACCCAGTAACTACTGGATTGTAATGGAGAGTTTGTAACCCAGTAACTACTGGATTGTAATGGCGAGTTTGTAACCCAGTAACTACTGGATTGTAATGGAGAGTTTGTAACCCAGTAACTGCTGGATTGTAATGGAGAGTTTGTAACCCAGTAACTACTGGATTGTAATGGAGAGTTTGTAACCCAGTAACTGCTGGATTGTAATGGAGAGTTTGTAACCCAGTAACTACTGGATTGTAATGGAGAGTTTGTAACCCAGTAACTACTGGATTGTAATGGCGAGTTTGTAACCCAGTAACTACTGGATTGTAATGGAGAGTTTGTAACCCAGTAACTACTGGATTGTAATGGCGAGTTTGTAACCCAGTAACTACTGGATTGTAATGGCGAGTTTGTAACCCAGTAACTACTGGATTGTAATGGCGAGTTTGTAACCCAGTAACTACTGGATTGTAATGGAGAGTTTGTAACCCAGTAACTACTGGATTGTAATGGCGAGTTTGTAACCCAGTAACTGCTGGATTGTAATGGCGAGTTTGTAACCCAGTAACTACTGGATTGTAATGGAGAGTTTGTAACCCAGTAACTACTGGATTGTAATGGCGAGTTTGTAACCCAGTAACTACTGGATTGTAATGGAGAGTTTGTAACCCAGTAACTACTGGATTGTAATGGGGAGTTTGTAACCCAGTAACTACTGGATTGTAATGGCGAGTTTGTAACCCAGTAACTACTGGATTGTAATGGAGAGTTTGTAACCCAGTAACTACTGGATTGTAATGGCGAGTTTGTAACCCAGTAACTACTGGATTGTAATGGCGAGTTTGTAACCCAGTAACTACTGGATTGTAATGGAGAGTTTGTAACCCAGTAACTACTGGATTGTAATGGCGAGTTTGTAACCCAGTAACTACTGGATTGTAATGGCGAGTTTGTAACCCAGTAACTACTGGATTGTAATGGAGAGTTTGTAACCCAGTAACTACTGGATTGTAATGGCGAGTTTGTAACCCAGTAACTACTGGATTGTAATGGAGAGTTTGTAACCCAGTAACTACTGGATTGTAATGGCGAGTTTGTAACCCAGTAACTACTGGATTGTAATGGAGAGTTTGTAACCCAGTAACTACTGGATTGTAATGGCGAGTTTTGTAACCCAGTAACTACTGGATTGTAATGGCGAGTTTGTAACCCAGTAACTACTGGATTGTAATGGAGAGTTTGTAACCCAGTAACTACTGGATTGTAATGGCGAGTTTGTAACCCAGTAACTACTGGATTGTAATGGCGAGTTTGTAACCCAGTAACTACTGGATTGTAATGGCGAGTTTGTAACCCAGTAACTACTGGATTGTAATGGCGAGTTTGTAACCCAGTAACTACTGGATTGTAATGGAGAGTTTGTAACCCAGTAACTGCTGGATTGTAATGGCGAGTTTGTAACCCAGTAACTACTGGATTGTAATGGCGAGTTTGTAACCCAGTAACTGCTGGATTGTAATGGCGAGTTTGTAACCCAGTAACTACTGGATTGTAATGGCGAGTTTGTAACCCAGTAACTACTGGATTGTAATGGCGAGTTTGTAACCCAGTAACTACTGGATTGTAATGGCGAGTTTGTAACCCAGTAACTACTGGATTGTAATGGCGAGTTTGTAACCCAGTAACTACTGGATTGTAATGGCGAGTTTGTAACCCAGTAACTGCTGGATTGTAATGGCGAGTTTGTAACCCAGTAACTACTGGATTGTAATGGAGAGTTTGTAACCCAGTAACTACTGGATTGTAATGGCGAGTTTGTAACCCAGTAACTACTGGATTGTAATGGAGAGTTTGTAACCCAGTAACTACTGGATTGTAATGGCGAGTTTGTAACCCAGTAACTACTGGATTGTAATGGCGAGTTTGTAACCCAGTAACTGCTGGATTGTAATGGAGAGTTTGTAACCCAGTAACTACTGGATTGTAATGGCGAGTTTGTAACCCAGTAACTACTGGATTGTAATGGCGAGTTTGTAACCCAGTAACTACTGGATTGTAATGGCGAGTTTGTAACCCAGTAACTACTGGATTGTAATGGCGAGTTTGTAACCCAGTAACTACTGGATTGTAATGGCGAGTTTGTAACCCAGTAACTACTGGATTGTAATGGCGAGTTTGTAACCCAGTAACTACTGGATTGTAATGGCGAGTTTGTAACCCAGTAACTACTGGATTGTAATGGCGAGTTTGTAACCCAGTAACTACTGGATTGTAATGGCGAGTTTGTAACCCAGTAACTACTGGATTGTAATGGCGAGTTTGTAACCCAGTAACTACTGGATTGTAATGGCGAGTTTGTAACCCAGTAACTACTGGATTGTAATGGCGAGTTTGTAACCCAGTAACTACTGGATTGTAATGGCGAGTTTGTAACCCAGTAACTACTGGATTGTAATGGCGAGTTTGTAACCCAGTAACTACTGGATTGTAATGGCGAGTTTGTAACCCAGTAACTGCTGGATTGTAATGGCGAGTTTGTAACCCAGTAACTGCTGGATTGTAATGGCGAGTTTGTAACCCAGTAACTACTGGATTGTAATGGCGAGTTTGTAACCCAGTAACTACTGGATTGTAATGGCGAGTTTGTAACCCAGTAACTACTGGATTGTAATGGCGAGTTTGTAACCCAGTAACTGCTGGATTGTAATGGCGAGTTTGTAACCCAGTAACTACTGGATTGTAATGGCGAGTTTGTAACCCAGTAACTACTGGATTGTAATGGCGAGTTTGTAACCCAGTAACTACTGGATTGTAATGGCGAGTTTGTAACCCAGTAACTACTGGATTGTAATGGCGAGTTTGTAACCCAGTAACTACTGGATTGTAATGGCGAGTTTGTAACCCAGTAACTACTGGATTGTAATGGCGAGTTTGTAACCCAGTAACTACTGGATTGTAATGGCGAGTTTGTAACCCAGTAACTACTGGATTGTAATGGCGAGTTTGTAACCCAGTAACTACTGGATTGTAATGGCGAGTTTGTAACCCAGTAACTACTGGATTGTAATGGCGAGTTTGTAACCCAGTAACTACTGGATTGTAATGGCGAGTTTGTAACCCAGTAACTACTGGATTGTAATGGCGAGTTTGTAACCCAGTAACTACTGGATTGTAATGGCGAGTTTGTAACCCAGTAACTACTGGATTGTAATGGCGAGTTTGTAACCCAGTAACTACTGGATTGTAATGGCGAGTTTGTAACCCAGTAACTACTGGATTGTAATGGCGAGTTTGTAACCCAGTAACTGCTGGATTGTAATGGCGAGTTTGTAACCCAGTAACTGCTGGATTGTAATGGCGAGTTTGTAACCCAGTAACTACTGGATTGTAATGGCGAGTTTGTAACCCAGTAACTACTGGATTGTAATGGCGAGTTTGTAACCCAGTAACTGCTGGATTGTAATGGCGAGTTTGTAACCCAGTAACTACTGGATTGTAATGGCGAGTTTGTAACCCAGTAACTACTGGATTGTAATGGCGAGTTTGTAACCCAGTAACTACTGGATTGTAATGGCGAGTTTGTAACCAAGTAACTACTGGATTGTAATGGAGAGTTTGTAACCCAGTAACTACTGGATTGTAATGGCGAGTTTGTAACCCAGTAACTACTGGATTGTAATGGCGAGTTTGTAACCCAGTAACTACTGGATTGTAATGGCGAGTTTGTAACCCAGTAACTACTGGATTGTAATGGCGAGTTTGTAACCCAGTAACTACTGGATTGTAATGGCGAGTTTGTAACCCAGTAACTGCTGGATTGTAATGGCGAGTTTGTAACCCAGTAACTACTGGATTGTAATGGCGAGTTTGTAACCCAGTAACTACTGGATTGTAATGGCGAGTTTGTAACCCAGTAACTACTGGATTGTAATGGCGAGTTTGTAACCCAGTAACTACTGGATTGTAATGGCGAGTTTGTAACCCAGTAACTACTGGATTGTAATGGCGAGTTTGTAACCCAGTAACTACTGGATTGTAATGGCGAGTTTGTAACCCAGTAACTACTGGATTGTAATGGCGAGTTTGTAACCCAGTAACTACTGGATTGTAATGGCGAGTTTGTAACCCAGTAACTACTGGATTGTAATGGCGAGTTTGTAACCCAGTAACTACTGGATTGTAATGGCGAGTTTGTAACCCAGTAACTACTGGATTGTAATGGCGAGTTTGTAACCCAGTAACTACTGGATTGTAATGGCGAGTTTGTAACCCAGTAACTACTGGATTGTAATGGCGAGTTTGTAACCCAGTAACTACTGGATTGTAATGGCGAGTTTGTAACCCAGTAACTACTGGATTGTAATGGCGAGTTTGTAACCCAGTAACTACTGGATTGTAATGGCGAGTTTGTAACCCAGTAACTACTGGATTGTAATGGCGAGTTTGTAACCCAGTAACTACTGGATTGTAATGGCGAGTTTGTAACCCAGTAACTACTGGATTGTAATGGCGAGTTTGTAACCCAGTAACTACTGGATTGTAATGGCGAGTTTGTAACCCAGTAACTACTGGATTGTAATGGCGAGTTTGTAACCCAGTAACTACTGGATTGTAATGGCGAGTTTGTAACCCAGTAACTACTGGATTGTAATGGCGAGTTTGTAACCCAGTAACTACTGGATTGTAATGGCGAGTTTGTAACCCAGTAACTACTGGATTGTAATGGCGAGTTTGTAACCCAGTAACTACTGGATTGTAATGGCGAGTTTGTAACCCAGTAACTACTGGATTGTAATGGCGAGTTTGTAACCCAGTAACTACTGGATTGTAATGGCGAGTTTGTAACCCAGTAACTACTGGATTGTAATGGCGAGTTTGTAACCCAGTAACTACTGGATTGTAATGGCGAGTTTGTAACCCAGTAACTACTGGATTGTAATGGCGAGTTTGTAACCCAGTAACTACTGGATTGTAATGGCGAGTTTGTAACCCAGTAACTACTGGATTGTAATGGCGAGTTTGTAACCCAGTAACTACTGGATTGTAATGGCGAGTTTGTAACCCAGTAACTACTGGATTGTAATGGCGAGTTTGTAACCCAGTAACTACTGGATTGTAATGGCGAGTTTGTAACCCAGTAACTACTGGATTGTAATGGCGAGTTTGTAACCCAGTAACTACTGGATTGTAATGGCGAGTTTGTAACCCAGTAACTACTGGATTGTAATGGCGAGTTTGTAACCCAGTAACTACTGGATTGTAATGGCGAGTTTGTAACCCAGTAACTACTGGATTGTAATGGCGAGTTTGTAACCCAGTAACTACTGGATTGTAATGGCGAGTTTGTAACCCAGTAACTACTGGATTGTAATGGCGAGTTTGTAACCCAGTAACTACTGGATTGTAATGGCGAGTTTGTAACCCAGTAACTACTGGATTGTAATGGCGAGTTTGTAACCCAGTAACTACTGGATTGTAATGGCGAGTTTGTAACCCAGTAACTACTGGATTGTAATGGCGAGTTTGTAACCCAGTAACTACTGGATTGTAATGGCGAGTTTGTAACCCAGTAACTACTGGATTGTAATGGCGAGTTTGTAACCCAGTAACTACTGGATTGTAATGGCGAGTTTGTAACCCAGTAACTACTGGATTGTAATGGCGAGTTTGTAACCCAGTAACTACTGGATTGTAATGGCGAGTTTGTAACCCAGTAACTACTGGATTGTAATGGCGAGTTTGTAACCCAGTAACTACTGGATTGTAATGGCGAGTTTGTAACCCAGTAACTACTGGATTGTAATGGCGAGTTTGTAACCCAGTAACTACTGGATTGTAATGGCGAGTTTGTAACCCAGTAACTACTGGATTGTAATGGCGAGTTTGTAACCCAGTAACTGCTGGATTGTAATGGCGAGTTTGTAACCCAGTAACTACTGGATTGTAATGGCGAGTTTGTAACCCAGTAACTACTGGATTGTAATGGCGAGTTTGTAACCCAGTAACTACTGGATTGTAATGGAGAGTTTGTAACCCAGTAACTACTGGATTGTAATGGCGAGTTTGTAACCCAGTAACTGCTGGATTGTAATGGCGAGTTTGTAACCCAGTAACTACTGGATTGTAATGGCGAGTTTGTAACCCAGTAACTACTGGATTGTAATGGCGAGTTTGTAACCCAGTAACTACTGGATTGTAATGGCGAGTTTGTAACCCAGTAACTGCTGGATTGTAATGGCGAGTTTGTAACCCAGTAACTACTGGATTGTAATGGCGAGTTTGTAACCCAGTAACTACTGGATTGTAATGGCGAGTTTGTAACCCAGTAACTACTGGATTGTAATGGCGAGTTTGTAACCCAGTAACTACTGGATTGTAATGGAGAGTTTGTAACCCAGTAACTACTGGATTGTAATGGCGAGTTTGTAACCCAGTAACTACTGGATTGTAATGGCGAGTTTGTAACCCAGTAACTACTGGATTGTAATGGCGAGTTTGTAACCCAGTAACTACTGGATTGTAATGGCGAGTTTGTAACCCAGTAACTACTGGATTGTAATGGCGAGTTTGTAACCCAGTAACTACTGGATTGTAATGGCGAGTTTGTAACCCAGTAACTACTGGATTGTAATGGCGAGTTTGTAACCCAGTAACTACTGGATTGTAATGGCGAGTTTGTAACCCAGTAACTACTGGATTGTAATGGCGAGTTTGTAACCCAGTAACTACTGGATTGTAATGGCGAGTTTGTAACCCAGTAACTACTGGATTGTAATGGCGAGTTTGTAACCCAGTAACTACTGGATTGTAATGGCGAGTTTGTAACCCAGTAACTACTGGATTGTAATGGCGAGTTTGTAACCCAGTAACTACTGGATTGTAATGGCGAGTTTGTAACCCAGTAACTACTGGATTGTAATGGCGAGTTTGTAACCCAGTAACTGCTGGATTGTAATGGCGAGTTTGTAACCCAGTAACTACTGGATTGTAATGGCGAGTTTGTAACCCAGTAACTACTGGATTGTAATGGCGAGTTTGTAACCCAGTAACTACTGGATTGTAATGGCGAGTTTGTAACCCAGTAACTACTGGATTGTAATGGCGAGTTTGTAACCCAGTAACTACTGGATTGTAATGGCGAGTTTGTAACCCAGTAACTACTGGATTGTAATGGCGAGTTTGTAACCCAGTAACTACTGGATTGTAATGGCGAGTTTGTAACCCAGTAACTACTGGATTGTAATGGCGAGTTTGTAACCCAGTAACTACTGGATTGTAATGGCGAGTTTGTAACCCAGTAACTACTGGATTGTAATGGCGAGTTTGTAACCCAGTAACTACTGGATTGTAATGGCGAGTTTGTAACCCAGTAACTACTGGATTGTAATGGCGAGTTTGTAACCCAGTAACTACTGGATTGTAATGGCGAGTTTGTAACCCAGTAACTACTGGATTGTAATGGCGAGTTTGTAACCCAGTAACTACTGGATTGTAATGGCGAGTTTGTAACCCAGTAACTACTGGATTGTAATGGCGAGTTTGTAACCCAGTAACTACTGGATTGTAATGGCGAGTTTGTAACCCAGTAACTACTGGATTGTAATGGCGAGTTTGTAACCCAGTAACTACTGGATTGTAATGGCGAGTTTGTAACCCAGTAACTACTGGATTGTAATGGCGAGTTTGTAACCCAGTAACTACTGGATTGTAATGGCGAGTTTGTAACCCAGTAACTACTGGATTGTAATGGCGAGTTTGTAACCCAGTAACTACTGGATTGTAATGGCGAGTTTGTAACCCAGTAACTACTGGATTGTAATGGCGAGTTTGTAACCCAGTAACTACTGGATTGTAATGGCGAGTTTGTAACCCAGTAACTACTGGATTGTAATGGCGAGTTTGTAACCCAGTAACTACTGGATTGTAATGGCGAGTTTGTAACCCAGTAACTACTGGATTGTAATGGCGAGTTTGTAACCCAGTAACTACTGGATTGTAATGGCGAGTTTGTAACCCAGTAACTACTGGATTGTAATGGCGAGTTTGTAACCCAGTAACTACTGGATTGTAATGGCGAGTTTGTAACCCAGTAACTACTGGATTGTAATGGCGAGTTTGTAACCCAGTAACTACTGGATTGTAATGGCGAGTTTGTAACCCAGTAACTACTGGATTGTAATGGCGAGTTTGTAACCCAGTAACTACTGGATTGTAATGGCGAGTTTGTAACCCAGTAACTACTGGATTGTAATGGCGAGTTTGTAACCCAGTAACTACTGGATTGTAATGGCGAGTTTGTAACCCAGTAACTACTGGATTGTAATGGCGAGTTTGTAACCCAGTAACTACTGGATTGTAATGGCGAGTTTGTAACCCAGTAACTACTGGATTGTAATGGCGAGTTTGTAACCCAGTAACTACTGGATTGTAATGGCGAGTTTGTAACCCAGTAACTACTGGATTGTAATGGCGAGTTTGTAACCCAGTAACTACTGGATTGTAATGGCGAGTTTGTAACCCAGTAACTACTGGATTGTAATGGCGAGTTTGTAACCCAGTAACTACTGGATTGTAATGGCGAGTTTGTAACCCAGTAACTACTGGATTGTAATGGCGAGTTTGTAACCCAGTAACTACTGGATTGTAATGGCGAGTTTGTAACCCAGTAACTACTGGATTGTAATGGCGAGTTTGTAACCCAGTAACTACTGGATTGTAATGGCGAGTTTGTAACCCAGTAACTACTGGATTGTAATGGCGAGTTTGTAACCCAGTAACTACTGGATTGTAATGGCGAGTTTGTAACCCAGTAACTACTGGATTGTAATGGCGAGTTTGTAACCCAGTAACTACTGGATTGTAATGGCGAGTTTGTAACCCAGTAACTACTGGATTGTAATGGCGAGTTTGTAACCCAGTAACTACTGGATTGTAATGGCGAGTTTGTAACCCAGTAACTACTGGATTGTAATGGCGAGTTTGTAACCCAGTAACTACTGGATTGTAATGGCGAGTTTGTAACCCAGTAACTACTGGATTGTAATGGCGAGTTTGTAACCCAGTAACTACTGGATTGTAATGGCGAGTTTGTAACCCAGTAACTACTGGATTGTAATGGCGAGTTTGTAACCCAGTAACTACTGGATTGTAATGGCGAGTTTGTAACCCAGTAACTACTGGATTGTAATGGCGAGTTTGTAACCCAGTAACTACTGGATTGTAATGGCGAGTTTGTAACCCAGTAACTACTGGATTGTAATGGCGAGTTTGTAACCCAGTAACTGCTGGATTGTAATGGCGAGTTTGTAACCCAGTAACTACTGGATTGTAATGGCGAGTTTGTAACCCAGTAACTACTGGATTGTAATGGCGAGTTTGTAACCCAGTAACTACTGGATTGTAATGGCGAGTTTGTAACCCAGTAACTACTGGATTGTAATGGCGAGTTTGTAACCCAGTAACTGCTGGATTGTAATGGCGAGTTTGTAACCCAGTAACTACTGGATTGTAATGGCGAGTTTGTAACCCAGTAACTACTGGATTGTAATGGCGAGTTTGTAACCCAGTAACTACTGGATTGTAATGGCGAGTTTGTAACCCAGTAACTACTGGATTGTAATGGCGAGTTTGTAACCCAGTAACTACTGGATTGTAATGGCGAGTTTGTAACCCAGTAACTACTGGATTGTAATGGCGAGTTTGTAACCCAGTAACTACTGGATTGTAATGGCGAGTTTGTAACCCAGTAACTACTGGATTGTAATGGCGAGTTTGTAACCCAGTAACTACTGGATTGTAATGGCGAGTTTGTAACCCAGTAACTACTGGATTGTAATGGCGAGTTTGTAACCCAGTAACTACTGGATTGTAATGGCGAGTTTGTAACCCAGTAACTACTGGATTGTAATGGCGAGTTTGTAACCCAGTAACTACTGGATTGTAATGGCGAGTTTGTAACCCAGTAACTACTGGATTGTAATGGCGAGTTTGTAACCCAGTAACTACTGGATTGTAATGGCGAGTTTGTAACCCAGTAACTACTGGATTGTAATGGCGAGTTTGTAACCCAGTAACTACTGGATTGTAATGGCGAGTTTGTAACCCAGTAACTACTGGATTGTAATGGCGAGTTTGTAACCCAGTAACTACTGGATTGTAATGGCGAGTTTGTAACCCAGTAACTACTGGATTGTAATGGCGAGTTTGTAACCCAGTAACTACTGGATTGTAATGGCGAGTTTGTAACCCAGTAACTACTGGATTGTAATGGCGAGTTTGTAACCCAGTAACTACTGGATTGTAATGGCGAGTTTGTAACCCAGTAACTACTGGATTGTAATGGCGAGTTTGTAACCCAGTAACTGCTGGATTGTAATGGCGAGTTTGTAACCCAGTAACTACTGGATTGTAATGGCGAGTTTGTAACCCAGTAACTACTGGATTGTAATGGCGAGTTTGTAACCCAGTAACTACTGGATTGTAATGGCGAGTTTGTAACCCAGTAACTACTGGATTGTAATGGCGAGTTTGTAACCCAGTAACTACTGGATTGTAATGGCGAGTTTGTAACCCAGTAACTACTGGATTGTAATGGCGAGTTTGTAACCCAGTAACTACTGGATTGTAATGGCGAGTTTGTAACCCAGTAACTACTGGATTGTAATGGCGAGTTTGTAACCCAGTAACTACTGGATTGTAATGGCGAGTTTGTAACCCAGTAACTACTGGATTGTAATGGCGAGTTTGTAACCCAGTAACTACTGGATTGTAATGGCGAGTTTGTAACCCAGTAACTACTGGATTGTAATGGCGAGTTTGTAACCCAGTAACTACTGGATTGTAATGGCGAGTTTGTAACCCAGTAACTACTGGATTGTAATGGCGAGTTTGTAACCCAGTAACTACTGGATTGTAATGGCGAGTTTGTAACCCAGTAACTACTGGATTGTAATGGCGAGTTTGTAACCCAGTAACTACTGGATTGTAATGGCGAGTTTGTAACCAGTAACTACTGGATTGTAATGGAAAGTTTGTAACCCAGTAACTACTGGATTGTAATGGAGAGTTTGTAACCCAGTAACTGCTGGATTGTAATGGCGAGTTTGTAACCCAGTAACTACTGGATTGTAATGGCGAGTTTGTAACCCAGTAACTGCTGGATTGTAATGGCGAGTTTGTAACCCAGTAACTACTGGATTGTAATGGCGAGTTTGTAACCCAGTAACTGCTGGATTGTAATGGCGAGTTTGTAACCCAGTAACTGCTGGATTGTAATGGCGAGTTTGTAACCCAGTAACTACTGGATTATAATGGGGAGTTTGTAACCCAGTAACTACTGGATTGTAATGGCGAGTTTGTAACCAAGTAACTACTGGATTGTAATGGAGAGTTTGTAACCCAGTAACTACTGGATTGTAATGGCCCAGTTGTAACCCAGTAACTACTGGATTGCAATGGCGAGTTTGTAACCCAGTAACTACTGGATTGTAATGGCGAGTTTGTAACCCAGTAACTACTGGATTGTAATGGCGAGTTTGTAACCCAGTAACTACTGGATTGTAATGGCGAGTTTGTAACCCAGTAACTGCTGGATTGTAATGGCGAGTTTGTAACCCAGTAACTACTGGATTGTAATGGCGAGTTTGTAACCCAGTAACTACTGGATTGTAATGGCGAGTTTGTAACCCAGTAACTACTGGATTGTAATGGCGAGTTTTGTAACCCAGTAACTACTGGATTGTAATGGCGAGTTTGTAACCCAGTAACTACTGGATTGTAATGGCGAGTTTGTAACCCAGTAACTACTGGATTGTAATGGCGAGTTTGTAACCCAGTAACTACTGGATTGTAATGGCGAGTTTGTAACCCAGTAACTACTGGATTGTAATGGCGAGTTTGTAACCCAGTAACTACTGGATTGTAATGGCGAGTTTGTAACCCAGTAACTACTGGATTGTAATGGCGAGTTTGTAACCCAGTAACTACTGGATTGTAATGGCGAGTTTGTAACCCAGTAACTACTGGATTGTAATGGCGAGTTTGTAACCCAGTAACTACTGGATTGTAATGGCGAGTTTGTAACCCAGTAACTACTGGATTGTAATGGCGAGTTTGTAACCCAGTAACTACTGGATTGTAATGGCGAGTTTGTAACCCAGTAACTACTGGATTGTAATGGCGAGTTTGTAACCCAGTAACTACTGGATTGTAATGGCGAGTTTGTAACCCAGTAACTACTGGATTGTAATGGCGAGTTTGTAACCCAGTAACTACTGGATTGTAATGGCGAGTTTGTAACCCAGTAACTACTGGATTGTAATGGCGAGTTTGTAACCCAGTAACTACTGGATTGTAATGGCGAGTTTGTAACCCAGTAACTACTGGATTGTAATGGCGAGTTTGTAACCCAGTAACTACTGGATTGTAATGGCGAGTTTGTAACCCAGTAACTACTGGATTGTAATGGCGAGTTTGTAACCCAGTAACTACTGGATTGTAATGGCGAGTTTGTAACCCAGTAACTACTGGATTGTAATGGCGAGTTTGTAACCCAGTAACTACTGGATTGTAATGGCGAGTTTGTAACCCAGTAACTACTGGATTGTAATGGCGAGTTTGTAACCCAGTAACTACTGGATTGTAATGGCGAGTTTGTAACCCAGTAACTACTGGATTGTAATGGCGAGTTTGTAACCCAGTAACTACTGGATTGTAATGGCGAGTTTGTAACCCAGTAACTACTGGATTGTAATGGCGAGTTTGTAACCCAGTAACTACTGGATTGTAATGGCGAGTTTGTAACCCAGTAACTACTGGATTGTAATGGCGAGTTTGTAACCCAGTAACTACTGGATTGTAATGGCGAGTTTGTAACCCAGTAACTACTGGATTGTAATGGCGAGTTTGTAACCCAGTAACTACTGGATTGTAATGGCGAGTTTGTAACCCAGTAACTACTGGATTGTAATGGCGAGTTTGTAACCCAGTAACTACTGGATTGTAATGGCGAGTTTGTAACCCAGTAACTACTGGATTGTAATGGCGAGTTTGTAACCCAGTAACTACTGGATTGTAATGGCGAGTTTGTAACCCAGTAACTACTGGATTGTAATGGCGAGTTTGTAACCCAGTAACTACTGGATTGTAATGGCGAGTTTGTAACCCAGTAACTACTGGATTGTAATGGCGAGTTTGTAACCCAGTAACTACTGGATTGTAATGGCGAGTTTGTAACCCAGTAACTACTGGATTGTAATGGCGAGTTTGTAACCCAGTAACTACTGGATTGTAATGGCGAGTTTGTAACCCAGTAACTACTGGATTGTAATGGCGAGTTTGTAACCCAGTAACTACTGGATTGTAATGGCGAGTTTGTAACCCAGTAACTACTGGATTGTAATGGCGAGTTTGTAACCCAGTAACTACTGGATTGTAATGGCGAGTTTGTAACCCAGTAACTACTGGATTGTAATGGCGAGTTTGTAACCCAGTAACTACTGGATTGTAATGGCGAGTTTGTAACCCAGTAACTACTGGATTGTAATGGCGAGTTTGTAACCCAGTAACTACTGGATTGTAATGGCGAGTTTGTAACCCAGTAAACTACTGGATTGTAATGGCGAGTTTGTAACCCAGTAACTACTGGATTGTAATGGCGAGTTTGTAACCCAGTAACTACTGGATTGTAATGGCGAGTTTGTAACCCAGTAACTACTGGATTGTAATGGCGAGTTTGTAACCCAGTAACTACTGGATTGTAATGGCGAGTTTGTAACCCAGTAACTACTGGATTGTAATGGCGAGTTTGTAACCCAGTAACTACTGGATTGTAATGGCGAGTTTGTAACCCAGTAACTACTGGATTGTAATGGAGAGTTTGTAACCCAGTAACTACTGGATTGTAATGGCGAGTTTGTAACCCAGTAACTACTGGATTGTAATGGCGAGTTTGTAACCCAGTAACTACTGGATTGTAATGGCGAGTTTGTAACCCAGTAACTACTGGATTGTAATGGCGAGTTTGTAACCCAGTAACTACTGGATTGTAATGGCGAGTTTGTAACCCAGTAACTACTGGATTGTAATGGCGAGTTTGTAACCCAGTAACTACTGGATTGTAATGGCGAGTTTGTAACCCAGTAACTACTGGATTGTAATGGCGAGTTTGTAACCCAGTAACTACTGGATTGTAATGGCGAGTTTGTAACCCAGTAACTACTGGATTGTAATGGCGAGTTTGTAACCCAGTAACTACTGGATTGTAATGGCGAGTTTGTAACCCAGTAACTACTGGATTGTAATGGCGAGTTTGTAACCCAGTAACTACTGGATTGTAATGGCGAGTTTGTAACCCAGTAACTACTGGATTGTAATGGCGAGTTTGTAACCCAGTAACTACTGGATTGTAATGGCGAGTTTGTAACCCAGTAACTACTGGATTGTAATGGCGAGTTTGTAACCCAGTAACTACTGGATTGTAATGGCGAGTTTGTAACCCAGTAACTACTGGATTGTAATGGCGAGTTTGTAACCCAGTAACTACTGGATTGTAATGGCGAGTTTGTAACCCAGTAACTACTGGATTGTAATGGCGAGTTTGTAACCCAGTAACTACTGGATTGTAATGGCGAGTTTGTAACCCAGTAACTACTGGATTGTAATGGCGAGTTTGTAACCCAGTAACTACTGGATTGTAATGGCGAGTTTGTAACCCAGTAACTACTGGATTGTAATGGCGAGTTTGTAACCCAGTAACTACTGGATTGTAATGGCGAGTTTGTAACCCAGTAACTGCTGGATTGTAATGGCGAGTTTGTAACCCAGTAACTACTGGATTGTAATGGCGAGTTTGTAACCCAGTAACTACTGGATTGTAATGGCGAGTTTGTAACCCAGTAACTACTGGATTGTAATGGCGAGTTTGTAACCCAGTAACTACTGGATTGTAATGGCGAGTTTGTAACCCAGTAACTACTGGATTGTAATGGCGAGTTTGTAACCCAGTAACTACTGGATTGTAATGGCGAGTTTGTAACCCAGTAACTACTGGATTGTAATGGCGAGTTTGTAACCCAGTAACTACTGGATTGTAATGGCGAGTTTGTAACCCAGTAACTACTGGATTGTAATGGCGAGTTTGTAACCCAGTAACTACTGGATTGTAATGGCGAGTTTGTAACCCAGTAACTACTGGATTGTAATGGCGAGTTTGTAACCCAGTAACTACTGGATTGTAATGGCGAGTTTGTAACCCAGTAACTACTGGATTGTAATGGCGAGTTTGTAACCCAGTAACTACTGGATTGTAATGGCGAGTTTGTAACCCAGTAACTACTGGATTGTAATGGCGAGTTTGTAACCCAGTAACTACTGGATTGTAATGGCGAGTTTGTAACCCAGTAACTACTGGATTGTAATGGCGAGTTTGTAACCCAGTAACTACTGGATTGTAATGGCGAGTTTGTAACCCAGTAACTACTGGATTGTAATGGCGAGTTTGTAACCCAGTAACTGCTGGATTGTAATGGCGAGTTTGTAACCCAGTAACTACTGGATTGTAATGGCGAGTTTGTAACCCAGTAACTACTGGATTGTAATGGCGAGTTTGTAACCCAGTAACTACTGGATTGTAATGGCGAGTTTGTAACCCAGTAACTACTGGATTGTAATGGCGAGTTTGTAACCCAGTAACTACTGGATTGTAATGGCGAGTTTGTAACCCAGTAACTACTGGATTGTAATGGCGAGTTTGTAACCCAGTAACTACTGGATTGTAATGGCGAGTTTGTAACCCAGTAACTACTGGATTGTAATGGCGAGTTTGTAACCCAGTAACTACTGGATTGTAATGGCGAGTTTGTAACCCAGTAACTACTGGATTGTAATGGAGAGTTTGTAACCCAGTAACTACTGGATTGTAATGGCGAGTTTGTAACCCAGTAACTACTGGATTGTAATGGCGAGTTTGTAACCCAGTAACTACTGGATTGTAATGGCGAGTTTGTAACCCAGTAACTACTGGATTGTAATGGCGAGTTTGTAACCCAGTAACTACTGGATTGTAATGGCGAGTTTGTAACCCAGTAACTGCTGGATTGTAATGGCGAGTTTGTAACCCAGTAACTACTGGATTATAATGGGGAGTTTGTAACCCAGTAACTACTGGATTGTAATGGCGAGTTTGTAACCCAGTAACTACTGGATTGTAATGGAGAGTTTGTAACCCAGTAACTACTGGATTGTAATGGCGAGTTTGTAACCCAGTAACTACTGGATTGTAATGGCGAGTTTGTAACCCAGTAACTACTGGATTGTAATGGCGAGTTTGTAACCCAGTAACTACTGGATTGTAATGGCGAGTTTGTAACCCAGTAACTACTGGATTGTAATGGCGAGTTTGTAACCCAGTAACTACTGGATTGTAATGGCGAGTTTGTAACCCAGTAACTACTGGATTGTAATGGCGAGTTTGTAACCCAGTAACTACTGGATTGTAATGGCGAGTTTGTAACCCAGTAACTACTGGATTGTAATGGCGAGTTTGTAACCCAGTAACTACTGGATTGTAATGGCGAGTTTGTAACCCAGTAACTACTGGATTGTAATGGCGAGTTTGTAACCCAGTAACTACTGGATTGTAATGGCGAGTTTGTAACCCAGTAACTACTGGATTGTAATGGCGAGTTTGTAACCCAGTAACTACTGGATTGTAATGGCGAGTTTGTAACCCAGTAACTACTGGATTGTAATGGCGAGTTTGTAACCCAGTAACTACTGGATTGTAATGGCGAGTTTGTAACCCAGTAACTGCTGGATTGTAATGGCGAGTTTGTAACCCAGTAACTACTGGATTGTAATGGCGAGTTTGTAACCCAGTAACTACTGGATTGTAATGGCGAGTTTGTAACCCAGTAACTACTGGATTGTAATGGCGAGTTTGTAACCCAGTAACTACTGGATTGTAATGGCGAGTTTGTAACCCAGTAACTACTGGATTGTAATGGCGAGTTTGTAACCAGTAACTACTGGATTGTAATGGCGAGTTTGTAACCCAGTAACTACTGGATTGTAATGGCGAGTTTGTAACCCAGTAACTGCTGGATTGTAATGGCGAGTTTGTAACCCAGTAACTACTGGATTGTAATGGCGAGTTTGTAACCCAGTAACTACTGGATTGTAATGGAGAGTTTGTAACCCAGTAACTACTGGATTGTAATGGCGAGTTTGTAACCCAGTAACTACTGGATTGTAATGGCGAGTTTGTAACCCAGTAACTACTGGATTGTAATGGCGAGTTTGTAACCCAGTAACTACTGGATTGTAATGGCGAGTTTGTAACCCAGTAACTACTGGATTGTAATGGCGAGTTTGTAACCCAGTAACTGCTGGATTGTAATGGCGAGTTTGTAACCCAGTAACTACTGGATTGTAATGGGAGTTTGTAACCCAGTAACTACTGGATTGTAATGGCGAGTTTGTAACCCAGTAACTACTGGATTGTAATGGAGAGTTTGTAACCCAGTAACTACTGGATTGTAATGGCGAGTTTGTAACCCAGTAACTACTGGATTGTAATGGCGAGTTTGTAACCCAGTAACTACTGGATTGTAATGGCGAGTTTGTAACCCAGTAACTACTGGATTGTAATGGCGAGTTTGTAACCCAGTAACTACTGGATTGTAATGGCGAGTTTGTAACCCAGTAACTACTGGATTGTAATGGCGAGTTTGTAACCCAGTAACTACTGGATTGTAATGGCGAGTTTGTAACCCAGTAACTACTGGATTGTAATGGCGAGTTTGTAACCCAGTAACTACTGGATTGTAATGGCGAGTTTGTAACCCAGTAACTACTGGATTGTAATGGCGAGTTTGTAACCCAGTAACTACTGGATTGTAATGGCGAGTTTGTAACCCAGTAACTACTGGATTGTAATGGCGAGTTTGTAACCCAGTAACTACTGGATTGTAATGGCGAGTTTGTAACCCAGTAACTACTGGATTGTAATGGCGAGTTTGTAACCCAGTAACTACTGGATTGTAATGGCGAGTTTGTAACCCAGTAACTACTGGATTGTAATGGCGAGTTTGTAACCCAGTAACTACTGGATTGTAATGGCGAGTTTGTAACCCAGTAACTACTGGATTGTAATGGCGAGTTTGTAACCCAGTAACTACTGGATTGTAATGGCGAGTTTGTAACCCAGTAACTACTGGATTGTAATGGCGAGTTTGTAACCCAGTAACTACTGGATTGTAATGGCGAGTTTGTAACCCAGTAACTACTGGATTGTAATGGCGAGTTTGTAACCCAGTAACTACTGGATTGTAATGGCGAGTTTGTAACCCAGTAACTACTGGATTGTAATGGCGAGTTTGTAACCCAGTAACTACTGGATTGTAATGGCGAGTTTGTAACCCAGTAACTACTGGATTGTAATGGCGAGTTTGTAACCCAGTAACTACTGGATTGTAATGGCGAGTTTGTAACCCAGTAACTACTGGATTGTAATGGCGAGTTTGTAACCCAGTAACTACTGGATTGTAATGGCGAGTTTGTAACCCAGTAACTACTGGATTGTAATGGCGAGTTTGTAACCCAGTAACTACTGGATTGTAATGGCGAGTTTGTAACCCAGTAACTGCTGGATTGTAATGGCGAGTTTGTAACCCAGTAACTACTGGATTATAATGGGGAGTTTGTAACCCAGTAACTACTGGATTGTAATGGCGAGTTTGTAACCCAGTAACTACTGGATTGTAATGGAGAGTTTGTAACCCAGTAACTACTGGATTGTAATGGCCCAGTTGTAACCCAGTAACTACTGGATTGTAATGGCGAGTTTGTAACCCAGTAACTACTGGATTGTAATGGCGAGTTTGTAACCCAGTAACTACTGGATTGTAATGGCGAGTTTGTAACCCAGTAACTACTGGATTGTAATGGCGAGTTTGTAACCCAGTAACTGCTGGATTGTAATGGCGAGTTTGTAACCCAGTAACTACTGGATTGTAATGGGGAGTTTGTAACCCAGTAACTACTGGATTGTAATGGCGAGTTTGTAACCAAGTAACTACTGGATTGTAATGGAGAGTTTGTAACCCAGTAAACTACTGGATTGTAATGGCGAGTTTGTAACCCAGTAACTACTGGATTGTAATGGAGAGTTTGTAACCCAGTAACTACTGGATTGTAATGGCGAGTTGTAACCCAGTAACTACTGGATTGTAATGGCGAGTTTGTAACCCAGTAACTACTGGATTGTAATGGCGAGTTTGTAACCCAGTAACTACTGGATTGTAATGGCGAGTTTGTAACCCAGTAACTACTGGATTGTAATGGCGAGTTTGTAACCCAGTAACTACTGGATTGTAATGGCGAGTTTGTAACCCAGTAACTACTGGATTGTAATGGCGAGTTTGTAACCAGTAACTACTGGATTGTAATGGCGAGTTTGTAACCCAGTAACTACTGGATTGTAATGGCGAGTTTGTAACCCAGTAACTACTGGATTGTAATGGCGAGTTTGTAACCCAGTAACTACTGGATTGTAATGGCGAGTTTGTAACCCAGTAACTACTGGATTGTAATGGCGAGTTTGTAACCCAGTAACTACTGGATTGTAATGGCGAGTTTGTAACCCAGTAACTACTGGATTGTAATGGCGAGTTTGTAACCCAGTAACTACTGGATTGTAATGGCGAGTTTGTAACCCAGTAACTACTGGATTGTAATGGCGAGTTTGTAACCCAGTAACTACTGGATTGTAATGGCGAGTTTGTAACCCAGTAACTACTGGATTGTAATGGCGAGTTTGTAACCCAGTAACTACTGGATTGTAATGGCGAGTTTGTAACCCAGTAACTACTGGATTGTAATGGCGAGTTTGTAACCCAGTAACTACTGGATTGTAATGGCGAGTTTGTAACCCAGTAAACTACTGGATTGTAATGGCGAGTTTGTAACCCAGTAACTACTGGATTGTAATGGCGAGTTTGTAACCCAGTAACTACTGGATTGTAATGGAGAGTTTGTAACCCAGTAACTACTGGATTGTAATGGCGAGTTGTAAACCCAGTAACTGCTGGATTGTAATGGCGAGTTTGTAACCCAGTAACTGCTGGATTGTAATGGCGAGTTTGTAACCCAGTAACTACTGGATTGTAATGGCGAGTTTGTAACCCAGTAACTACTGGATTGTAATGGCGAGTTTGTAACCCAGTAACTACTGGATTGTAATGGCGAGTTTGTAACCCAGTAACTGCTGGATTGTAATGGCGAGTTTGTAACCCAGTAACTACTGGATTATAATGGGGAGTTTGTAACCCAGTAACTACTGGATTGTAATGGCGAGTTTGTAACCAAGTAACTACTGGATTGTAATGGAGAGTTTGTAACCCAGTAACTACTGGATTGTAATGGCCCAGTTTGTAACCCAGTAACTACTGGATTGTAATGGCGAGTTTGTAACCCAGTAACTACTGGATTGTAATGGCGAGTTTGTAACCCAGTAACTACTGGATTGTAATGGCGAGTTTGTAACCCAGTAACTACTGGATTGTAATGGCGAGTTTGTAACCCAGTAACTGCTGGATTGTAATGGCGAGTTTGTAACCCAGTAACTACTGGATTATAATGGCGAGTTTGTAACCCAGTAACTACTGGATTGTAATGGCGAGTTTGTAACCAAGTAACTACTGGATTGTAATGGAGAGTTTGTAACCCAGTAACTACTGGATTGTAATGGCGAGTTTGTAACCCAGTAACTACTGGATTGTAATGGCGAGTTTGTAACCCAGTAACTACTGGATTGTAATGGCGAGTTTGTAACCCAGTAACTACTGGATTGTAATGGCGAGTTTGTAACCCAGTAACTACTGGATTGTAATGGCGAGTTTGTAACCCAGTAACTACTGGATTGTAATGGCGAGTTTGTAACCCAGTAACTACTGGATTGTAATGGCGAGTTTGTAACCCAGTAACTACTGGATTGTAATGGCGAGTTTGTAACCCAGTAACTACTGGATTGTAATGGCGAGTTTGTAACCCAGTAACTACTGGATTGTAATGGCGAGTTTGTAACCCAGTAACTACTGGATTGTAATGGCGAGTTTGTAACCCAGTAACTACTGGATTGTAATGGGGAGTTTGTAACCCAGTAACTACTGGATTGTAATGGCGAGTTTGTAACCCAGTAACTACTGGATTGTAATGGAGAGTTTGTAACCAGTAACTACTGGATTGTAATGGCGAGTTTTGTAACCAGTAACTACTGGATTGTAATGGCGAGTTTGTAACCCAGTAACTACTGGATTGTAATGGCGAGTTTGTAACCCAGTAACTACTGGATTGTAATGGCGAGTTTGTAACCCAGTAACTACTGGATTGTAATGGCGAGTTTGTAACCCAGTAACTACTGGATTGTAATGGCGAGTTTGTAACCAGTAACTACTGGATTGTAATGGCGAGTTTGTAACCCAGTAACTACTGGATTGTAATGGCGAGTTTTGTAACCCAGTAACTACTGGATTGTAATGGCGAGTTTGTAACCCAGTAACTACTGGATTGTAATGGCGAGTTTGTAACCCAGTAACTACTGGATTGTAATGGCGAGTTTGTAACCCAGTAACTACTGGATTGTAATGGCGAGTTTGTAACCCAGTAACTACTGGATTGTAATGGCGAGCTTGTAACCCAGTAACTACTGGATTGTAATGGCGAGTTTGTAACCCCGTAACTACTGGATTGTAATGGCGAGTTTGTAAACCCAGTAACTACTGGATTGTAATGGCGAGTTTTGTAACCCAGTAACTACTGATTGTAATGCGAGTTTGTAACCCAGTAACTACTGGATTGTAATGGCGAGTTTGTAACCCAGTAACTACTGGATTGTAATGGCGAGTTTGTAACCCAGTAACTACTGGATTGTAATGGCGATTTTGTAACCCCAGTAACTACTGGATTTGTAATAGGCGAGTTTGTAACCCAGTAACTGCTGGATTGTAAATGGCGAGTTTGTAAACCCAGTAACTGCTTCGGATTTGTAATGGCGAGTTTGTAACCCCAGTAACTAATGGATTGTAATGGAAAGTTTGTAACCCAGTAAACTACTGGATTGTAATGGCGACGTTTGTAACCCAGTAACTACTGGATTGTAATGAGCGAGTTTGTAACCCAGTAACTACTGGATTGTAATGGCCGAGTTTGTAACCCAGTAACTACTGGATTGTAATGGCGAG
>MU826364.1:1508256-1576159 GCA_029204205.1 Desmophyllum pertusum
ATTTCCTTATTCAATCTTTAAATGTATTCCCCATACTTTAACAGCTTAATGATATTTTTTTTCAATATATTTAGTTTTATCATTGGTATATTTCTTTACTTTTTTGCAACCAATTTTGGCGATATTCTGACATTTAAAAATAAATCAGGTCAAAAAATGAGGTCCAAGATGACGTAAATTTTAATGTCGTCGTTTTGTGTGATAAACAACCTTCATTTTGTTCCAACAAGGGAATAATTCCGTGGCCTTTGGATGCCTAGCGAAGCTCTACGAGGACGATTCACAACCATGTCCGACGTGTAAGTAATACTGAAGTAGCACGAGGCCTCAGGCCGAGTGCTTTTATTGTTTCGATGGTGTTTTGAAACCCCGAATGAAACACGAAGCACGCGAGTGTTTGAAATGGCTTCTCAAACTAGCCTGAATTTCAGCCGTCTTTCTCTGTCGCATACTACCTCGAGAGACGTCTGAATTTAACTGGCGGATAATGCCGTCCGGTGACTTTATTTCAAAATCTGTTTCAAACCATACTTCGTGCAGAAATCGTCCCCAGCCAATTAGAAGCTAATTTTGTTCTATGGCAAGACAAAAGTTAACAGCTGTCCCGTGTATATGTAAACCATTTCAGTCATATAAGAAAAGGTTTAACGTATAATACGTAATCTCTTTTTAAACAAACAGAAAGCAATCAACTCACCTACACGTTGCTGCCACATAGCTTGCCAAAAACACGAATACATCCGTCTGTATTTACACAATTGTTACTGAGCTCAGCTTTTTCACTCTATAGACAAAATAAATGTTATCTCTTTGTTTGCTCGCATCCTTGCAGATGGGTCTTTTGGTGTGCTTCTCTGGGAAATAGTCACTCTTGGTAAGTCCAACAATATGACAAAAAATAGTTTATGGTAAGTTTATTGAATTAAAACCATGTGCTTTTCTGTGTCAACTTTGTTTTTCAAAATTATTTTGAAGTGGCTAAAGTTTAATTTATTTGTGCCTCAGGTTTAACACATAGTTAACTAGGAGAGCTTTATTAATATTAAGACCCGCTTCTCCAATGACGGAAGAAAGCTATCAGTGTGTGAATTGTCAATGACGGCTTTTGTTTCTCTGTTACTTTGCTCTGGGTGGCAGTTATGAAAAATACATTTCCTCGTGGACAGTTTATACGCTTGTAACAGACTACGGACTCTGAGCAATCCCTGCGGAAATGAAGCGAAAGAAATGAAAGACTACAACACGGTGTATAAAAAGCGTCAATATATTGGCTTACTGTAAAAAAATTCGGCATTAAGCTGGAAAAAAAAATGGAGCAAATGTATACAAGAAATGCAACAACACACAGACATGCGTTCAACCTTATCTTCATTGTAGGTAAGCGTCCATATAAGGGAGTTACCGGACTAGTTGAACTTCACAGCAAGCTGAAAGAAGGAGAAAGACTGGAAAAGACCTCCTCATTGCTCCGAAGAGTTGTAAGCTTCGGGTTTCGTTTTTACATTAATATATTAATTGCTTTTTTTACTTACCAAAGAAACTACCTTCCAAAGTGTCTTAGAATATCTGTTCTTTAGAGCAGTTTGAGAGTTTGTTTTGGTGCCAAAATGGAAGTGTTTTTCTTGAATAATTTTAAAAAATCTGCACGCCAAACTGTCAGCAAGAGCAGTTTAAAAATTTATGCCGGCCTGACCAGGTATTTACCGTTATAAGATAATATGTTTATTTACCGTGGTCAGTTCAGTTAGCTTTGGTAATGGTGTGTCCTACAGTCTTGACTAGCACGGTTCACAGGTACGCCGCTAAATAATATTTAGATTTATTTGGGAAACATATCTGGCAGGATTCACTGACAAGCCCGAATTTGACGGGGTACTTTTTGCCAGATATTAACAAAACAGATATAAGCAAATCAGAAAATATCAGGGTGGTGGTCAATCTATAGGCGAGGTTATAACAAATCATAACCCTGTATTGGACAGTCAAAAACACAAATTATTGTTATTTTTGTCAGACCTTATAGCATTTGTCAGTTTGAAGTACCTAATTCTAGTAAATATAAGTATTCTATCCTTTTTGTACATTTATACCCTTACGAACTTGACATGTACTTTGAATATTATTTAGGTTCAGCGTGATGTCGCGTTGCTGGCAGGAGTGTCCAGAGGAACGACCAACATTTAAAGAACTTCATTTAATTCTACACGATATTTTGCACGCCAAGGCGGTGAGAAGAATACTATTATTACCTGTATATTGAAACAACAACATTTACAGTAACTCACGGAGTATCAATCATCTTACAACCGTTGTTGGAGGCAGACATCTTATACAAACCTCGGTCATACATGTAAACTTAGACCACCCCAATTCCTTGAGTTTTCGTTGTTTATTTTGAAAACATTAAGCCGTTCGTTAGATACCTCATTTTGTCCTTTATATGTCGGGACCGATAGTTTTTTGGTGGTTCTTAAAATATATATATATTTTTTTAATTAAAAATAAAAAATAAAAAAAAAATAAAAATAAACAATATTTATGATAAAGAAATATGAAATGAGAAAGGTGTTGTTTCAGTTGACCCATCACATAGTCAAGCAATTCCCATATATATATTGGAACCAAAAAAAATTAAATAAGTATTTTTAAGCCTCTTTAAAATACTTCTTCGACATTTTATCAGTCCAATAAAAAAAACGTTGATATAACGCCCATATTTTCAAGGAGAAAAAAGTATCCCTATCTTGGAGAACCATAATAAACGGCCTAACAACCTCATTCAAATATCTCATGTTTGTCAAAACAAGTAGCTAATTAAAAAAACATCAACGAACCATTTTCTTTCCAGGATGACATTCAACTTTAACAAAAACGCTGGAAATGGTTTTGCCAATATTTTCGGTTTTATTACAAAAACCTTTCTCAGGGCAACTCAAAATTAAAAAAAAAAGTTTTGTTTTTTGAAAAGATTAGATCTTTACAAGGTGTATTGATACCCTGTTATTGGAATTGTTGTTTTGTTTTAAAGTTTGGATCTTAATAATGTAAATAAAACTCTGCTAATGGTTATTAATGGTTATTACTAATTATTATCGTTTTTCTCTGCAAATATTTTAATAAAACCGAAATATTGGCAAAACGATTTCCAGCGTTTTTGTTAAAGATCATGTTTGTCACATATATGTGTTCTGTTTATTGATTTCCTCTTTTCTTTTGTATTTTTAGAGAACTTACATCAACATTCAATACTTTGAAGAGCAAGTAATGAGAACCGGTGCTTCTTAAGGCGTCACATCTAAAAACAATCTTGGAAATTAAAACAAAGGCTACTTTAAAAATAAATCATAAACTATAGATAATGTATGCAGTAAGACTAGTAATCTCACCAGTACCTGTACTTCTGATCAATCGTCTACCTTCCCGAAGCCCTACGAGACATGCATTTGCATTTGATCGAATAGAAACCAGTCGACTATTATGAATACATGTCTGTTGATTGATTGTCCCGTCCCTGACTTTTCACTGATAATAGTCAACGCTCATATTTTGAACATGCTCAGGTTTATTAACAGCGGCATCCCTTTACATTTATATGGGGAAAAAATAAAGGTTATAAAATGAAATGTCTACTGGAACAATTGAACTACTAGCTCTTAATAGGGCGTGTTTAAAACGCGAAATGGCGAAACGGCGAAATGGCGAAATGGCGAAATGGCGAAATGGCGAAATGGCGAAATGGCGAAATGGCGAAATGGCGAAATGGCGAAATGGCGAAATGGCGAAATGGCGAAATGGCGAAATGGCGAAATGGCGAAATGGCGAAATGGCGAAATGGCGAAATGGCGAAATGGCGAAATGGCGAAATGGCGAAATGGCGAAATGGCGAAATGGCGAAATGACGAAATGGCGAAATGGCGAAATGACTGTGTGTGAAACAGCACTGTCAAGAAAAGAGAGATCCAGGCGTTTGTTGTTCCACTGAAATCTTCGTATTTTTGGGGTACAATTGAACAACGGGGCAATAAATCCCGACAAAAGTCAAGCATTAATGATCGCAAGGGGTGTACGTAGAAATAACACTTACACACTTTGACGAGGTAAACGAACGAACCACCATCAAACGATTCATTAGAGACAACGGCTATTTATCGTTTGACCGCCATTATGCCACGTACTTGGTGTCACGTGACCTCTTCAGAGCAGTGGAGAAAGGACTTGCACTGTGACTGTGGGGATAGTTTTGGCGCGCATTTTGCACCATTTCGCCGTTTCGCCATTTCGCCATTTCGCCATTTCGTGTTTTAAACACGCCCCTCTTAATCTGTGCTTGAGATAGTCAGCTGTTGAATCATTCTGGAATGGGAGACACGAATCTAGCATAGCACGCATTCTACTTGTCAGCGTTTTATCCGATCTTCTGTCCAACAAGTCCAGTCCTATTAATTCCCTTTATTTTCGACGGGAAGAAGAGCGGCCCTGGGAATGAGGCTGCGAATCTAGTTGCGAACAGACTGGGCTCTAGTGATTTCAATGGCCGTCGAACGATGTACATTGTAGCTCGATCTCGATCACTTTACAGCAGAGGTAAGTAAAACTTTCAAATGAACTGAACGTTTATAGATTAATCAACTCAAACCCAGAGTGATTGGGTTCGATTGGATTGAATTTGGGTAATCAAACATAATCGAAGACTCACAAAAAATTGAAGTAAGCTTTAATAAAGGCCCGATCAAACGGTCACAGCATTTGTCACAACATTCTTACAACATTTGTTGTGACATGTTGTGACCATTCCCGTTCAAACGGCCACAAAAACCTCTCACAACATGTCACAACACCTCACAACATTGGAGAGGGGTGGTCAAACGGTCTCAACATCGGCTCTCAAGAAATGTTGTGAGAATGTTGTGACAAATGTTGTTACCGTTTGAACGGGGCTTAAGTTTATTTGAACGCATTCAAATGATATCGTCTATTGCAGGCGATTGTGTTCGATTGAAAATAGATAGGATAATGACCGAGTTATGGGTTGAGTTGAGTTGAGTTAAGATTGAGTTAATAATTATTGAGTTAAGTTTGAGTTATTGTTTTCTGTATAAAATTATGTTTTATTAACCCATTGACACCTGGGCTTTTTACAAAACACGGCAATCTAACATCACAGAGATGCTCATTTATGACAGTCATCGAGTAAAACCAATCGATGTCTAATCCCTCAGTCAAATGCACAAAAACCTGTTTTTAGCAATGATCAAATATTTGCCGGTGAATATTTCATTATTTTGCTTGTGCTTGCGGACCTCTTGTGTTCGTTTTCACTTTCACAGCACTTTTGTGCTTGTGCTTATGCTTGCGCTTGCATCACTAGTGAAAACCAGGCTTTACAAATTGTCAACCTTTGAATTTTTGGCTTTGAAACTATGTCACATGTACATGTACTCCGAAATGCGAAATATTGATGGTAAAATTGGGTAATCGACATCCACTCAACAGCTAAAATTATAATAAGTTTATGTCAACTCCAGCCAGGTACATGTATGTAAACCGTACTGTAGATGTACATGTAAGTGTAAACACTGTGTAGTAATTCCTATGACTCACACATAAATATCATGGGGCCGAATTGTGTACATATATTTTTGCTAAAACAAAGATCAAATACTATCAGGCTATCAGGAGATTTGCGTGGGAATTTAGGTTTTTTTGATTCAACACGCTAAAAAGTCGGTGCGATGTATTTGCATTCGCTAAAAGAATATTTCACAATAATCTTATGATATTTACATGTGTGAGTGTAAGCAAGCAAAAATGCATAAATTTATAATTTTAGCTGTTGAGCGGATGTCGATTACCCGATTTTACCATCAATATTGCGCATTTCAGAGTTGTGAAATTAGTGTAGTGTAGTTTCAAAGCCATATTAACCCTTGTTAGCCATATTAGGGATGCCAACATAAAAATTGGTACCATGCCCAGTATGAAGAAAACTTTCTCTTTTTGGTTGTGTAAATGGGTGGTTCCATGCCTAAATATTTTGGACGCGGTGCCGAAAATGAAAGGTGCCAAGCCATTTTTTTAGCGTGAGTAAAGGGTTAAGATTGCTAAATTGTGTTCAATTATGGTTCCAAATTGCAAGCAATTAAACTCTGACAATTTCTTGGGTTCGATTGTGTTGGATTACTAAACCAATAATATTATTGTTATTGGATAGTCCACACGTCATATGAAAGAATGTGAATTAATTGAAAGTGGTCACAATTTTGGGCTCATTGCTGTTAGAAGGGTGCAGGTAAAAAAACGTTGTTTCGACAAATACTGACTGCCGGTCAACTGACCCGCTACATGTAACTGACCTCCTCTAAAATTCACTGGGAAAATGAGAAAAACAAAAAAAAAGTCCAGAACATATTGAATCAAGTTCAGTTTACCTGAAATTGTTTACATGTGAAGTGTGGCTAAGATTTTTACTGACCCTACTCTTTCATGACAAATACAGGTTCTGTTCTTTGATTAACAAGTGTGAAATGTGTAACATCATAAAGCATGTTTAAGCTGTCTCTATGAGGAAACTAGCTATAAAAGCAACAAAATATACACACGCAAGCATCACACACGTACAGTGCAGCAACCGGAAGTGACATTGTTGGATCATTCCATCGTAGGCTAACATGTGAAAAGCTTATTATAAGACATAATTAGTATGGAATAAATGAGAATCAGTTACCTTGTGAATCCTTGGTATTT
Organism: Desmophyllum pertusum; assembly: GCA_029204205.1. Classification (NCBI taxonomy): domain Eukaryota; kingdom Metazoa; phylum Cnidaria; class Anthozoa; order Scleractinia; family Caryophylliidae; genus Desmophyllum; species Desmophyllum pertusum. The sequence continues at coordinate 1,515,001 of MU826364.1, forward strand.
CAACGTACAATGTACATAAACATCATACATCATGGGGAATATTATCCAATAACTACAAAAGGTCGTCTTTTAAAATGGGAAAATTGGCCGGGGACCTGGAACTACCAAGGTGGTTGTTGCATCGCAAGTGACTGTGCTTATTATGTTATATGTTGCTTGTACATTGTATATATAGCTACAGTTTCCTCATTGAGACAGCTAACATGCTTTATTTATCCAAGAACAAAACCTGTACTTGCAATTATGAAAGAGTAGAGAGTCACAACCTGTACTTGTAATGAACATAGTTAATAGAGGGAAATGGTTATGAAGCCCAGAAAACTTCAAAGGATCAAACAAAGAGGCCAAGATTTATGTTCGAAGGTCCATGAGCATGCACATATTTTGTTTTGAGCTCATACACTATGCATGAATTACGTAATCGCAATGTTTCTATTGGTTAGTTGCTTGAACACACATAACCACCTATTGTATTTTGTCAGGTTTTGTGCACGGTCAACCCCAGAAATAGCGAACAAAAACATATAACAAAGAACTTTGCTGGGCTTCATAACCATTTCCCTCTATTAACTATGTAATGAAGGAGTAGAGGGTCAGTAGACCTTAGCCACACCTTAGCCACACTTCCTTGGAAATTTAAGGTAAGCTAAAATTTATTTATGAACTTGATCCAGTCTCTCGTTGTATTTTTCTCGATCTTTGTTTTGTTTTTCCCATTTTCCCAGTGAATTTTAGAGGTGGTCAGTAGGGGGTCAGTAAAGGGTCAGTCTTGATGAAACCCCCAAAAATGTGTTAATAAGGGTGCAAGTGAAAAAAAAGTCAACACTCGGCATCAAAGCAGTTAAAAGTCAAATGCGTCCCAGCCAGTAGTCATGTCAATAATGGTTTCAGACAAGTCATTGTCGTCAAGTTATTGTTCTTTGACTGTCCAATTGAAAAAGCTAAATTAATATTCTATGTGCATATTACTGTATATGATGTTAATTTTGTATACATTTTGGACACAGAACCTAGTAAGAGTAGCATGTACCTGACAAGGATCTATTTTTGTTCCTCTTTATAAACCATCCCTGATCGGCAAATATGAATGAAGAGTAGAGCCCTTATGGACCTTATGATTTTGCTTGACTCAGATACATTACCACATTACATGGGTACAGGAAGCGGGAAGTTCTGGGTTCCTTGAAACAGGATTTTTTGGGGGTTTCGCTTTATAAGCCATAGGGATTTTTTTAGGATCGAATTTATTTCCCCATTTGCACCTTTTCGCCACTTATACGGTAATTATTTTGTCATGCTTGTATTGCATATTTCATACCCAGAGATCTTTGCAGGAACCGTGGCTGCCATCGATTATGCAAATGGATTCCCATAAATCCCTTTATTCCCCACATTCCTGCAGACAGAAATCAATCGAATCCCCAACCATTTGTGCCAATGATGTAATAAATCCTCGCCCAGGCCCCATGTGTGTGTTTTGGCAGGCGTGGAGGAGTTACACGTACCTTGACTTGTGCTTTAAACAATAGAAAATGGCATACATGTATATAGCCGGGAAAGTATGGGAGAATTTGGAATGTTTATATAAACCAAAGCCGCAGGTTCGCATAAAGTACTTCCAAATTCACCCAGATTTTCTTAAGCCAAAAGGCCAGGATAAAGCCAGCAAGTCTTAACCGTGTTTATGTAGCCCCATGCAAATGGATGTGCAATCAATCAGAGCCCAGTGTGTTAGTGCCGATTTAGATGGCAAAACCCGTATACAACTCCTGTAATAATTATTTAAACATTGTCTGTGGTCATGATTTGTTGTTCGGTTATAAAACAAAATATGTTTCAAAATCCTACGGCATGTTTCATGTCATACATCATAATCATAAGTAACGCGTAGGTGTGATTTATGTGAAACAATTCTTGCCATAAGTATGTCACATGTGTCAAAAAATATCTAAATCGGCCCTTGCATGATCACAATTTTATAATTTAAATATTGCACTAGGAGTGACTTATTTTGCACTTGTCTAACATTAACACGATGCTACTTTTCTTTTTATGTTTGAAGGTCTAAAGATGTGATTCCTGGGATTACGAGAATATACATCATATGTAACGTTATTTCCTTAGGTGATAAAACAATTAACTGCAAGGACTGTGGGAAACTACATTGCTAAAAAAATAATCAAATAGCACATGGGAATGCCCCAATTTAAATGCAGCCAGTGTGGCAAGTGCTTTAGTAACAAAAGAAATCTACGTGAACATAAAATAACACACACTGACAAGAGGCCTTTTGAATGCAACCAGTGTGGAAAGTGTTTTAAAAAAGCAACAAATCTAAAGAGACATAAAAGAACACACACCGGTGAGAAGCCTTATGGGTGCAGCCAGTGTGGCAGGTGTTTTAATTATGTAACACATCTAAAGAGACATAAAAGAATACACACTGGTGAGAAGCCTTTTGAGTGCAGCCACTGTGGCAAGTGTTTTCATCTGGCAACAACTCTAAAAAATCACAAAAGAACACACACAGGCGAGAAGCCTTTTGAGTGCAACCAGTGTGGCAAGTGCTTTAGTCAGTTAGGGAATCTGAACCAACATGAAAGAACACACACAGGAGAGAAACCTTTTGAATGTAAGCAATGTGGCAAGTGCTTTAGTCAAGCAACAAATCTAAAGCAACACAAAAGAACACACACTGGTGAGAAGCCTTTTGAGTGCAACCAGTGTGGCAAGTGCTTTAGTCAGGCAGCAACTCAAAAGAGACATAAAAGAAGACACACAGCCACAGGAGAGAAGCCTTTTGAATGCGACCAGTATGGTAAGCTGCCAGGACATCTAAAGCGACATTTAGCTACACATGATGCAGAGAGGCCATGCAAGGACGAGGAGAATGACAATTGCTTCAGTATCTGTGAACTGTTAAGCAACATTAAAGAAATCAAACAGGAATGAATCCCTTATTAACGCCATGTTCACCTTGTTGGGAGTGTTTTAGTGGAACACATAAACCGGCTACAGAAGGCATTTAAGAGTGTTCACAACTGGACACAGTGACTAGCAAATTATTTAACCAGTAGAGAAATCTGGTCACACTTACATGTATAACACAACAAACAGTCCAACAGGTGTTTAGGATAGGCCATCCCCATACATTTTTTTGTTTCCCATCGCCCTCTCTCTCGTGAAAGTGGGTCGGTCGGTCGGTAAAAAAAAAATAAAATAAAAAGCCGAGAAACGAAATATTGACAAATTATACATCAATATTTCCAAGCGAGCCTTGATTATATCTTCCCCGTGACCACCATTTTGCAACGACCCGATATCACTCTGAAAAGTATTCGAAGACGTCATTACTGGGCTGATTTAGATGTCAGAGTGACTTTAAGATGTAAACAAAGCATATTAAACTTGGAAACACCCGAGAAAAGGGCGCAGGCAATGAATCAGAAACTTTTTTTTAACTTTTTGAAAACATTGGGTCGGTCGGGTGATGGAAACAAAGCATTTTATGGGGATGGCCATAGATGTAATAGAGTACTGAAACGGACATGAACTAACATCCTGTTAATAAAATGCAAAATTCTAATAAGCTACCAAACAAGACCCAGGAAACACGCCATGTCGTACTGTGTAGTAAAGCAAGTACCAGGCTCCACTGCATTACTGCCTGTCGAACGTTCACAGGCTTTCGGTTGAAAGCGAACTCCGAATTTGAGTATTTGCTTCTCGAAATCATAAAAGGACACCCAGTCGTACTTCAGTAATTGTGTTTAACTCTCTTTAAGGGAGTTTAGTACAATCACTGAAGTACGACTGGGTGTCCATTTTAGAGAGGTGTCTGTCTTTAGGCGATTATCATGCAGCTTTCTGTAAACAAAAAACATTATGTAAAATGATGATGTTATCTGTTTAAAATTTCACGTCCAGTTTTGTGTAGTCGTTTGGTTGTAAAATTATATTTAGGGATAGTTTCTGTCAATTGCATTAATTACCGTAAAGCTACGAAGGTAGCGAACCCCCGAAAGTAACGTCAAAAATTTGTGGCTGCTAATAAATCCCGAAAGTAGCGTACCCCCCCCCCCCTCTAATAACCCCCACCCCCTACTTGAGGCCTGAAATTGAAAGGGGCTTGATAGAGCTTTTACGGTATATGTTCTAATCAGTAGTCAAATGTATAAGTCATCATTTTCGTGCAGTGTCATAACTTGATCGCGATATAAAAAGAGGTTATTCAGCGGGAAGTTGTGTAATAGTTATTGTAATTTTATCTTTTAATTGTAATTTTAATGGCTTTGTTATGCGCATTTGAACATTTTTATGGAATTTGCGCAATATAAATGTTATTATTATTATTATTATTATTATTACAAGTGGAACCGGAATAAAAGCAATATATAATTTAATTGTCATAATGGAAAAATGGTAAATATGATACCGCCTACTGCCCTTAATTTTAGTTTTAGTGGGGTTTAGAAATTGCGAAAATCATGCAAATTTGTTAGTAAAATATCGGCCCTCAGTCTTTTCTGTATGGACCTAGTTGCACTCGATCTGTACTGTCAAGATTCTCCCAGTATGGCTCTCGCGCTTGGTTAATAATAAGATATATGTATTATATTATCATAGATACAAGACCAATTGACAGTGTTCTTTGTATAGCACAAACCAACAAATGCACCCTCAGACAACAACCCTGAGTTTAAATTGTGCATATCAAAAACTCCAGTAATGCAATTTGTAAAATTCATAGTCAGAGCAATATGTAAATAGCTCAGAATAGTGGATTCAAAAGCCTCATATGAAGGTAAATGAGAGCTTACATGTACAGTTTATATCAATGAACCAATGGTTCACATGAAGCTACTCGGAAACTTACATGTGGCCTAATATTATTCAGTATCAGTGAATATGAATTATGGTGATGTCAAAAATTCCTGGAACAAAAAATATACTAAAGAACACCAGTGAAAGTCACTCAAATGTTGAACTCTGAAAATATGGTAGCAGTATTAGAAGGAACAGTAACCCGACACTGTTAAATTATCATGTTGTGACTAATATGTATTTTTTACATTACAATTTTTTTTTTGATTTCTTTTCTCTTGAATTTAATGTCATTAGCTAGCACTGTCATTAAGTACCATGCTCTAAAACAAAATAAAGACGAAAGGAAATAAATATCAAACAAAAATAAATTTAAACCAAAATTAATTAATGTACATGATTTGAAAAATAAATTTGGAATGGTCTGAATTTTAACAGGCCATGAATTGACATAAGAGTCAGACTGGTTTGAATCAGACCAAAAGTATATGTATTTTCCAACAAAGGCTTGACTTTTCATACCATGCTCAATTACACATGCATGTACATGTATATTTATTAAAGGGGCAAAATACACTAACAGCATGTGCTAACATTTTAAACATTCAATATTAAAATCACACTGTTTAGGATCAGATTCAATGAAATCTAAATACAGCAGACAGCCACCACATTTCAAAAATCTTTCTTCAAATATTTATTTGGTCCTTTTTTTTTTCTGGCCACAATTTTTTTTAGTGTCATGATTAACTGCAACACCATCAATCAAGTGTCACCCACTGAATTAGTAAAACAAACAATTTTATATATTATATAGATTATAAATTATTTCAAACCAATATCAATTTAATTTATTCTCCTGACATCACAAGTGCTGCCTGATATTACAATGGTTTTGAAGTACAAATCTGAAGAGAAAACAAAGCAGAGAATGTAATTAACCATCAGGTCAGCTGGAGGAGAGAGGGCTTAAGTGGTCGACCAGTATACTGGTACCCAGTATTAACCCACCTCAGAAGAGAACATATAATATTAATTATTTATTAATTATTATGCTCTAGATCAAGGATAATTAATGAAAGGGATTTTCAACTTTTAAATAGATATCTATTTACTATGCTTTATTCTTTTATATACACCTAAAAAGGTTTGAGACGCAACTCCCCTCCCCCATTTCCCCCAAAAGAAGCCCACCAAAAAAAACCTTTTGAACAAATAACAGATATTTAGCCCACGTACAGCTTATATAATATATATTATTATACGGCATAGCATTTTGGAGTGCGGATACGCACAAAGACGAGCGCAGATATGAGACCGTATTACATGGGTCTCAGTCCCCTGACCACGCTACGGAAAACACTGTTGAAAGCCTATATTTTAGGAAAGATATTATGTCGTATAATAAACAATTTATTCAGCGGAAAGTTGTGTAATACGGCTGGGCATTTTTACTCGTCAGTGTTTATTTTTTCTCGCCTAAAGGCTTGAAAAAATAAAAACTGACTCGTAAAAATACCCAGCCATATTACACAACTTTCCGCTGAATAACCTCTATAAATTATAACTTTACAGTACACTCCCCTAAATGATGAATATAGCTCTGAAGACTTCAAAGTGAATTTTATGGGTGTATGTAAAGCCAAAAAGACTCCCGAAACACCCCAGAACACTCCGAAAACACCCAAAAATTACAAATACGAAAAAAGGAAATGAAAATAAATAAGATATTATATGGCTGAAGTGGTCCAAAAGGGGAAATGGAACATGGTCAGTGGTCTGAAATTTGCATTTAGTATATTTTTGGTGGCGGAAGATGCAGTGGCCTAATGGAGTAATGGTTAGCATGCTGGACTCAGGACTGAGTGGTCTGGGTTTGAGCCCTGGCTGGGGTCAATGTGTTGTGTTCTTGGGAAAGATACTTTACTCTCAGTGCCTCTCTCCACCCAGGAGTATAAATGAGTACCGGCGACAAAATGCTCCAGGGTGGACTAACTTGCGATGGACTATCATCCCAACCAAGGGGGTTAAGGAATACTCCTAGTTGCTTCATGCTACAGAAACTGGGATTAAGGCTCCGGCTCCGGCAGTTTTGGGCCACTACGCTCATGAAGACTTTACCTTTTTATATGTTTGGTGTTCCTGGGTGTTCCGGGGGTGTTGACCAGGGTCACTGTTCTTGGTTTAACATACACCCAAATTTTAATCAATACTCAGTGTTAATGAGATAATAAAATTGCATGCGTTTAAACATGGAGCGAGCCTATCAGTCGAGGCTGTGGAGTTCAGCCTGCCAATCACAATGGTCTCATTTGATTGGTTAATTCACCCAGGTCTAATTATGTGCAATTATTCAGTATTGTCCAAGTTGTTTGCACAATCACAAAGCTTGTAATTCTGAATAATTTTGCAAATCCCATCAAAGTCATCTTCACGAGACTCGTTCAAGTTCTCGACAAACTCAGATAAATGGAAACAGGTGGCTCTTTGATCGCAGGCTTGAGCTTTGTAACAATTTTAGCTAGCCGCAAAATTTGGACTGTACTGTACATGTCGAAATGGGCGAAGGGAATTCATTGTTTGCATTCAGTTCCTCCTAACAGTGAATAGATATATTTGTTTTGCGCTCAATATTTATTATTATAGCTTGTTGTGTTTGACATAAATCAATTAGTTGTTTGGATAAACCAACCCCAACTTTTCTTGACCGTTGTTGTTCGACGTTTCAGCTTTCCCCACATGCCATTAATGATAAAAATAGCCAACAAAGTGCTTCAGACGGGGCGTGTCCTTTCCTTTTATAGGCTCGCTCCGTGTTTAAAAGATATACGGTATCCCTTCAATTTATGCTCTTCACTCTCACCTGTAAAATCCACTGTCTACTGACTACAATCAATATGTTTATTATAAGACCATGACCTCCATCTATGAAAAAGATGAAACAGAAAACAAATTATAAATACTACATTGCAGGGCTGCAAATAACAGTCGGTCATTGGACAATGACCGACCAAAATTTGCTTATGTCCGATGCAATCCAAACTGTGGCCGGACACAATGTCCGGATAATTTTTTTTGCCTTCCAACGTAAACGCCAACAGGTTTTATTCTAAATGCAAACTACATGTAGTTTACTCTTCGATGACAACGCGTTAAATTAGCAGGTTCGCTTATCAAGCAATACTGTAATATGATGTCCGACCTCATTTTTGTTTTGTCCGACCAAAATTTTTCTTAGTCGGACACATGTCCTTTCAAGAAAAAAAAAATTATTTGCAGCCCTGACATTGTGCATAGCAAATTCCTTAGTACTCCTATCATCCTGAGTCTCCTACGCAGCCGTTATTTGTGTCGTCACGCAGCGCTTCTCCCCACTAACGGCTGCTCTAACCTGGACCACATTCCTTTCCTTTTGGCCGCAGCAACTTTGACACCTATCGGCAAAAACGTGACTGTTACCGTTTGCCGAAAATCTTTTTCAACATTATTTTTTAATATCATTCATTTGTCTTCAGTTAAACCATGTTTTATTTTGATGTTTGGTGTGCGTCAAATTTAAAAGACGGCATACTGGCGTTCGCTTGACGTTTCCGACGCTAAGGTCACGATAAGACACAATCTATTATTGGTGTATTGGCGCGAGCAAGTTCCGAAAAATGGCACTGCAAGACAGCAACTGTGATTGGCTTAAATCGGGAAAGGAATGTGATTCGGATTTGAGCAGACGTTAGTGGGGAGAAGAGTTGCGTGATGACACAAATAACGGGGCTGCATAGGAGACTACTATCATCCCAGTTCATCTAAATATACCTGATTAAATAGATCAGCTACATTTTGACTTCCAACTTTCATTTTACTGAAAACAATTTTCAGTTGATAACAAAATAAACTTAAGTTAAACTTAATTATTGCCAATTCTTTTTTATAATATTATACACTGCACCAAAGCGTCTGTATTTTATATCGTTTGTGATCAGAAAACTGAAGTTGTGTGACGCGTGACAAAAAGTGAAAAGTACAGTGTTTACAAACGCTTCACTCTTCTGATTGGCGTTAAAATCTCGAATTGTAATATATATAGTCTATTTTAATACACAACAGCTCTTCTGTCCAAAATTTAAATTAAAACAAGCCGCAAAATATTTTTCATAACAATTGAAGGGCCACAATTTTTTGTGATGATTTATAGCAAGCAAACATTATATTTAAATGTTGTTCAGCACCCAGATTTGACAGCATAGAAAAATAAAATCGCCGGCCTTCATTCAAACGCAGCAATTCCACTTTCCCTCGGAAAGTTTATTTTAATTTCCCAGGACAAGAAACAATATGGCAAGCAAAACATCGTATCAAAAAGAGAAGAGAAAACAATTCATTAGACACCTTTCCAGTATTTCAGTGAAAGCTGGAAGATTTCGTACTATTTTAGCCTAAAGACGCTTGTGAAAATCGTTTGTTTGTTTACTGCAGAGCTCAGCTTTGGGACTGGGAATTTTAATTCAAAGATGCACAATTTGCAGTGACGATTTAATATTACTATAAGGTACGGGTCGCACTACAGCCAATTTTGACCAATTCTGTTTATTCAGGTGTCAAATCCGTCAACACGTAACGTAAAAATCGTAAAATACAGTGCGACCCCCAGTTTCAATTTTTTGCCAATTTTTTTGCGAATTGCCAAATTTTCGCCAATCTTCAAAGAAGCCGAAGTGTTGCCCTGGAGGCGACCAAATTTTTGAAAATCACACAATTTTGTTATTTTAGCCCGTTTTAGCCATTAAACTGTCATTCACGCAAGATGCTATGTTTTGATAATTAAGATTCGCTAGTTTAGCGCGTGCAATTACGGTACAAAATAATTTTTTACCTGGTTCATCTGACTCTTTTAATGATTATTTCGACCGGAAAACGAAGAACATGAACATCGATATTACGCCGCGAATGTCTATGACTACACTGGGTCTGATCGAAACCAAATTTACCGGCGGCAATTTGGAGAACAATTCGTCTCAAGTTCAAAACAATCTCCTTCGATTGCAATCGAAGCTAGCCTGCGTCGCAGACGGACTTGACCGCCGGTAACATTACCGGCGGTCAAGTCCGTCTGCGACGCAGGCTAAATCGAAGCCAGCAGCAAGAAAACGACGAAAACCAAGAAAGCGAAGTACGAAACCTGGTCCCAAGCCGTTTAAGTTTACATTTACATCAATCAGGAGAGTTTTGGAAAACACATCTTGGTTTGAGTGCGACCACCACCAAAAATTTGGCACTTGCGAATTTTTTGCAAATTTTCCCTCGCCAAAAATTACAAAATTTTTTATGTAAACAAAATTGGCTGTAGTGCGACCCGTACCTAATTCGCAAGCAATACTGACACTATAAGCATAGAAACATAAAATCGCCTACATTCAAATGGAGAAATTCAATTTCCCTTGGTACGTGTAAACTTATTTTAATTTCCTTGGACGAGAAACATGGCAAGCGAAATATCGTATTGAAAAGTGAAGAGAAAAACAAATAATAATTCACTAGACACCTTTCCAGTATTTCAGCGCAGTCGAAAAGCCGTTAGATTTCGTACTATTTTAGCCTAAAAGAAGCTTTTGAAAATCGTTTGTTTGCTTACCGAGCTCAGCTTAGGGACTGAGAATTTCAATTCAAAGAGGCAGAGCTTATTCCTTCTAGTTTCGTTTCAACACATAGCTGATTGCATCGGATGTAAACAACAGATGATCAGTGTTAATTTACCAACGAAGGTGTTAAAAGCTTGGTCTATTGTAGTAGAAAAAAACTAACCGAAGGTATCTCTTGTCATAGAACATGTAAAGGTAAAGTAAAGGTAAGTTTTATTAATAAGCTTATAATTAAGCTCATAATATTTAGCAAAGCGCTCACATACACTGCGAGCTGCTTCACGAGCGGAACGGTGATAACAACTTAGCTTACTTACTTGATGGTGCTGTTTTGGCGTCATGTGATGTTATGACCACTTGAATCCACACTTTTTCTCCTGTCCGAAGGACTTTACTCTCTCTTTAACAGTAAAACGAAGTTTAAATATTTTTTAAGTCCACAAGACAGACGTCCACAAAAACGTTTTGTAGACGAACCTCGCGAGTAGCTGACGTGAGTCACATGACGACCGGCGTAAGCCGCAGAAAATGGCGCGAGAGCACAGTCTCGCCCCAATCCTCTCTCCTCCCCAGGCCCCAAGGAACTGCTAAATTACATCCCTGAGCCCTAAGACGGAGATTTAATTTTGCAAAACAGACAAGCGAACTGGAAAGAGGATACTCTAAAACCTCTCATAAATTTCTCTTTTTGGTTTTAAATTAATAAGTGGCTGATTTAGCGCCAATAACCAACTTTTCATGCGCGCTCATGCGCTGCTCTTCCCTGATATTTAAAAGAAAAAATAATAATCGCCCTTTTGATAAACCTTACATCAATATCTACAACTGACAGGAATAAGGCGCTGTTTTATTGAGCATAATGTACTTTTAAAGCAATTTAAAATATTCAAAGCAATCTGGTCACGTGACTGATGACGTCACGTACGAAACGAGTTCAAAAATGTGTTCTTCACATAAACATCTATCCACATGTAGATTTTGGTTGCTATACACCTTATGCTTTATGAGATATCGCAGAACAAAATTTCCACATATTTTTGCACCCGTGTATAGCCCCCTTAAATTTAAAATGCCAGATGTCACCTGGCCATTTCAAAATGCCCCATTTCAATATCTTGCTATCTAGATTGATTGCTTTTCAATTGATAGCGGCCTGTTCTCACAGTAAACAAAAACGCATTTTCGGGCGTGGTCACGTGACTAATGACGTCATCACACAAAGTTTGATATGAGAGTTATTTTATGGTAAGTGTTATTACCTTGTGGTGTTTCACCCTTCTGGGCCGCAAATTGACAAAGTTATTTGTCATTGAAAAATTTCCAGTTGCAAAGGACTCTGGGAAGGTTCTTATCATTATTATATATTACTTTTATAACAAGTGGAACCGGATAAGAGCAATATATAATTATTTATTATCAGCCATGACTATTAGATGGGGAATTTTACCTGCCAGAGTTTCAGCAAATGCTGCACACTAATGAAGCAAGAATCAAATTCAATATTTTGGGTTCTTTAATCAAATGGATTGATCGATTGACCGATAAATCAATTGATTGATTGATTGATTGGATCCATCAATCAATCAATCAATCAATCAATCAATCAATCAATCAATCAATCAATCAATCAATCAATCAATCAATCGCCTTACTGTTCATCCTCCATCAATCAAATACTGGTAGTCAATTAATCAGTCAGCCAATTAAACCATCAATCGATAAATTAATCAATCAATCAATCAATCAATCAATCAATCAATCAGCCAGCCAGCCAGCCAGTCAATCAATGAAATATTAAATAATAATAATAAAAACTCCAAACAATCAGACTAATCAGCCACTTAGGCTAATATGTACTGAGTACATACGTTTTTAGCACTATATTCCATTCCAGTTACATGTTGTCAAACTGTATTGGTCTTGAATTATTCACCTAACAACATCTCAATTGTTGGTTTTCATCAACATTACAAAAAACTGTTTGCTTGCATGAAAAACATCAGAAAATTAACAGGTAAAAGAGCAGGCAGAAAGAAACGTTTTTTACAAATTATAACTTTGTAGCGTTTTTCATAACCGAGTTATTGCCAAACTAATTTTCAGAAAATTACAGTGTTTAGTATGCAGCCGCCATCTTGGTGCCCTTCACTGGGGCACCAACATGGCCGCCATAAAATTGCACAAGAAGTAGAGTATATTCTACCGTCAATATCATTAGCTTTCACTTCAAATCTGTTTAGACACCACTTCTAAATTATTATCACGTCCAAAAATTTAAAAATTATATAAAAATATCCGTTTTTTGTGACAGTTCATTAACACGTTCATCCGGGATATCACAAATTTCAAATAGCTTTATTTCCAAAAGGAATCACTGGATCGATACCAAACTTTGCATAGAGATTAATGATTTCCATGTCTAGAAGATATAATAAGAATAGCTCTGTAGGATTAACAGTTTAGATTTTAGAATTTTGATGACGTCAGATGAAAACAAAGAATACAGCCACTTTTTTGGCTGGAACAAAGACTCATGAGTCCTGTTAATGCAACCAATGTACATTTCCAGTGAGGTAAGTGACAAAGGCAAATAAAAAGTGAATAAATTGTAGCTACTATACAGTTACAATGTACAATGACGTACATCAGTCATGTTTGCTGTACTGCAAACAGGAGTCCTTTGGGACTGAGATTGAATTAAATTATATCTGTCATGAAATCATTTAAAAGGTATCAGAACTGGTACCATAAATTTAACCTAGATGTACATGTACCCTGTTAACAGGACCCGACTCCACTAATACACTGTATGTCGAAGCTTTTAAGGCCTGTCAGTGGTCATATTAACAGCTTTCCACTGTAACTTGTACTTAGTCACAGTCATTATAATACTGAATTTAACCACTTAAGCCTACATAAAAGGTTTATATTTTAAGTTCTCAATTCTTTAGCCAGTTGCACAATCATTTCTGTCATCTTTATTTGTTTGTTTGTTTATTAATTTGCCACACAAAAAATATAAAAAAAATTACAATAATAATAGAAAAAAATAAATTAACTAATACAGAAAGTGGTGAGGGGGCCTATGAAGAAATCATAAGGTTTATCATTATATTAGGTCCCCTTGTTACATTACTTGTCTTTAAGACATTATGTTGGAAACATGGTATGATTAACGGACGTTAAATAGGTCTAATTTATTCTGGAAGTCACTTAATATAAACTGCATCATTGGTGGTTTACAGTACATATTGAATTGTAGGTAGTGCCTGATCAGAAGCTTATTGGCTTCCTGTCTGGTCTGATAGCAATGCAAAATTACACACCGAGGGCTATGAATGTAATATCCTGCAAAAAAACAAAGAGGGAATAAATTATTAATTAATGTTCTTGCAAGTTGGTTGTGTCCATACAACTATTAAATAGACCAGATTTTGATGACTTAATTTACAATGGTCATGTTTAGTCAAGTGTAACCATAGTTATGAAAACTATTGGCAGTACATTAAGGTAGAACCCGCTAACTTGAACTTGGTTAACTGGAACTCCCCGCTAACTCAAACTAATTTTACTTTCCTTGGCTCAAATTTACCCCGACAACTCAAACTCTATTTTTACGTTGATCGGTAAACCACAGAGTGTCAGAACATAGCTTATTGATAACAACGTGATAATGTATGGAAACATAATTCAAGCCCATATAGGGTATAGACATAGCAGGGTAATTATTTTCCGGAGTGATGCAGTTCAAAGACAACATCATTAACTTATAAAACAAACTACATGTAATTGTACCAAAAATGACTTGTGAATGAATAATAAAATCCCAATACCTTATTAACAGGATACTTGAAATTTAATACCAACCCCGCTAACTCAAACTATTTTTTGTTTCCCTTGGGGGTTTGAATTGTATATTTATATATTCCAGGGGCTTGTTTACACATGGAAAGAGGGGTACATGTATATAGCAGTGCAGTAATTTTATAGTGGCAAAATATATCTCCCAGCTCCCTTTTTGGGTTGTCCAAATGGCCAAGAGTGTTAGCCATAATTCACTTGGTGGTATGTTTTGCACAGTTACTTTGCACAGTCAGGGATCGTAGCACATTTATAGGTAAGGTAAAGTCTTCACAAGCCTAATGGCCCACAACTTCCGGAGCTTATCCGGTTTCTGTAGCATGAAGCGACTAGGATTATTGCTACTCCCATGGATGGGATGCTAGTCCATCACAGGTTACCCCCATTGCCGGTACCCATTTATACTCATGGGTAGAGAAAGGCACTGTGAGAGTAAAGTATCTTGCCCAAGAATACAATACAGTCACACCGGCCAGGGCTCGAACCCGGACCACTTGGTCCGGAGTCCAGCGCACTAACCATTAGGCCACCACGTCTCCCAGTGCATTTATATTTGGTTTGCCACAATTTGTTTTTGACAGAATATGCTAAGTTTGGCTGATGAACTAGGCACATGCAAAAATGTGTAGAATCTTAGCTAGATGAAAACATATAGCTCTGTGCAAGAATTAAGTACAGCGATTTCATCAAAAGTTGCACACAAATGATCTAGCAACTAAAATAATATCCAAGACAGTGCCACAGCATAGATAAAAATAGTTTTTAAGCGAGAGCAAACCCAGCAACAAAACCCAGCTCAAAACTGTCCAGCAACAAAAAAACACAGAGTCAAACATAATTTTTATCCCAATGTCAAGCAAAATACAGTAATTTTGAAGCTACAACTAGCATGGCATTTAACAACGCTGAATGGTCCAGACCATTCCAGCAACAAAAACAATTTTTAACCCAGTGACAAATCGATTTATTTTAGAACAGTCAAGCGAGAAAAATAATTTTGAACCCAGCGTGGGCGACACAATTCTCAGTAACTCTGTACAATCGGGCAACTAATATAATTTTCATGAAGGCATCACTGAAAGCAGACAAAAATAGCGACCATGCTATTGCATGCAGTAATAGTTTCCCGGCTCAGTAAAACTAAATTTAATCATTTCCCACAGTATCTGTCAAAACCAAACCAAACATACCTATATAGAACTGCTGATCATTCCCTCAACTTTATGTCTCGATAAAGAAGTCCAGTCCTTAAAAATGCTTAAACGGTAATGGCAGACCGATGTTTTCACGTACTCGACAAGCCCAAAACGTGTACGTGAGTTCCAGCGCCATGAATGGTACATCTCGCCAAAAGAAGTGCGCCAAAAGCCCTGGTCCTCCAGATTTGTACGCCAAGGTTTTCCACCGAATGAAACACTTACTGAATACTGGTAGCTCAGTCTATTTCCCTCGACAGCTGATGACTCGACTTGAGCAACCCAACATCAAAAGCAGTTTTGTTGGCTGTCCAAAAACACTACATGTACATGTGCATTTGCGAGCAAAACTCGAGCAAAACGGAGCAAAACAAATCAACCTGGGTAACCGCTGGTCAGCGCTAAGTACGTCATGTAAGATAACAATAGTGTCTCGTTCCACACCTCGACCCAGGCTTTCGAACCCAGGACCTGTCGGTTATTAAGGAAAAAGCAAATCTAATCTATGAATATAGCGGAGACTTTAGAAAAAAACTGTCAAATCATATAGGAAGGGGATAAGCCAAAACCTCTAATACGAGTTTGATTTTAGTTTTTACTTCAAAAACCACTGAACAGTTGAGCTTGGCAACATAGTATAATGCGTAGTCTGCTTATCATTAAAAGAAAAAATAATAATCGCACTTTTAACAAACCTTACTAAAATATTTACCATTTTTTAAAAAGAAATTGCTGTTTTATTGAGCATAATGTACTTTTAAAGCAATTTGAAATATTCAAAGCAATCTTATCACGTGACTGATGACGTCACGCTTATAAAATTTCCAAAACGTGTTCTTCACATAAACATCTATACACATGTAGATTTTGGTTGCTATGCTCCTTACCTTTTATGAGATATCGCAGAGCCAAGTTTCCACACATTTTTGCTCTTGTGTATAGCCCCCTTAAATTCAAAATGCCAGATGTAAACTGGCCATTTCAAAATGCCCCATATCAATATCTTGCTGACTATGTTGATTGCTTTTCAATGGATAGTGGCCTATTCTCACAGTAAACAAAAACGCATTTTCGGGCGTGGTCACGTGACTAATGACGTCATCACCCTAAGTTTGATATGAGAGTTATTTTATGGTAAGTGTTATTACCTTGTGGTGCTACACCCTTCTGGGCCTCAAATTGACAAAGTTATTTGGCATTGAAAAATTTTAAGTTGCAAAGGATTCTGGGAAGGTTCTTATTATAATTATATATTGCTCTTATAACAAGTGGTACCGGCTAAAAGTAATATATAATATAATAGATCACATGGAATCTTTATCCAAGTGAGAATGATGGTCTCGACCAAAATTAGCGAGAAACATGGGAAAAGCTTCTCAGTGGTCTGTATTGTGCAACTTTACTGTGTTACAGATTAAGACCCAGGGTACCAGAGGTTTGTTTTTCTCTCTTGTGCGACATCCTCTATCTATCTTTTGCCCAGAAAATGCACCACATGTACAAAATGTTAAACGGTATGGTGATCACCCGTTTCTTTGACATGGTTCTACCCCCACCAGTTGGAAATGTTGAGGAAAATGGAAGCCATTCCTGAGAAGAGGTCATGTATTGTACAGATATAGTTAGTTCAATTGGAACACCCAACCCCACAAAGTTGCGTCTTCAGATGGACAAGTCATTGAAAACGCAATTTAATCATCTGCCAACAATTTATTCATTCAACGGTGATTGTTAACATTTTAGTTTTATCACATATTGATAGTAACCCAGATGTGGCATATATCAGTGCCAATATTTTGGTAGACAAGTTCCGGGTCAAGTTTTCTGCTTTGGTAACTACTACTCAAGACAAAAATTATTTAACGCCAGGATTAAAACCTATATTACAACACAGTTCCTTGTTCCAACAACTTGTATAATTACTGTTATAATCCATCAAAATTTTTTCTTGCACGCGATTGGTCTAAACACGTCACGTGACGCAGCCAAAACTGGGGAATATCCGGGTGATATTCCCCAAGTGATATTACCCAGTTTGGAAAATTTGCGTTTCATGTTCACAGGTTCAGTTTTCATCTCAAATAAATTGCTAAATTAAATAAAACTGATTGTTTTGAACAGACTAGAAATATTTTTGAACGCCAACAGAATTATTTTGATGTTTAACAGCTTGGCCGACTGAGATCTTCCACGGCAAACAGAGCGGCCTTGTGAAAAAATATTTGAAGGATAATAACTACAATAGCCTCCATTTGGCTTCAAAAATATGTTCGGATATTTGTCCTTGGACATTATCTGTTCCGAGAAGCAAATAGATTTCCAAGAGTGAAGCTCAAGGAAAACTGTGAGCTTTGAGGAACAGATAATGTCCGCAAACAAATATCCATGCATATTTTCGCATCAAATGGTGGCTATTTTTATTTACATTAGGTGTGATATAGTCCCGGTGTCTAATGAAACAAAATCAAACTGAAAAATCAATTGAGCAAAATGAAATTTTGTGCAAGTTCGCTATTAAAGAATGTAACACAATTGAACCGAATCCAGTTTGATTTTGTTCATAATCGCAGTAATAATCAACCTATTTATCAAACGGAATAAACAGAAAAATGCCCCCAAAATATAGACCATTTTCACGGTAAGCAGGTAATTGAACATTCAATAATTTATGGTTAAATTGAGTTTTGAAATACATAAGTGATAAAATAAAGCAAAAAAATATCAAGCAAAAGAAAGAAAGCAAGTCACTGAAATAGTGAATAAAACGTTTTTAGGAAAAATGCTTTAGTTTTTTTAAAAGTATAGTGTTACTGCTAGAAAGTAATGATAATTATCATATAGCAGCATGTGCTTCATGGCTGCTCTTTCAAGTCACCCAATGAGATTAACAGCATTGCATAACAGTGTCTGTAAAAACAAAGAAGGGAAACGAAAATTAATATTGCAATCATTATCATCTAGATCATTATAACCATCAGTTCTAGTGAAGGATTTCAGTCACACTTGTTGTGAGCTGTAGCAGCTGCCCTCTGCATAAACAAAATTGAATAAACAAAATTGGTCAAAATTGGCTGTAGTGCGACCCGTACCTAAGATCTAAATAAATGCACTACATCAAAAGTTGATTTTCTACAATGAAATTGTCATGGCAATAGTGAATCGTAAATCATATCATCTACACTAGTGTAACCTCAGAATGTCAAAGGGTCCCTCTCAACCAGTGTGCATTGTCGCCATTGCGCGTATATATTGTTATGGCGGCCATTTTGGGGTGCAGCGAAAATGGCAGCTTGAAGTTAAAAAAACTACTTTTTGCTGGATTCTGACCTTGTTCTGGCCACAAAAAGCAGTTAGACAACCCAAGTTAGCACAATTTCGAAATCGGACTTGCTGCAAACAACACAGAGATCGATTTCCCCGGATGAAAACAATAACATGGGACCGCAAAGCACACTGATTGAGAGGGACCCTAATTTAAAATATCATAACCAAACTATAACCGAGTTAATTACAGTACTTTACGTTATTTGGAAATTTTAACCGGATTTTTTTAAAAATTTAGACCTACATGTATAGTTAACTTAATTAAGCAGGTAAACTTAAGCTTAAATCTTATTTACTTTCAATTTTCCATCGATGTATGATGAGGATGAATTATGAACATCGATCAGGTTTCGTTAAATTTCCATCAATAAGAGTTGCTTGATGCTTGTTCAGTTGTTGTAGCACCCATGAAGCGACAATTATACACAAATAAATTGAACCAGTTGCGACGCGAAACGACGTCTGTTTTCTCAGGCTAGTTAATTCAATGCCAGTGGGAAAATATTCATTGATCTACCAGTACGGTCTCGCCGGGATTTTCGTTTTCACAGCGAAGATATATAAATATTAGTTATCCCCATGATGCCAAAAAATGTTTAAAGCATCTGTTTGTTGGCATTGTAATGCTACAGATCGTTTGAGGTAATTTTAGACAAAGCGAAAGCAGTTTCTTGGGTGAATATCTCCGTGAAAAAGTAATCGTTTCAATTGATTGAAGTTGATCGATAAAGACACTTTATAACGCCGATAGAAATGAAAACAAACTCATTCTTCTTTCGAGAAGTAAGCTTAAGTCTTAACTGTCGACTAACTTTTTGACCGGTACTGTACAATAGGTAAGGTCATGGTAAGGTTAATTATCATAAAGTTATCACTTAGTAGGAACGACCAAACTTACCAAACTTAATAGCTGAGGTTGACTTCAATTGACTTCCTTTCCGCTATGAGGGGTGAAGTCCGCCAAAATGATGCTTTATAAATTATGTTATGATGCTCCAAATTGTGTTCTGTATCAACTCTAACTTTTGATGGGAACCACCAAATTCTGATATCCCAACTTTTGTTATGCTGTTCTAACTTATATTGTGCTGCCCATCTTCGGTTATGCTTTCTCAACTTCTGTTATGTTGTCCTAACTTCTGTCCCTACTTTTACTGTGCTGTCCTAACTTCTGTTATGTTGTCTCAACTTCTGTTATGTCCTAACTTTTATTATGCTGTCCTTACTTCTGTTCTGGCGCTCGGGTGACCGAGGGAAACCTGGGACAAAGGAAGTCACACATAATTTATGAAAAATTATTCGTATCGTTTCCCGCGCTGCTGTAATGCATTCACCATCAAACATGGCTGCCGACAGTGGTGAAGTTTCTGATTAGATCGATGCCTATCTTTGTTGGAGGAAGTTAAGGATTTGTTGAGTAATCGTTCGCCAGCGACTGAACAACGGGAAGATGCTCAATCGAAACAACAGCAGGAGCAACAGCAAGGGACATCATCTGATCGAAATGCAGCAGTTTTAAGGAATTTTCGTTCGATGTTTTCACGACCTTCCACTTCGGTTTCAACTCATCCCCCCCCCCCCCCCCCCGGGCATTTGTCGGGCATTTGTCATTTTTTTGTCAGAAGGTTGAAAATGCCCCACGGTGGGGTCAGCTTACATGCACAAAATCCCCACGGTGGAGCTTCAGGAGCAGTGCAAATGCCCGACCCACGGGACAAGTTCAAAAACTTTTTTGAGAGGATCGAGGAATTTAAAAATCTAAATTCCAAGCAAAACTATTAACGATGGACACTATAAATGTTCACAAATACATAGCTCTTTATTTATACCTGTAATCATGATTTTTGGAACATTTTTTCATTACAACTGCAACACGAAGCTTCGTTCCGCCATCTCTGACATCTTTGGTTCGCACGTGGAAAGCAATGGTGCAAATGTTTGCACATGTGGGGTGGGGGTGGGGCTACGGTACACTTGAAAAGTGCGGTACTCAAACGAGGTTTAATATCAACTCAGTTTTTATATTTTTCTATCGGGGGCAATCAGGAAATTTTAAATAAACAACAAAACGTGTATGTCTTTTAAAATACGAAAGATCGCGTTGCCTTTGACAATGCCCCACCCCCGGGCTGCCCGGTTATAGCAAATGCCCCACCCTAGGAATGGAAAAGTTGTAAAATGCCCGACAAATGCCCGGGGGGGGGGGGGGGGATGGTCGGGCTTGGAATTGACGGAGCCATTACACGGTGCCGTTCTTAAGAGATTCAGCTGGATTAGGCCAGGCTTTGGCTTATATTCAGCCCATGCAAGTCGACTTAGATATGGGACTCATGCAACTTGAGGTGATTTCTTTTAAAATCAATGTGACTTTGTTTGATAATCTCAGGGAAACAATGTCCAGGCAGGATGTTAATATTCCCTTGCCTCTATTATGTTTATCACATGCCCGCAGGGGGGGGGGGGGGGGTACTCAACCCAAGTTTGAGCAGGGGTGTGCCGCCCAGGCTGTCAAACCCTGACACTGTTTATGACATGAATTTAATATGAAGACTATAGGTAAGTGTTTATTTGAGCATTTGATTCCTGACAGTGATCTGTGGTCGACATTGATATTGTTTTTGTCAGATGCGAGGTTGGACGGCAGCCGGGCCTGCAAAAAATGTCGGTAAAATATTTCCTGGTAACTGAAGTGTACCCAAGTACCCTGTCTATGACAGCATCAAGTCAATTAAAACCCATACCCTGTTTATGAATCTAGGTCGAAAACCCATACCCTATTGTGGCGGCACATCCCCGTATCGGCTATATAGCCTATACGGGGATGTGCCGCCCAATAGGGTATGGGTTTTCGACCTAGATTCATAAACAGGGTATGGGTTTTAATTGACTCGATGCTGCCATAGACAGGGTACTTGGGTACACTTCAGTTACCAGGAAATATTTTACCCGACATTTTCTGCAGGCCCGGCTGCCGTCCAACCTCGCATCTGACAAAAACAATATCAATGTCGACCACAGATCACTGTCAGGAATCAAATGCTCAAATAAACACTTACCTATAGTCTTCATATTAAATTCATGTCATAAAACAGGGTAGGGGAAGGGCAAAATTGTTGTCATAAACAGTGTCAGGGTTTGACAGCCTGGGCGGCACACCCCTGCTCAAACTTGGGTTGAACTCTTAAAACTATTTCATCTTTTAAATTTCACTTAAAATCAAAATTAATGGAGGAGTTTTTAACATAGATTAATTAGGAGTAATTTATTTTATCCGAGTTTTTATCATTGTAATTTTTATCATAGTAATTTTTTTATCATAATTTTAAATTGTAATTTGTACTGTAATTTTATTGTCACTGAAAAGCCCCGTGAGGGGAGTGTCAAATTAAAGTATTGTATAGTATAGTACCCCCCCCCCCCCCCCCCCCCCCCCCCCGGGCATGTGATAAACATAATAGAGGCAAGGGAATATTAACATCCTGCCTGGACATTGTTTCCCTGAGATTATCAAACAAAGTCACATTGATTTTAAAAGAAATCACCTCAAGTTGCATGAGTCCCATATCTAAGTCGACTTGCATGGGCCGAATATAAGCCAAAGCCTGGCCTAATCCAGCTGAATCTCTTAAGAACGGCACCGTGTAACCACTAGCTACTTGGAGGTTGAAACCGAAGTGGAAGGTCGTGAAAACATCGAACGAAAATTCCTTAAAACTGCTGCATTTCGATCAGATGATGTCCCTTGCTGTTGCTCCTGCTGTTGTTTCGATTGAGCATCTTCCCGTTGTTCAGTCGCTGGCGAACGATTACTCAACAAATCCTTAACTTCCTCCAACAAAGATAGGCATCGATCAGAAACTTCACCACTGTCGGCAGCCATGTTTGATTGTGAATGCATTACTGCAGCGCGAGAAACGATACGAATAATTTTTCATAAATTATGTGTGACTTCCTTTGTCCCAGGTTTCCCTCGGTCACCCGAGCGCCAGAACAGAAGTAAGGACAGCATAATAAAAGTTAGGACATAACAGAAGTTGAGACAACATAACAGAAGTTAGGACAGCACAGTAAAAGTAGGGACAGAAGTTAGGACAACATAACAGAAGTTGAGAAAGCATAACCGAAGATGGGCAGCACAATATAAGTTAGAACAGCATAACAAAAGTTGGGATATCAGAATTTGGTGGTTCCCATCAAAAGTTAGAGTTGATACAGAACACAATTTGGAGCATCATAACATAATTTGTAAAGCATCATTTTGGCGGACTTCACCCCTCATATTCCGCACCGTCGCTCGGCTTTTTTTAAAAGCTCCTCAAAAGTGAGCACTGGTATAATATCAAACAAACAGGTAATGATTAATACGAAGCAAGAAAAGGTCTAAAAACCTTTGTAGCTAACAGAAGTAAGCTTATAAGCTAAGCTTACGTGAGCTCAACTCCGTTAAAATGTCGTAAAAGGTCGATAATCAGAAGGAATAAAATATAGCACTTAGCTGTTTCTTTCGACAGATGGACTCGACTTCCAGAGTAATGTAGCCAGAAATGTTGTCTTGTCAACTGTCCAAGAACGTTTTAGCCGCCACTCTTGGGTACAAAGCACGAAGAAAAACAATGAGCAAAGATTTTGCAAACCACTTTCTCCTTCGCTAAACCACGTCAAATCTCCGTCATATCAAGCTGACGTAATTTCTGTGTCGCCGCGAAAATAAATAGCCTCGCTTTGGTTCCCAAATCGTGAGAGACTGGGTCGAATAGGAAAATACATCTATCTTTGCCATGAAGGAGGCAAAATGGAGAGAAACCGTCAACGTCAGTAGAAAGAGCATATATTCAAACCTTGTACCCAAGTTTAATTTTAACTTTAACTTTAAAAATAACTCAGCGTAGGCATTCTCAATGACAAACTGCTCTGCTTTCCTGCTTAAATTTTAAAGAAAAAAATTATAGTGGCCTTTTTCAAAAACTGTACTTAAATATCTTCCACAATTGGGGAATAAATTGCTGTTTCATTAGCATAATATACTTTTAAAGCAATTTGAATTATTCAAAGCAATCTGGTCACGTGACCTATGACGTCACGATAACGAAGTTGCTAAAACGTGTCCTTCTCATCAACATCTATCCACATGTAAATTTGTGTTACTATGCGCCTTACATTCGATGAGATATTGGCTGTTACCCAGTCTCTCTCTTTTTTCCTCTCTTGTATAGCCCCCTTAAATTTCAAATGCCCGAGGTCTAATGGCCATTTCAAAATGCCCCATATCAATGTCTTTCTGATTACATTGATTGCTTTTCAATTGATAGAAGCCTGTTGTCACAGTAAACAAAAACGCATTTTCGGGCGTGGTCACGTGACTAATGACGTCATCACACTAAGTTTGATATGAGAGTTATTTTACGGTAAGTGCTATTACCTTGTGGTGCTTCACCCTTCTGGGCCTCCAATTTACAAAGTTATTTGGCATTGAAAAATTTCCAGTTGCAAAGGACTCTGGGAAGGTTCTTATCATTATTATATATTACTTTTATAATTAATACGGCTGGGTATTTTTACGTCGAGTCAGTTTTTATTTTTTCGAGTCTTTAGGCGAGAAAAAATAAACATTAACGAGTAAAAGTGCCGATTGTAAACTTTCTTCGCGCCCGACTAACTCTACCCCTCGGTCTCCGAGGATGACGAAACACCTAACACGAAATAAAATGATAACCAATGATTTAATTATTTTTAGAAATTATCAACAGCGCGAGCTTAGGAAAACATAAATTTTAATTGGCTAAATTTGTTTAACTGTTTTCTTTTTCTCTGTCGTACGTTTTACGTACGTTGTTATTAAATACGAAACAAACTGCTATAGTTTTCTCTGTCGTTGCGGCAAGTTGCGGTCTAGATGCTGGTCTAGTGCTGGTATAGATGGGAGAATATTGACCGCGATCAATATCCGTTTTACCAAATAAAATTGATGGATTCGGTAGCGTCCAGACCCCAAGGAGCCTCGGCCATATAATAATTGCTCTCTGTGGACAGGGCTGAATAACGTCTGCGCATGCCCCAAGCGCTTGCCAGGAAACCATAGCAACAACATAGGTAAAATGGCGTGATTTTCAAAAATACGAAACACTGCAAAGGTTTTCGCCAAAGAATAAGAGTTTGCCTGTAAACTTAAGCTTTAAAATCTTGCAGTGGATCCGCCTGTTACTGAGTGAAAACATATCTTTTGAACACCAGGGTTTTTTTTCTGAACACTCACTGAAAAATAGCTACGAAGCGCCCCACGATGTGAGAGTCCGCGAAAATGCAGAAACGAAGCAGTAATGATATACTCAAGTTTTCTCGTATTCCACGGCATTTCATGGGGAAAAATCTTCGATGTAAACTTTGAAGTGTTCAAATTATTATTTGCGAAAGTAGGAAAAGGAAATATTCCCGTTTTGTAGCGGAAATAAAAGACATTTTATCTCTCCTTGTCGTCGTGTTTCAAAACCACACAACAACACGTTCGCGCCAAAAATTTGCTGTTGCTGTCATGAAATCCCGCACATGCGCAGACGTTATTCAGCCCTGTCCTGTCTGTGTGGTTGTTTTTCTGACTTTGAAGGTGAATTTATTTTTCGATTGCTGTGTCACCCCTTCCTAGAGACCCAAGACCAAACACCCCATCATGGGAGGGGAAACAGGGATCTAGCACACTAGTACTCATTCTACTTGTCAGCGTTCTCGTCGATCCTCCGTTCATGAAAAACAAGTCCACTCCTGATTTTTTGTGTTTACCTGGCGGCGACGACCAGCCGCTGACCGAGGAGACAGTTGCGAACAGACTGGGCTCTAGTGGATTCAATGGCGTCGTACGATCGTGGTTTGTGTTTGTAGCTCGATCACTTTATTGACTGTAGAGGTAAGAACAACTTTATAATGGCGTAGAGGAATCGTAGTGTACACTTTGAAAATATTATGGATGCGTTGTTATGCATAAACTGTCGCCCCCGGACAGTTGGATGGTTTTTGTTTACAAACGGGTAAAGTTTTATGGCTCCTGTAAATGTAAGATATTAAGTACGGGACATCACAACCTACATGTAATTAAATAGCCGCCGAATCCCTTTCATGTTTATATTTGGTATTTATTTTGTTGGGCAGGTATATTTTGCAGGTTGAGACTACTTTTAGAAACATTACAGACTCGGTTAGGCAGAGAATGACGCCACGGTTAGCCAAATTCCCCACCCCCTACACCCGGGCAACTCCCATGACAAATTCAGCCCTTGTGGCATAGTCTTGTCCGGGGTAGGGGGTGGGGATAATTCTAATTGCGCAAGGAATTATGGGTTGAAAATTGGCGTCGAATCACAAGGGCCGACATGCCCCAGTTAGCGAACTTCTTTGCTGGAAAATCCCTCCCATGTGTAAGCGATTGTTTGGAGGAACCTTATTTGTCCAAGTTATAAAACCTGTATTTAAAAAAAAACGCAAGAGAGGAGCGTTGAAAGCTAAAGAAACACTGTCAAGAAATAAAAACAATGGGAGAGATGGCTGACCTTCGTATGCATACGAGTCCACGTCGATCTATTTTGTAAGACGTAATAAATATTTCTGTCTTCTTGTGAAACAGTGCAGTTTGTTTTTAAGTGTCCCGGGGGTGGGGAATAGGACGCCAAGTGAAGAAAAAATGTCAAATCCCCGGGGTGTGCCGGTGGGGGGGGGGGGGGGGGGGGAGAATTGAACCAGGCATAAGTGTTGGGGTTTGGGTTAGCAGTTGACCTGCAACCTGCAACCTGCAAAATATCCCTGCCATTTATTGTTACTCAATTGTCTCTGTACAGTGAATCGGGAGTGAAGTACGGTATTTATCAAATAAAGAAGCCAATGCCATTGATTATACTGTCCTAAAACATGACGGGAATTTGAGAAAACATTAGAGAAATATAGAAAACATGAGCCGCAGGCAAGTGTTTTCTATATTTCTCAAGTGTTCTCAAATAACCGGAGTGTTTAAATTAATATTAATGCATAATAAGTAATGCTGATGTCAGTGATAGACCCAGCCAACATTGGTTGCTGAACCTGGTTTGCCCTTGATTTAATCGTGCGACCAGAAGGAGGGAGGTCTTTTGCAGTATCAACTGCACGTTTCTAGAATAGTATTCCAATTAACAATAATTATTAGATTATGAGCTCAAGATTTCTATGATGTGATAGTTGATGAGGCCGTAGGCCGAATCAACTATCACATCATAGAAATTGAGAGCGAATAATCTAATTGTTTTAGTAAAAATTATAACAATTGTATTGTAATAACTCTAAATCCTCTTCCAAAACTTCGGAGAAACGAGAAGAAACCGCAATTTTGTAGACGACCTCCAGCCACTGCACACTAATGGCTGATAGTGTACGAGTAGCTCAGCCAATCAGATTGTCTCATTTGCATTAGTATACTAGTAGATTTTTACTAATAAACATTAGAAGTCTACAGAGTTTATGCAGCTTTAAGAATTAAGCAATGTTCAAGTATTTTATAAACGTCACCTATAAGAATTTAGTAAAAATCTACTAGTATACTAATGCAAATGAGACAATCTGATTGGCTGAGCTACTCGTATACTATCAGCCATTAGTGTGCAGTGGCTGGAGGTCGTGTACAAAATTGCGGTTTCTTCTCTTTTCTCCGACGTTTTGTAGGAGGATTTTTAGTTATTACTAGACAATTGTTATGATTTTTACTTAAATAGATCATTTTACTCTTTAATTAATTTATTATTTCAACATTTTAATAGACCTATAGTCACATATAGTCTTTAATAGTTAAATTATATTATTTGTAATATTGTAATTAATTCTAATTTTAATTCTAGTTCTTTTATAATTCAAATTTTCACTGTAAATATTTTCAGAGTCTTTATATTTTGTTATCATTTGTTGGAGGGCCACTGGTTTTTCAGTTGTATACTGTCATGTGTTAAACCCTCATTAAATAAAGTTGATTATTATTATAATATTCAACTTTCATGCGCTGTGCAAATTGGAATATTTTGATTGGTTGTTTTGCACCACGTGACTTTCCATTATGACTCAACAACACGGCAAACCTATACGTTATAGAGTATAATGCATACTTTTTAATGCACAGATGGTCCCCACAGTTATGAAAAAGCAAATCATTTAGTACAGGAGAGTGCTAATTAATCTAGCTAAATTAATATTCCTTGCTGTGTTTCAGTTATTATTTTTTCGCAATTGACAGTGCCCCACATTTCATTCACAAAATTCCACTCTGATATGATTGTAAAGTTCAACATGTCAAACAGAAACATAATTTTTGTTCTTGGACTGTTCAAGTGAAAAAGCTAAATTTAAAGTGCTACTATGACGGAAATTAAGCATTTTCTTTTCCTTTTTTGTAGACAATTTCATTATTTTATTTCAATTTCATATGCACGTAATGTGATCATGCTAATTTTGTATACATTTTGGATGCAGAACCTAGTAACAATAAACTGTATCTAAACATGAATGAAGAGTAGAGCCCTAATGGACCTTATGATTTTGCTTGACTCAGATACATTAGTAAACATAATAATACAAGGTACATGAAGCGGGAAGTTCAGACCCCCCTGTCACCCCACTACATAGTCCACGTTGCCTGGGTGCCTAAGGGCAATGACCCGGCCACAGCTCAAACCCAGACCATTAAGGTTTGATCTGGCGTAAAAAAAAATTGACTTGAAATCAATTTTTGCACAAACATGAAAACGAGGCTTGCGAGGATAGGTCTTAAATTTGAAAGAGCCTTAACTTTGTAGCCGTTAAACATATTTTTGCAGTGCTTGGTAATGTACTGTAGTAGCATCAATTGCTTTGAAAACCTTGCCAGACAAATCAAAGGCTCCCATGGCTCAAAGGCTCAGGAATGTAATTGATATTAATGGCATTCATTGAATGCAGTTGTTGGGCCTTCCCTGTGAAAACCCTTCCAGGAGGCTCGAGAAATCAGGATTCCACTGTATATATATTGGGCAACATCCCAAATCTGACAAAAGGGAATTATTTTGAAGCTTAAATGCCTAGGTATAGGTTCTACTATTGCATACCAAAACACAATAACTTTGAAATAATTATTGATTAGTATTATTTTAAATTTCTGGTTTGACTCTGGTATTTATGCAAGCACCTATCAATGTTAAGCCCGAGGGGAAGGGGAGGGGGGAGGCTGGGCGTATAGGAGGCAGTTGACCTCCAGTGCTGTCTCTGCCCTTTGGAATTTGACTTAGAGTCTTGCCAATCAATTATTCATAAATACACAACCAAGTATACTCAAGGGATATAATTTGCCTAAATAAACACAAGCCTCAGATGAAGCCTGCTTTCCTACACGGAAACTATGAACAAACTTAAGGTCTACACAATAACAGACAAAAAGGTTTTGCAGCCAAAATATTTATTCAAATAAACATTTTATTTGTTTTCGGTTCAAAGCTGATTAAGCTATCGATTGATCGATCGATCGACCTTTGTATGCCAAATTATGAAAGTTTAAGTTATATTGGAACTGGAATCAAAAGATCAGTTAAACAATAATTTTTGTTATAAATCAACATTAATTTTATTTTAGAAATAACATTTACCATACTGGGGCGCTTCCTTTCCTACATGTAACCCGGCGTAACTAATCGAACCAAATCGAACATTCGATCAATCGAACTAAATCGAACTTAATCGAACCCAATCGCGTGATTAGTTTCGATTAAGTTTGGTAATCGAACAGAATCGATCTCTCACAAAAAATTGGAGTAATCGAACGGAATCTAACGTTTGATTAGGTTCGATTGAGTTCGATTAGGTTCGATTGAGTTCGATTAGGTTCGATGGCACGGTGATTGCAAAAATGGTCGACGTTGGATTGCATTCGATTGAAAATGGAAGTGCGATGTTTTTCGAGTTAAGACCAGTTAAGGCCCGTTCCAGCTCATTTGTATGGCAAAGACTCAGCTCTCTTAATGCTCTCTCTGGAAGGACTGGATATGAAATGTATTCCGTATCGGACGTAGATTTCTTGCATTTATTGTAAAGCCGGGCCCAGCTGTTTGATTATTATAAAACGCTGTTGTATGCAAGGTATGCCGTTTGAGATAACAGATGTCATATTTGTCCCCTGGATTTGTGCTGGTCCAGAAGCTACTGTAGCTTCTACAAAGCCACAAAATGTGTTTAGCAGAGATACAGCTGTTCACCTGGTACAAAGGCTACATTTCTTGCAGCAGTTCGATCGAGCCATGAATGTTTGTTTCCGCCTTTGGTCGTTCTGTGACGTTCGCACCATATGATTTACATGTGAATGTAAGAATATATCTTAGTATTGTTTTTGGCTTTGTTTCAGTTCACTACATTTTGCTCGGCCAGTTATATTTAATAGAGTAGGCTGATACACACTGTATATTGTAAAGTAATAAATCATAAAATGGAACTACAACTATTGTATGGAACTACAGTGAAGCCGGTGACATTAATTTTCTCTGTGTCCATTGAACTTAATTCGAAGTTGTTGATTGTGTTCGACTGAGTTCCATTGGGTTCGATTGGGTTCGATTAGGTTCAGAAATCGAACGTAATCAAACTCTCACACAATTTTTTTGGTTCGATTACCGAACTAATCGAACTAAATCGTTCGATTAAGTTCGATTAAGTTCGATTAAGTTCGATTACCGAACGGTTCGATTAGTTACGCCGGGATGTAAGTCTTGAAAATCCATTTGAAATTCCTTGAGAATCAAAGGGCTCCAAACACCAAACTTCAATGTCCTCTTTTTTGGCGATCCAGCAGTGTAGTTTGCCTAAAATAATAGCTCTGCTGGAACCGTCCTGTTATTCCCGGTGCTTCAATCTGTTCAATGAAGTCGTATAAACCCCTTGATTCATCGGTCGGGCATGTGCTTCGAGATCGATGTCAATTCGTGAAAGAAATAATTTCAATCCTCCAGTAGCATTTCTCAAACCGAGGAATGAAGGAATCGCAGAATTTAACCGTTTGTTAGCATTGGAACTCCTAAAGTAAAAGGTCTATCTTTTAAATGTGTAAGACGAGAGAAATACCGTCCTGAAAATAGAAGCAATCCTCCATTTTGTTTTGCTGTGCGGTCGGGTAAAAAGACCCTTTCTACCACCCCCTAATGCGCCTACCAAATATTTGCGCCCGCAACATTTGGTAGTGGTGCGATTTCCCAGGCTTCTGCAATGGTCCGCGGAATTACCAAGAAAAGTTACCATAAACTAGTTAACAATTTTCGCCAACCATCCCGAAAGCTCATCCATTTGCATTCCGAGCTAAAAATTGCTGGGCGGCCACTTTCATCAATAAGGTGTATAAATAAATTGACTTTGTTTAACGAAGGTGACACTTAGCAGTCTTATGACTAACAAACCCGTGGCCCTCGGATTTCAGATCGAATTGGAATGTAGAAATGTTGTTTTTTGTTGACGGAGGAAAACCTGAGTACCCGGAGAAAACCCTTGGAGCAAGGATGGGAACCAACAACAAAATCAACCCACATATGGCTCCTGGCTGGAATCGAACCCAGGCCATGTGCCATCCCTGCTCCTCCCCGCCATGCTAACCATTAGGCCACCACGTCCACCATATTCACTTGAATAGAAAGGATTTATTTAACAATTATTCGCCGAAGGCGAAGTGAATATTCACAATATTCACTGAGCCTGAGGCGAATAATTGTTTTAGTATAATTTTCAGAGGTGAATAATCAAGAACTACAAAATTACGAGCTAAAACATGAAAAACAACACACGCAAGTACTCGCCATATTACCGTAGTTACATCGTTTACACATCAAATTAAGCAGCAAAATACACAAAAGAACACTATTCATCAGGTACCTTCGTTTGATCGTTGTTGATTTCATGAGCAGCTGTAGTTATCGTTCGAAATAAGTAGCTTAGGTCTGAAGAGAAGCAAATTTATGTCACTCCATCCGACACAAACACGGCCGACTTGGTTGGCCACACAAAATCGTTGACAAGTTTACGAGTTTTAAATGCGTTAAAATCATTTCTTGGAAATATTTACCGTCCAAACGTCTTGGTAGTCATTTACCTAGGTTGCCAATGCTTTGAATACCCCGTACTTGGAGTGATGTCTTTAGAATAAACGAAAATTTCATTCAAAAGCGAGTCGCCATCTTTACTTGCCGGTACAAGAAATGTGGCTTAGCATAGCAGCCACGCCTTGAAAATTATACTAATATATATTTTACTTTGTCATCCTTAATGGCGAACATATTGTATTGTATGTGAGAATTTCATACCCAGAGATCTTTGCATTAATCACGGCCGCCATCTTGGATAGATTATGCGAATAGGATTCCCATAAATCGCTTGCAAATGCCCCACATTCCTACAGACAGGAATAAATTAATTCCCCAACCCTACAAAATACAATTGTACGTCCCAATCGTGTCTACACAGCCTCATACAAATAGCTGCACAAGCAATTAGAGCCCTGCGCGACATAATCACAATTGTATAATATATTTTACAACATTTGAGTGACTTGTTTTGTAAGATCATTAACATAATGTTACTTTTCTTTTGTGTTTTAAGGTCTAAGGCGTACTTATGATTCCTGGGAGAAGATGTATTGCGAAAATTATTTCCTTAGGTGAGAAAACTTCACTGCGAAAGGAAGTCTAAAGAAACATAAAATCATGCACCCAGGAGAGAAGCCGTTTGGATGCAACCAGTGTGGCAAGTGCTTTAGTAACAAAGGAATCCTAAAGCAACATGAAATAATTCACACAGGGGAAAGGCCTTATGAGTGCAACCAGTGTGGTAAGTGCTTTAGCCGCAAAAGAAATCTAAACAGACATAAACAAATGCACACAGGCACACAGCCTTTTGAGTGTGACTGGTGTAGGAAATGCTTTAGCCTCAGAGGAGATCTAAACAAACATATAAGAATTCACACAGGCGAGAAGCCTTTTGAATGTAGCCAGTGTGGGAAGTGTTTTAGTGATGCAGCGAATCTAAAGCAACATAAAAGAATACACACCGGTGAGAAACCTTTTGAATGCAACCAGTGTGGCAAGTGTTTTAATCAGGCAACAACTCTAAAGCAACATAAAAGAACACACACTGGTGAAAAGCCGTTTGATTGTAGCCAGTGTGGGAAGTGCTTTAGCCGCAAAGGAGATCTAAAGCGACATAAAATAACACACACAGGAGAGAAACGTTTTGAATGCAACCAGTGTGGCAAGTGCTTTAGACGGCCAGAACACCTAAAGGGACATACAGCAACACATGATGCAAAGAAGCCATGCACGGAAGAGGAGCATGACAATTGCTTCAGTATCTGTGAACTGTTAAGCAACATTAAAGAAATCAAACAGGAATGAAGCCCTTATTTACGCCATGTGTACCTTGTGGCGAGTGTTTTAGTGGAACACGAAAACCGCAGAATGCATTTGTGAGTGTGCTAAACAGTAGCAGTAGAGAAATATGGTCACATGGTATACATGTCATGTTACCAATCGGGTAAAAGTACTAATACATTGTCTGTACATCTGCTTTTTTAAGAGACATGAAATATTATGAGCTAACATGCCGTAAATAAAATGAAAATTTATTTAGCTACCAAACAAGACACACTCTGTGTGTCGTACTCCAATCAGGGGAATAAGTACCAGTTGATGGCGAAATCCCGCCTCCGAGATGGGACTGACTCAACGGTCGTCGTTGCTTAGCAACATGATGTATCCTTATGCGCTATGCTGGCGCGATTGCTTTCGGAGTACTCGTGAGTGCTCGTGCTAGTATTTGCTTGGATAATAAGAATCGGAAACTCTTGGAGTGTTTCAACGAAGATTTGTAAAAAACGGCAGCTGTTCCCCCGACTGACTGTGTCGTCCTCTGTGGTAAAGCATATACCAGGCTCTACTGCATCTCAAACGTTCACAGGTTTTACAGATTGAAAGCGAACGTCGAATGTCAGTAATTGCTAGTTTTACAGAGCGGACACTTGAACCATATGGCTTTATTTTTACTTATTGTTTTACTTTTCTAAATTGTATTTTCTGCCTTTTTTATAACTAGCCAATCACAGACCTGATTCGAAGCAACGACCGCCCGATACATTTTTCAACTTCTTTTCCGCGTTTTTATCAAAATAAGACTACAGCGATGGTACTTTGATAAAAATGCGGAAAAGAAGTTCAAAAATGTATCGGGCGGTCGTTGCTTCGAATCACGGCTGTGATTGGCTAGTGTTTGGCTTTTAAAAAAAGTAGAAAATAAGCTAAAAATAAGTAAAATAAAGCCATAGCGTTCATGGTTCGAGTGTCCGCTCTGTAATTACAAAGGTTGTGTCATATTCAGCATATATTGTCCACTATGAAGTATTTATTAACGAAACGGCAATTGTCAAGTGTCCGTTGCCGTTTCAAAGCGTTCGATTTAGAGCGGTCGGGGGAAAAAGCGGACTGCAAAAATGGATCCCTAGGGTTAGGGTTAGCGCCCTAACGCTAACCGACCGTTTTTTTTGTTCAGTCACGTTTCCATTTTTGCAGTCTGCAGTCTGTATTTTTCCCCGACTGGATTTAGAGAGGTGGCATAAAGAGACTGTTTTGTGCTGTACCTGAAGTACGACAGGGTGTCTGTTTTAGAAAAGTGTGCGTCTTTAGGCCAACATATTGACAATCGTACGATTATCATGCAGTTTCTTTATGTAAAATGATGATGTTATCTGTTTAAAATTTAACGTCCAGTTTTGTTTAGTCGTTTAGTTGTAAAATTGCATTTCGGGATAGTTTCTGTCAATTGCATTACTTTGTGAACATCGACGAACTTTTTCAAGGAAAAAAATACGAAAATAAAGAAGTTGAGAATTGTCTTGTATGTTGTGGGTCTGTTGTTAGACCCTGGGAACGAGGGTGCGGTTCTAGCCTGCGCACTGAGCTAGCAATCTTGTTGTTGCCGCGAAAGCGAGCGGCGAAGCTGCGAGAGTCTGGGGCAGGAGGGGTGAAAGGTATTGTCTGCTCATTTTGCGCACTCCGCTGACAATTGCAAAGAGTGAGAGGTCTTTTCTCCCGCGGCTTCGCCACTCATTTAACCCTATTCAGACCGGGGGGGTGGGGAGCTACACGCCGCGACTTTGATCGTTACCATGGCAACCATATTTTGACAGTCATGTTTTTCCAAATTTGGAATTTTCGTGTTGTTTTGTTAAGAAAATCACTTTCTGGCAAAAAGTTTTACCTTTTTGATCATTTTAGCATTCTTTTATTGTTTTTTATTACTTTTGAGTCATTTTGGGTGGTTTTCTCACGGTTTTTAAAAATAAAAAATCCAAGATGGCGGCTGTTCGGAAATCATGACGTAATATCTACGTCACAGGACGACATAATCACGTGATTTATACGTAAATATATACATTTGTGGACGTACTATACACGCACCAAGCTTCGTTGTGCTAGCCTTGATAATCTCGGAGTAACGGAGGGGAAGGAGGTGGGGGGGGGGGGGGGGACGGAATCAGCCGCCCCCCTTGGTCTGAAAAGACCAAAAAAAGCCCGGTCTGAATAATAGGGTTAATTTGCCCGCTCCACTGAAAAATGTTTACCTCGTGCGAACAATACCACCAGCTACGCAGGCTAGTGTAGATCTGAAAAGGACTGTTGTTGGGGACTGACTTTTCGACAAACATAAGTCATCTTCCGAGTCAAGTGAAATATGTGTCCACTGGTTAGATCGTATTTTATGACATTTTAAAGCGATAAAGGCCGATGATATTCGGTCGAAACGTCTTGATTTAGTTTTTATGAACGTTGTACAGAACATTTTACATTATTCAGTGTCAGACACTGAATGTTCCGCCATGTTGTAAATATTGATGAGGAATGTGACCTAGCTCCGGTCTCCCTCGGAAATCCGGCGCCATCTTGGATACATTATTTGGCAGAGGCTCCCGCCCTTTCCCTCTTCCCATCGTCCCCCGCGCGCGTTCTTTCTCTCCTTTCTTTTTGTTCTCCCTCGCCCCCAAGGAAGTCTCTGCGGAGGAGAGAGACTGATATCTGTGTACTAATCACGAGGATATTGAAAAGTTCCATACCTAATTATTAAATTTCCGCCGCTCGCAGTCTACTACTATCCCCACGTTCCTCTTTTTTAGGGGGATGGGGGGAGGGGGGGGGGGGCTTTCAAGCATTTTTGGGTGTTCCGGGTATAGTATTCCGGCAATCCTGGCTTTTTTTAGTGTTCCTGATTTTAGTATTCCGGCGCTCCACACCGTTCCTGGTTTCAGTGCTTCCCGAATATTCCAGTTTCAATTTACTTTTCCAAAGTCGACTTTCAGTTTGCCTAGGAAACAAATCCAAATTGGAAACAAATTCCACTTAGTCAAATAGCTGTTTAATTTAGGTTGTTCGCTTTATTTTCTGGTATTAATCTATTTCTCCAGCACCACAATGGCGGACAAATAAAATTGTTACCTTGTACATGTTTACTCCGCTGCTGAACAAACTCGATGGCGACTCAGTTACCGATTCAAAAATGCTGGCATTCGACGACTACTTTGTCCATATCGGTTCTTCTCTTTTTCAATTTCAAACAAGAATTTTCGAAGAAAATATAACCGGGCTTTTTTTATCAAGCAATCAAGCCGTTTTACCTGCTTTCTTGCTTGAAATCTATCAGATTAGTCACGGCAGTCACGCTGAAGTCTGATGTTTGCGTATAGTGCCTACTGTCAATGTTCTTGCCTCTGAGTAGTCTTTGAAGAGCATTCCTCACTATAAAGCCAAAGTTGAATAAGAGGAAAAAACACGACAACATAGGTACGAATCGGTGTTGAACCATCAATCGCAGACGTTCCGCGTTACACCATCATCATTCGCAGCTATTCTAGCCACAGTTTGACAAATTGCGTGAGTCGAAAAGTGATATTGTAACGTAATGGTTGTTATTTATAAATCTTCTGCATACAAGGAAGTGAATTGCTGCACCAACACGAAAAAGTAATGCATTTTACACTAAATAAACAGCAGAGTATTCATGTTCAAATCAAAAGTAATAGCTTGATATGAAATTTGACCTAACGGCGACCCTGGTTTATCACAGACGTTGCGAAATCTCTTCAAGTCACAGTTAGACGTGACTCATGTGACCCCATGACGTAATCGTCCTTATTTATAAATCTGCATTTCTCAGCAAGTTTCTGTTTTTCTCAGAAAATATACGGAAAAGATATGTATTTCACACAAAATGACAATTATTTAACAGGACAATATTCATAAAATATCATTTTGGCAAAGGATGACCCTGGCCAAATCTAACGTAGCTTGATAAAAAATTGATCTAATGGCGCTTCCAGTGTATGTGATGTACGCACGCACCTCACAGACAATCTCTTCAAGTCACGATTCGACGTGACCCTATGACGTAATCGTCCAAATATAAATCTGCACGTCTCAGCAAGTTTCTGTTTACATAAATCTGCGAGTCTGGGCAAGTTTCTGTTTTCCTTTTCGGAAAAGAAATGTATTTCACACAAAACAAACAGGACAATATTATGACCCTGGCGAAATGTAACGTAGCCTTGATAAAAAAATTTGATCTAATGGCGCTTCTAGTGTATGTGATGTACGTACGCACCTCACAGACAATCTCTTCAAGTCACGATTCGACGTGACCCTATGACGTAATCGTCCAAATATAAATCTGCACGTCTCAGCAAGTTTCTGTTTTCATAAATCTGCGAGTCTGGGCAAGTTTCTGTTTTCCTTTACGGAAAAGAAATGTATCTCACACAAAACAAACAGGACAATATTATGACCCTGGCGAAATGTAACGTAGCCTTGATAAAAAATTTGATCTAATGGCGCTCCTAGTGTGTCCACCCAGTAGTGAGTACAATGATTTAATATTTTGACGAGTCAAACTCACCGACGTTGCGAAATCTGTACGCCGCTCCGATGTGTTTACGCGGTCCTAAATTAATATTTATTTGGACCAGTCCAACTTTCACATAGGCTCGATTTCCGCCGCTCTCTCGAGTCCGGGCTTCGTTCTTCCCCGAGAAAATCTTTCACAAGGCGAATACTTTCATATATATTCATACTCACCCCTAGCTCTCCTCCTAGCACTTTTGCGGAGTAGAGGTATAAGGTGAATCACGACAAAAAGAAAACAGAAGCTATTTTACTAACCGCGCTGGGCCCCAGGCCCACGCCCGGTTAAAAACGTGACAACTTGTTCAATTTAATGATTTCTTGTCCTGATCCTCGATTTTTTTTTGCACGATAAAATTGTCAAACAGTCAAGACCACGAGGAGGAATAAAATGCAAATTGAGTTCCGCGATTATAAAAAAATCACACTTCATTTTGCACGTGCAATTTGCATGGCGAGGTTGCTCGGTCTTTTATTGGGTTGAATTTTAATTTTAGACTGAAATATAAAATGCGCGTTTAGTTTTGTTTTAAATTATTGCTCGCGTTTGTTTCTGTTCCACCACAAACAGGACTGGAGCTGGCACCACTGTTACTACTAGAACCCTTGTCAAAAGTCTTGGGCCAAATTCTACCTTTCTTGTTCTCTATGACAGGGAGTTTTTCCGCTTCCCGTACATTTAACTCCAGGTTTTCCCGCCCTTTTCTGCCCTTTTTTAGTGGCTTCCGCCTTTCCGTGCTTTTCCTATTGTGAAATACAGTTGAACCTCTCTAATACAGACACCGAAGAGACGGAGCAAAGTGTACGTTATAGAGTGTTTTCACTTGACGTCATAGCCGCCATATTGGTGTCCTCGTACAAAATAATTTTTATTAACTTATTCTTAGGGACACCAACATGGCTGCCACGGCCTTTGTCGTTTAATTCCCACAAGACTGAGTGAAAACGCTCTATAGAGGTCATGAATTTCGATGATAAATGGCGATAACATGTCGATAAACCTATTGAAAATAAATGCTACTTTAATCGTATGCGACAATTGATTAACTTTTTGATCTGTAACCACAAACAGGAAATTATGTTGAATAGCCGGGACCGTTATCACTGGAGTGTCCGTAATAAAGAGGTTAAGTTTATAGGAATTTGCCTCTGGGACCGAGATTTAGCGTCCGTTGTCCGTATTAGAGAGGGTCCGTATTATAGAGGTTTTCTTTATAGAGAATATGTGGGCATTTTCCCGGGACCAAGGGAACTGTCCGTAATAGAGAGGTGTCCGTAAGGAGAGGTTTGACTGTATTGCTATTTTTTTTCCTATTTCCCGGTTTTCGCCACCTCGGGTATCCCACTTCCCGCCCTCTCTTTTCCCGTCTCCTGTAGACTTCCCCACCCCCCCCCCCCCCCCCCTTTACTACGGGGTGCCAGTCCCTCTGTTTTCCCTCTCTATATCATATTACGCAAAACTTAAGAGAATAAAACATGTTTACACCCTCTCTTTTACCGTGTAGCCTGAATGCTGCATGCATTTCAACATTGTTTTGTGGAGGCCAAATAACGCATGGAAAAGTGTCCGGTTATTTTTATAGTCAGAAGTGAAATTTTCAAGTTTGAGAGAGACTGATTGAACAGCAGCCCAAGGATGTTTGGCCAGGATTGAAGCAGAAATCTCCCTTCGTTCTTCGTTATCAGAGTTTTTGATTGAAACATTTTTTTTTTAATAAAAACATGTATGGACACAAAAAGAACTACATACTTTACGCTATGACTCAACATTTAGCCCCCTGTGCTCTTACCTCTCCTAAGCTATAAGTGACCACCTAGGCTTGACATTTTAGGTGGTCGCTTACGAGAGGTTCAACAACTGTAGTTTGTAAATAGATTTTATGTCTGGTTTGGTTGAAATTGTAAAACTGTAAATACAATGATAGTATTTTTGTAGCTGTGGGTATTATAGAGTTCCGAATGTTACTCCCGGCTGAGATGGGATGCAAGTCCAATGCAGTCATAGCTCAGTCTATCGACCACTCTTCTCGTTCTTTGACTTCAGGTTTGCACTGATAATAGGGTCGAGGGACCTTGCATGTGCATGCTCCACTTAGACCAATCAGAAGCGTGCATTGTTTATTGTTTAAATTGCTAGTGTAGAGAACAATAGAGACAACAGATATTTGTACGCGCATGCTCCCTGTTCCCTCTGATTTCAATGCCAACCGAAAAAAAAACTCGAGGAGAGTGGTCGAGGGACTGGAGTATCGTAGTCATCGCAGCGCAGGTTACCATGGGAACCACTGTTCTCTAACAAAATAGCTTTTATTATCACTATGTTTAACATCAAAGCAGAGATCGATCACTAAATCCCTAAACCATGCACTAAGGACTATTGTCTAAAAAAAACATTTTGGGTTATAACTATGGATCTAGAGACATGTCGAAAAAATAATATACAAAGAACAGGTTCGTTAACCTTGTTATACACTGAATAGGGAGCATAATTAAGCGAACCATGCACTACGGCGACGAGAACGTCGCAAAACAGCAGGTTTAATGAGCAGTGCAATAGCTCTGCACGTGCGTTATACATCTTGGCACATTTTTTAGCCGTACTCTGCAAAACAACAACGTGAAAAGACCCTGAAATTCTGCGTATTTTGGAGAACGACGGCTAATTTTTCGTATTTCTATTTGTTAATATAAACGCCGTCTTTATATATTCACTGGGAGCAAGTTTATAACCGATAATACACTGAAAAGATAATTGCGACATTCTAAACATGTCTAAAAGTATAAAATATAAATTCAATTTTTAATAGGCGTTGCCCTTAGCTTCGCTGGCGTCATTGCTCATGTTCTCTAATTACTAAAACAACTAACCTAAGTTTTGATTGAATCTGAAATTACTGAAAGTATTGAAATGGAATCTGTAACAATACAATTGAGACTCCAAGCTTTGGCTTAACATTATATCTACAACTTTCAGAGCTTCTGATCTACTGCTGCAATGGGTCCTTATGAAGACTAAGCAAGTAATATAAGTACTGCTAAAATTATTAAACGTTTCTGATGCTAGATAAGAATACGTTTGCTACAAAATGTCTGGCAATGACGAATTTACATTGCAGTTTGCTATGTACACTCAAACCAACGAATCATGTTCAATTCACTATTATCTTATTTGACAACATATTTGCAGCTCTAAGTGCAGTTAGCAATAACTCGGTACGCTCAAACTAACATATGGTTTGTTCACTATTATATTTGAAAACAAATCGAATGAGTCGGTTTCATCGTACTTCTACCTACATGCATGGAACGAATAGGAACATTTTTTTCCTGTACTTATGGAAACCTCAACAACAACTATTTACAACTATTTATTTAATATATATTCGCAGTCTCTACTAAGCATATATACAAGCCATGTTCTTATCGTGGCGAAGAACTGTTCATCAAGTTAACAAGTTATTTACTGACATCTTGATCAAGATACAGCACTAGCGTCTCTTCTTTGCTATATAACGTCTCAAAGGTCCGCACCTAAGGGACCAAAATTACAACAAAATTCCATTAAATTGATTAAAAGCTTGGAACTTGTCATCTTTAATAAAACATTTCTTATGGAAAGGGATTTAATGAGCGTCTATCCAGTATGCGGTATAACACTTAAACTGAAATCAAGTTATTAACCCTATTTTTCCTGGGCTAATAATTATTACATTTTCACTCGCGCCAAGGATCTGACGAAGAAAGGCCGACTACTCGCAGTATAACCGTGTCTCGAACAACGCTTATTGTATAAACCTCCCCATATAAATTCGATCTATACAACGCGTTTTATTTAAACTTCCCCATCATATATAAATTCGGCCGATAAACACATTTTTGTCTACGTTTTGACGGCAGTATTATGCCGAAATCAGTGTTAACTTATTAACCCCCTCCCCCCCCCCAAAAAAAAAATATATATATATATATATAAATATAAAAAGTCGATCCCTCGCATTTAAGGATGGATATATCAGTGTGATGAAGCCGCGAATAAAATTGAAAACTGTAAAGTAATATGATATCACTTCACGGGTTGCATTGTCCAATCAAATAACCTGTTATAAATCATTTAGACCAATCAGATTGCTTGTTTTATGTTGGCTGAAATCAGCCGCCAACTTTAACGCGAGCGATTGCTTTGCAGTTCTGTGAATGAAAAAGCGAAATGGCGGCGTCGACACAACAAGAAAAATCACTCAATACGTGGCGTTGTTGAAGTTCCTTTTAAGCGGTAACTTCAAAGAACCAGAAGAATTGATTTGCTTTTAATACCATATCGCTGACTCGTTCAAAGATTTGCTCATTCGCGTTATGGTCAGTAAAAACTCGAGACTGTAAACGATATAAGGCTCTTAGCGAGTTTGAAATCCAACATGGTGGGTTTTGAAAGTAATGACGCCATTTTGTTGCCATATACATAACATGAAAAATGACAAGTGACCACCACTTACATCAACCACTTTGAATGTTTTACATAACATACAAGTTTCATTACCATAACATA
The DNA here is from genome assembly GCA_029204205.1 of Desmophyllum pertusum. Taxonomy (NCBI): domain Eukaryota; kingdom Metazoa; phylum Cnidaria; class Anthozoa; order Scleractinia; family Caryophylliidae; genus Desmophyllum; species Desmophyllum pertusum. The sequence goes on from MU826364.1 coordinate 1,557,332, forward strand.
AACACTTTATAGATAAAGAAGGGGAGAGGCACTCCAGGCCCACGAATATAAAAAAAGGCTGAGAAGAATGGGGTAAAAATGCATTATTTGTTTCCCACTGTATCATCTCAACTATTTTAACAAGAGTCTACTTACAATGAAACACATCTAATCGCCTGCATCAAAGTCCAGTGTGACGTCATCGCCAATGAGTACAAATGGAGCCCATTGCCTCACTTCTCCAAACTTGCCAGATTCTCTCATGCATCTCATGGCTTGGTTCAGTGACTCTCCGGCACTTCTTCCTTTTGTTAAGTGTTGATAGAAATGCTTCATGAACTCCCGAGTGGCGTCGTCTTCAATCGCCCACAGAGACACCAGAACAGAACGACAACCAGCACCCATGAATGCTCGTGCAATTCCAACCACACCTTCAGACTTAATCTCACCACGCCCACTATGACAGCAGCTTAGCACAACCAATCTTGCTCGCATTTGAACACTCAACACATCTTTCATTTTTAAAAGGAAGTCTTCCTCGTCAGAAGTCGTGGATGCTCGTGTAGGGTTTGGTGCCAAGATAATTTCTCCTGTTTCCATACAGCCATGTGCAGCGATGTGTACCAAAGCAACAGAAGACAGTCGTTTTAATACTTCATCCTTGGTAGCCTGTGTTCCAGTGAGGGGTGAAGTGTTGAGTATTTCCCCAATCATCTCTACTTCTTCTCTGGCGCATGGCAACTGCTCTAGCTTCCCCCCTCGATAAAGCACTTTTGTTAAACACGGATCACCCACGAGAAGAGCGCCTGTCTTAATGTGGTAGTCTGGTGGACAATCTCGGATCCATTTTAAACTGGTCAGCGATGGAATCACTCTGATTCTGAAAGACTCGTACAGGTACTTTGAATTAGGGTCCATGAATGCAGCATAGGGGGCCAAGCACAATGGACCTTCAGGAACAATTACAAGTTCATTTTCATGAACAAGATCGGCGATAGGGGCTATGATGACGCCATATATTATTTTTAAAGCCTTTGTCTGGATGTGTACGGGATAGGATCGTGTCTGAGAAGACCTCTCATTGTCCAGCTTTTCATCCATCAGTTTATCCAATGAGCGATTCTCGCAGTTAACACATGCTCGTGCACCAATTTTCTTACAAGCATTATGAATTACCAAATCAAGGAAGGCGACCACATCATCCTCACAAATTTCCTTCCTTCGCAGTTGAACATCTTTTCCGTCTTGAATAAACCAGTAAATTATTTCTTGTTCACCAACTGCTATGAAAACTGTATTCGATGGGAGGAAACTCAATGTGTCAATGGTGGTGTTTTCCGGTTTTTGTGACTCAGAGTGTGCTTTACCAGACCCATACTTCGATTCCATAAGATCATTCAGAGCTTGTGCACGTCCTTCCTCAGAAGCAAACAGAGCCTCTGCTACTTTGTCTTGTTTTAACAAAAGATGCCATAGACGAGAGTATGCTCCTTTATGCAAATTGCGGTAGCTAATTTTCCACTCATCTTTAAGCTGAAGAAGACCCCTTACATCATTGAACAGTCTTATACTGTATTGAAAACAATCAATAGCCCTGGGCACAAACCCTTGGGATATGGCCTGTTCAGCTCTGTCTCCCAGACTGTCATAAACGAAGCCAAGATTGCAATAAGAGCTTGCTTCTCCGGCTTTGTCTCCCACTTCTTTCGCAATTTTTATACCATGGTGATGTTCATGGTAGTCGATGGCTGTTTTGAGATCTCCCAGACTGTAATAAGCGTTGCCGAGATTGCCATACGACGTTCCTTCTCCGGCTTTGTCTCCCACTTCTTTCGCAATTTTTAGGTGATGTTCATGGTAGTCGATGGCTGTTTTGAAATCTCCCAAACTTCGATAAGCACAGCCAAGATTGCCATACGACGTTCCTTCTCCGGCTTTGTCTCCCACTTCTTTCGCAATTTTTAGGCCATGTTCATGGTAGTCGATGGCTGTTTTGAGATCTCCCAGACGGCAATAAACGTTGCCAAGATTGCCATACGACTTTCCTTCTCCGGCTTTGTCTCCCACTTCTTTCGCAATTTTTAGGTGATGTTCAATGTAGTCCATGGCTGTTTTGAAATCTCCCAGACTGAAATAAGCACAGCCAAGATTGCAATACGACTTTTCTTCTCCGGCTTTGTCTCCCACTTCTTTCGCAATTTTTAGACCACGTTCAAGGTAGTCGATGGCTGTTTTGAGATCTCCCAGACTGAGATAAGCGTTGCCGAGATTGCCATACGACTTTCCTTCTCCGGCTTTGTCTCCCACTTCTTTCGCAATTTTTAGGTGATGTTCAATGTAGTCGATGGCTGTTTTGAAATCTCCCAGACTGAGATAAGCACAGCCAAGATTGCAATACGACTTTCCTTCTCCGGCTTTGTCTCCCACTTCTTTCGCAATTTTTAGGTGATGTTCATGGTAGTCGATGGCTGTTTTGAGATCTCCCAAACTGTCATAAGCGTTGCCGAGATTGCCATACGACGTTCCTTCTCCGGCTTTGTCTCCCACTTCTTTCGCAATTTTTAGATTACGTTCATGGTAGTCGATGGCTGTTTTGAAATCTCCCAGACTGTAATAAGCGTTGCCGAGATTGCCATACGACTGTCCTTCTCCGGCTTTGTCTCCCACTTCTTTCGCAATTTTTAGGGCATGTTCATGGTAGTCGATGGCTGTTTTGAAATCTCCCAGACTGAAATAAGCACAGCCAAGATTGCAATACGACTTTCCTTCTCCGGCTTTGTCTCCCACTTCTTTCGCAATTTTTAGGTGATGTTCATGGTAGTCGATGGCTGTTTTGAGATCTCCCAGACTGTAATAAGCGTTGCCGAGATTGCCATACGACGTTCCTTCTCCGGCTTTGTCTCCCACTTCTTTCGCAATTTTTAGGTGATGTTCATGGTAGTCGATGGCTGTTTTGAAATCTCCCAAACTTCGATAAGCACAGCCAAGATTGCAATACGACTTTCCTTCTCCGGCTTTGTCTCCCACTTCTTTCGCAATTTTTAGGTGATGTTCATGGTAGTCGATGGCTGTTTTGAGATCTCCCAGACTGTAATAAGCGCTGCCGAGATTGCCATACGACGTTCCTTCTCCGGCTTTGTCTCCCACTTCTTTCGCAATTTTAGGTGATGTTCATGATAGTCGATGGCTGTTTTGAAATCTCCCAGACTGTAATAAGCGTTGCCGAGATTGCCATACGACGTTCCTTCTCCAGCTTTGTCTCCCACTTCTTTCGCAATTTTTAGATCACGTTCATGGTAGTCGATGGCTGTTTTGAAATCTCCCAAACTTCGATAAGCACAGCCAAGATTGCAATACGACTTTCCTTCTCCGGCTTTGTCTCCCACTTCTTTCGCAATTTTTAGGTGATGTTCATGGTAGTCGATGGCTGTTTTGAGATCTCCCAGACTGTAATAAGCGTTGCCGAGATTGCCATACGACTTTCCTTCTCCGGCTTTGTCTCCCACTTCTTTCGCAATTTTTAGGTCATGTTCAAGGTAGTCGATGGCTGTTTTGAAATCTCCCAGACTGTGATAAGCACAGCCAAGATTGCAATACGACTTTCCTTCTCCGGCTTTTCCTCCCACTTCTTTCTCAATGTTTAGACAACGTTCAGGTAGTCGATGGCTGTTTCAAAATCTCCCAGACTCTCATAAGTGTTGCCAGGATTCCAATAAGAGATTGCTTCTCCTGCTTTGTCTCCCACGTCTCTGGCTTTCTTGAGACTGTTTTGGGCGTTGGCAACATTGTCATATTCTTCAACGTTGTCTTCGACGCGTTGGACAGTTTTTCTTACATAACCTTCACTTTTCTAGACATAAATATATTTTATTCAAAAACAACATCATGAAATTAACCCTGATATAAAATTATACCCTATATGTCGCTCAATTTCTCAGTTTAAAAATCAACGTAATTCTAAGAAAACAATTGTCCCCTGAACAAGCTATGAAGTTTCCTCTCGTAATTAAACTAGGCCATGTTGTGTAACAATAATCTCTTTTATTTTATTTGTTATTTCATTTTATTTGTTATTTTTATTTGTTATTTTATTTTATGTTCTAATTCAACACATGTATTGACATGTATGCGAGCAGTTCAGGTGCCGAGTTCACGATGTAAATAAACAAGCGGAAAGACAATCAACGGCACATTTGTTGCGTACACTATTCATTTCAGGATGATCTTAGCCTGTTCCATTCGGATAGTGCCTTGGGGAGCGGGAACAGGCTAGGATGATCTAAAAAGAGTGCCAGTTATATAATAAGGCTACTAAAGTGAATAGTTTCAAGAGGGCTACTAAAGTTGATAATTATTTATTAAGTCATGACCGTGTCATTATTTGCTAAATTATTTATTATTTACATAAGACGCACGCGTCAATAGAAATCGTGATCTCACTATACCGATAATTACACTGAATTATATTGGTGGTTTTCATCTGATGTCATCAAAATTCTAAAATCTAAACTGTTAATTCCACAAAGCTATTCTTTTCACATAAACTAGATATACAAAACATTAATCTCTATGCAAAGTTTAGTATCGATTCAGTGCTTCGTTTTGAAAATAAAGCATTTTGAAATTGGCGATGTCCCGGATGAACGTGTTTTTGAACTGCCTCAAAAACGGATAATTGTTATAAAAGTAATATATAATAATAATAATACAATACAATACTTTAATTTGACACTCCCCTCACGGGGCTTTTCAGTGACAATAAAATTACAGTACAAATTGCAATTTAAAATTATGATAAAAAATTAATAATAATAATAATAAGTAATGGTAATTGGACCTCGTGTCGTACAATTCAGGGTGTAATCGGGCGAGTAATTTCGAAATCGGCCGAGCGCGCAGCGCGAGGCAGATTTCGAAATTACGAGCACGATTACCCCTGAATTGTACGACACGAGGTCCAATTACCAATTAATCGTATCAATAACAAAAGTCGAGGTTAGAAGTCTGAGAGAACCTCTTTTTAGTGAAAATGTCAGCGATTTATTCAATCAGTTTTACAAACAGTACGGAGACAGCAAGAAAGAACCCATTTAATTGACGTGCGCGCGCTCGGATGGCGTAGGTGTCCAATTACAGGTATCCAATTTGAACAAACTCAAATTGGATACCTGTAATTGGACACATACGCCATCCGAGCGCGCGCGCTCCAATTACGTAACAAATAGGCGCGCGGGGAACCAATCAGAAACGAGAATTTTGTTATTGATACGATTATAATAATAATAATAATAGATTTCTATAGCGCCTTTTCTCGTCGATTCAAAGGCGCTAATTACATACAAAATATACTAAAAAGATACTGTAAAAACTTAAAAATAAAACAATAAACTAATAATTACAAGTAAAAAATTCTAAAAAGCTAAAACGATTACAAAGAAAAAATCTACAAATTTAAGTTGAAAAAGCTCGTTTAAAAAGTAAGGTTTTAAGTTTACGTTTAAAAATGTCAATTCTTGGTTTTCACGTGACGTTATCAAATTCTAAAATTCAAAACCGCGAGGCCTACATAATTTTTACCTTCATTCAAGGAAAGATTACCTAAATATATATATTTTCACAATTTCTTAGCTCGATCTCATGCTTCCTTTTGAAAATAGAACGGTTTAAATTTCCGAGTTTTCATCGTACGTGACATCAGCAGGACGGCCGTGACAGAGCGGGTGATTTTCAGCATTCTAAACAATTTAAGTTTAAGGAGAAATATTTATCTAAATATTCGAAAGTTCACAAGAGAAAACAAACCTCATTTCTGGCAAAAGTGAACTCCAGATGTTTTTTCCTATATCCGGCGGCCATGTTGGTGCCCCTCAGAGGGACACCAACATGGCGTTTCCATACTGAGCTCTATAAATTTGTGTGGAACATTTTGACAAATAACTCGATTACGGAATACCGCACAGACATTATCTATGACATGTCAATTCCTTGACTTCATTCATTGAACGGTTTCGATTTTTTTTTTATGGCGTGACAGTGAAAACCGAGAATAGTTTCCTCATTTTTGTACGTCATTTTTAATTTTCAGACGTGATAATAATTGAGTAGTGATATCTAAAGAGCTTTGAAGTGAAAGCTGATGATATTTGCTGGTAGAATCTACTCTACTTCTTGTGCAATTTTATGGCCGCCATATCCCTCTGAAGGACACCAACATGGCGACTGCATACTAAGTACTGTAATTTTCTGAAAATTATTTTTGTAATAACTCGGTTACGAAAAACGCTATGAAGTTATAATTTAGACACAACGTTTCTTTCTTCCTGCTCGATCTATGAGCTGTTAATTTTCTGATGTTGTTCATGCAAGCAAATAGTTTTTGTAACATTGATGAAAACCACCAATAGTTGTAAAGAATAATTCTTACAAGTCACCTTGGATGTTTTTGGCTTTAAAATTCGACGCTAAAACAATTGCTCCGAATTGCGAAATATTTGCTGTAATCTAAAGTATTATACAATACACTTGTCAATTGACTGTTCCTTGAGTGACTTTTTCCGCGCTGCTTGATTATTTACGTCGCGAAACTGCATCAGTCTGTCCCGTTGATTTTTGACCACCTCGGGTTTTCATGAGAGGAAAGTTTATACTCTATTTATACCCTGTTCATTCAGATCAAGATAAAACAGTGATATATACTAGTAAAATATATATACACAATAACCTCACGATATTTACGAGTGTATATAAGCAGAAATACATTTATGCTGGCCGCAAAAATTACCTACACTTACAGCTTACAGCTGCCCGGCCGATCAGCTGAGAATTGTTACAATTTACCGTAGAACAGTTTTTCCGTAAAAATTTCTCATTTCGGAGTTGCTCAAAATCTCAAAAATTAGCCTGAAAACCAATCAACCATAAAAAAGCAACTTTATCTTCCCCACAAGCGATCTTCTGGTAGCTGTTACGATCCTCGAATTTTGATTGGTTGACGTGCATACCCACGAAACAATGTGAATTAATTAAACGTGGCCGCACTTTTGGACTCCATGTGTAAATCATCATTCAAGAGACTTTCGTGTTCGGTTGACCTTAGAATCATGACATAGTGTGGCATACTTTATGTTGACAAAATTGCTAGGCCGCTACTCACATCAATATACTTTTTTTATTTTTTCTATCCATCGAAGGCTGTAGACTGGCAAGATTTTTATGTGTTTACTGAATGGCTACGATGCCTCGATGTTTACAAAATTCATCTTCGATCCTATGTATCTACACTTATTCGAAGCAATCTTCACTTATCTATTACAATCAATTTTCGTTTTTATGTTGTTTAGACTGTTTGATATAGGTTAAAAGTGATTTGTGCATGGGTGAAAAGCAACACTCATTTTGATTATCTTGTCAGTCAAAGCAAGATAATATTTTCTGGTAACAATACCAACCTGGTCTTTCATAGTGTGAGTATCAGACTTGTTCTTCATTTCTTGTCGCTTCGTTTCTTCTGATGTATCTGGTTCACCAACACACCTAGTCCATAAATCTAACAATGTCTTGCTATTTCTGTCAATCTTCTTAGAGTCAAGTCACATGACATATTATTTGGAACTCATAACAGTATTTAATAGTAGTAAGTAGTATTATCACTTGTTTAGTTTCCAGGAAAATAGAAAATAATTTTAACCCTTGATATATTATTAAGAACTCAATCGACAATCGATTAATGGCCTATTGCTGTTTATGTTTGTCTTCTTATTTGATACGCCATTTTTTTTCATGAAATCGATGTCGCAATTTGATTGTCGTGGTAAGGAAAACAAGAAAAGTATCAAAATGAATGAAACATGTACCTCCATTTGGCTCGATTCCAAAATGGACAACGGGATGTTTTAGAAGTTCCGTTCCCGAGGGAGGACTTCCATATGAAAGTGACGGGGAGTGATCGCCGTACCTTTTAGGGGTTAAAATTCGTTGTTTGAAACTTCTTATGGTGTTAAAATCTAAAATGACCACTGTTGGAGTTTTTCCGGTACCTTTTAGGGAATATATTAAGCCGGACAAAATTAGGATAAGAACTAGTTTTGTTGAAGAATTGGCACCTCTTAGGAGTTCAAATCATTACGAGCCACAGCCACTTAACCCTATTCTGCCTGGGGCTTGGGGGGGGGGGGGGGGGGGGCAGAATGTGCCCGCGCTGATTTCAAACGTTCAAACAATTGTAGCCAAACTTTGTGACTTGTCCTAAAAATTATCTGGGAACATTTTGGTGCGTCAATTGTTTGATTTCGTGATTTGTTGTTTCCATCACAACCAATGTTATTAAGATTCTCTTTCAAAATCTTTACAGTTTCTGCATCCTTGTATTTTTCCGTGATTTTTCAAATCAAATTTGGACATTTTCTGACATTTCCGAAACATTTTGAAATCCAAGATGCCGGATCCAAGATGGCGGATTTTTGGACGTATGACGTCATTTTGGCGTGATATGATGTCATAATCGACACCTAACTGTCACTAAAATAAACATTGTTTTGATGCTTTACATACCATATATTAAGCGTAAATACATAGCCCCCCCCCCCCCCTCCCCCCCTCCAAAAAACAAAACAAAAAAAGGCTCGCGAACGAAAAAATATCCCAGGCAGAATAGGGTTAACGAGATTATGGTACCTTCTATGAGTTCCTTTCAAAATGTCCGACGATCATCGCCGTAACTATTACCTGGGAGTTCCCACCCCCCCCCCCCCCCCCCCCCCCGGCTGAGTTGTTCCCCTTTACTTCCTAATCTCCCAACCGAAATGACCGGAATTCCTGACTAAATGAATAGTGCCCCTTGAGTACGTTGACGTTGTTTTGGGTTGAAATGGAAGTTCTGGGATGAAATTCTTGAAGTGTAATTGAGTACAATGGAGTACAGATATAATGGCAAGGTTAGATCAGCTTGCATCACAGTGATCAGGCAAAAGGAACAGAGTTGCGTTGTATGTTTGCTTGAAATGAGTTACACTACTCAGCGAGATGCAGAAATCACATAACATGGGACCGAAATAAAAAAATGTGCATTATAATTAATCTTGAAGATGTTGTCACAGCGTAAAGATATTTCATTTTTGGCCAACTAGAGAGAAACATTTAAAAGTACGAGGGCTGCTAGGATTTGAACCGCGGACCAGGCGGTTAGTCACGCAACCATTAAACCATTAAACTACTGGCGTGGTGGTTTGAGCACCACAGTAATTCACATTGCCCTGTAGGGCCGTGATTTTCATTATTTACAATGTATATACCATTATTTAGTAAGCTAGGAATACCTGATAGGCCTTAACCCTAGCGTTAAATTCACACGAAACCTGCTATCCGTAAGATCGGAGATAGGGACCGGATAGGTGGTAGGGACCTGCAAAAAATATAGTCCAATTTTTGAACCGTACTGGTCCCAAATTTTACCGGCCCAGTGTGAACATCTACACCAGTTCGTTTTGTTACCGGCTGCGCTATGCTCACACGGGATGACCGGTTCGAAATTGATTCAGACCCCTTAACTTCGTGTAATCTGCGCATGATAAACTGGTAGAAACAACTGACATACACACGTTGATCCTGTAGTGTATTGAACAGATACTCATAAAAGGAACAGTCTCGTGTGAACAGACCTAATCAGGTCCAATATCGGACGGATCCATTTCTGTCCTTAAAAAGGTGTAAAAAAGGTTATATACGAGATTTTAAGGTAAAGGAAGTAGTATGAAAATCTTGGGTATAAAATGTCCTCCACTCAATAAAAATGTGTCACCAAGGGAAAACAGGTAATAAAGCTTTTGGAAAGTTCACATTAAGATGATGTTTGCCAGAGTCCAGAAAGATAACATGAATCGTTATGTCAAAGGATACTACAAATCCCTTTTCACACCAAGTAATGGCTTCTTGGTAGCACCGTAGCTGCACACAAGCACTCGCTCCTGAAAATCATTCACAAGTTGATCAAAAGTATTACATTACCTCAATAGAGGATGATCTAAGAGAAGCATTCTCCCATTCCTTCCTGTGATAATGTTTTGAAATATATTTTTAATTTTCAGTCCATAGCTGAACTACCTGATTGGTCAGTGCTTCGAGTAACGTGATGTAACTATTTAATTGATAATTGATTTCAAAAAATTATCATGGGGCACGGGGACATCGTTTTCTTCGATCCTCCTGCTTTCGTCTTTTTCTATATTTTTTTGTGCCTGTTATATGGTCGATCTTCTTATTTTGAAGTTTCAAACTAAGCAAAGAACAAGATGGTTTTCGATAATTTTCCAATCACGTTCAAGCAGCAATGAAGAAAAGAGTGAAATCGAATTATTTAGTAGGGACCTAGTCTTTTTCATCTCGGGATATAGTAGTGACTCATTTGTTGACACCTGAATGGTACTCGAGCCATATTCCAACTCAAATTAAAAATACGTAGAACTGTTTCCTACAACTGATTTATTTTCTTCCAGAAGAGTCAGTAACCGTCGTTCCTTTACGCTTATAAATAATGTAATGAATCCCTCGAGCTTCAATTTATACGCTGGGAAATTACTAGCAGCTTTTGGTTTTCAGTAACATACTGAATAAAAGGTTATCTTTTTATCAACTTTCATACTGCTGTCAATATAACGTTTGGGTTTTAGGATGCAAGCAAGTAATCTCCCAATACCGAAGTCCTAACATGAAACCATCCTTGTCATAACTGAAAGCCAAAACTAGACTCGAATCATTTGCTTTAAAAATAGAAAAATCTGGAATCTGGAATTTCTGACGTCATCTTCGCGGGATATGACGTCATAATCGACACGTCAACACTATGCTGTTTTGTAAATAAAAGTTACTATAAAGATGAATTTTATCTTATAGATTCTTATAGATTCCTTGCATTTGGAGAAACTGTGCAAAGTGTATTTGTTTGTGCATGCATCATGCTCAAATCAACAGAATGACAGCTAAAAACCATACCTCTCTCTATGGCTTTAATCAAAGTTGGTTCCAAGTGAATGGCAGTTTTGGCGTCATTCAGTGTTTCTTGATAATTCCCTAGTAAAACAAATCAAGAGTGTCACCTCATTTACCACATCGATCGGAAAAAATATTTAAAAACAAAGATAAAAACTGATAAATTAGTAACATTAAGGTATCAGCCACCCTTCAGGACCGTCCGCGCGCGGATCGCTGTAGCGTTAGTTGTTTTTATAAAAAAAACCTATAAACCATAAATTTTTTGAAAGCTTAAGAGCGGCTGACTGTAATTATCGCGAATTCGCCGTCAAACGGAAATTTCGGATTTCTTTATACTTGGTCAGGAGAAACCCTTTGGTGAACTATTTTCGAAAATTGCAATCAAACTTTCCAAAGAGTTTTCGTTTTCAAGAAATTCGGCAAAACGTGAAATGCCGTGTTCGCGTGAAAGCCGCCATTAAATTTTGCCGAAAATTGGTGCATATTCAAATCGCTCGGGAAGAAAGACGGCTCAAGGTATCGAAATTATATTTGGCAGCTAAGTAGGGTATCCTTATTGCAACACGGAAATATAAAAATACCGCAAGAAGATGCATTTTCACATGTCGTTTTGAAAGCCCGAAGATTCCTATCTTCAGCACTTCGGTAAACACTTGAAACTTGGAAACTTTGTAGGCAAAAATCTTGCCCTGGTACATCGAAATTCAAAATCAAAGCTATACTAGCGAAAAGCCCTGTTATTGTACTGTAACATATCAAAAATCCAGCTTGGGTAATTCAAAAGCCACCCGTTGAGAGAGGTAAACGCATTGGGATTTTTCCATGTATTTACTACAAAAATTGAAATGGTCACGCAACACAAGAAAACACATTTCAAATAGATTTATTGATTATGTCTTATTTTGCTACAGTAGGACAGAGTTTTTGTTTGAATTCAAAATCTGATGTTCTAATGAGTTCTGTATTGCTCTATATTCCTATAAAAATGAATTCTAGAGTAGGTGATAATTAAAAGGTCAAGTGTCGTGTCATGTTTTCCACTCGCGCGAATGTCAACATGAAACAAAATGAAACCATTCCATCCGAAATTTATTCTCAGAGTATATCTCAAAGCTTTCCATGTTGTTAACCAGATTCTACTGTTTCATTAAGTTACTAATTGTCTAGCGTAAAAATCACCTTTGGTTCTGTAAGGTTTTTGCGAAGTTGCAGTTTTAGATCCGTAGTGTCAACAACATGTCGTTTTAAATACGAACAGATGTAATGCTGTGTAATGACACTTACCGTTCCAAATTTGCAAAGAACGGTCACCTCATGAACCATTTCCATTACTGTAAACGGGGTATCCAACCTTCTCGATCTCAGAACCTCAGTTCTGATTGAAGCGCACTCAAAACAAATTTCACGCAGATCATTTTGCTATGTACACACTGTGTTGCAGTACATGTAATCGGATTAGCTGTGTTACTATTTATGACCAGTGACGTAACACTGTTGGGTAATCCCAAGCCAGCTAATGGTCATGGGTCGTGGGTCGTGGGTGCAAGTTGTGGGTCATGGGTGTGGGTGTGGGTAACAAAAATCGTGAATAAAAAAATTACTAAAAAAATATATATAAAAAAAATATAATTCAAAATAAATTGAAAATAAAAATAAAGTTGGAAATTCATGAAAAATATCAAAAAATTATCAAACGCTTCAGACTCTTTTTTCGTTAATTTTGGGGCGCATTGTTTGACGCAAAGACCTCGGACGATTTCCGAAGATGATCCGAACCCTTCCGAAGATTTCCGAACATATTCGGACGTGATCGGAAGGTCAGCAGATATTTCCGATAATCAATTTAAGTAATTACATGATTCCTCGTAAAATTAAGAATCAATATAAAAAGCGCACGCGTGATATATCATGTTATTATCCAACTTCAGTTATTAGTAGAATCGACAATTAGCTACACCCAGGACAAAAACGCCGCACAGATGTTATTTTGGGTCGTCGCGCAATCCCTCCTCGTCACGCAATATCTCCTGGAGGAACGCGCGAAACGAAACGAGTACAAATATCCCAGCAACAGCAGCCTGTTCCAGATTCTCGGATAGTGGGGACGAAGCGAAAAAGCGAACGGCCGCCTAAACTCTCTCCCAGACTACCTTCGCGGCTGTTCGCTTTTTCGCTTCGTCCCCCGGGGGGGGGGGGGGGGTACTCCCTTATATGGCCTATACGGGGACGTGCCGCTGGACAAGGTATGGTTTTTGGCCTCTCTGCCCTGTACAGGTCTGAACCTGTCCTAAACAGGGTATGGTTGCACGATTGTCGTCGTAAAAATATGGTTTATACAGCATTCTGAGATCGGAGACGTTTGCCGCGTATCAATCAAACGTGATTCGCTAAATTATAACCTAAACAGGGTCCTAAAATAGAGTAGGTTGTCATACACAGGGTAGGTATTTTAGGTAAACAGGGTCAGGTTTTCAAACCCTAAGCGGCACCCCTATACCCAAACATGGGTCAACTACCCCCCCCCCCCCAGGGGGGGGGGGGGGGGCTCCGTCCTCACTATCCTAGAGCCTGGAACAGGCTACAGCAACAGCTCTATGGAACACCGTAAGCGCGCGCTTCTAATTTTTCCTTTTATTTTTCGAACATGCTCGGACGTGATCGGAAGGTCAGCAGATATTTCCGATAATCAACGGAAGATCGCCGAAGACTACCCTATGAAGAGCAATTGTCAATGCCTCTTTCTCTCCCTGGGTCTGGGATTGTAACCAGTAAGAGTTATTTAGTCTTATTTAGCGGCAAATTTTCACCACTAACAATTTCCGCGTAAGTTGGGGACTCATTTTCAGCATTTCTGTCCGACTCCCCGTCCATTGTAACGAATTACCGATCAGAACAATCAGAAGCTAAGCTAAGATGAGAAACTTTGAGACGTGATCGCGAATACCAGATAGCGAACGCGTGCCACGAGGGTAATATCCTGCGTAGCAGGCATAAAAAGGGGAGGGAGGGGAGTTCGTCGAGCGCGAAGGGTACGAGGGTAACAATGGGGGTCTTTTCTCCTGGGAATACTTTGGAGTTTGTAATGATTGACATATCTGTAACAATATCATTGTGTTACAGATGTATCGCATATCGATGCCAGTAACACAGAGACTGTGAGCCCTTTAGACTTCTCAGATCCGATAAAAAGTAAAATAAAAACGAGAAATAAAAGTTCAGAAAATGTATTTCACTTGCACGATTTGAGTTGCCCGATTTGAGAGAAAAAAGGGGGGGGGGCGGTTATCGGCGAGGGGGGGGGGGGGGGGGGGCGGTAAGGCTTGCTGCATTATCTGCATATTTAACGATAACCGTGCAAAATATTCCAATTCATAAGAAAGTAAAATGAGCTCACAACATCGAAATTAAAAATCGTTTCAGGGAAATTATTAAAAATTTCAAATTATATACGTCCTCAATGCTCTGCTACGAAATTTAATTTAAATATGTTTTTCTCACTGTAAACAATCGTTTGCTATAGGCGTTGCTATGTAAAAATTGTCTACTACTGTACAGATACCTTACATTTTACATAAATCAAGGTAAAAAATACAGCAAATTCAATTCAGAATATGTTTTGCAAGTGTTCAGAGGTTTCAAATGCTAATGTTTCTGAGAAATGACTTTTGTATCGAAAGCTTGACATTTTAGGGTATAAGACCACCTTAATTAGCGAATCACGTTTGACTGATACGCGGCAAACGTCTCCGATCTCAGAATGCTGTATAAACCCTATTTTTACGGGGGCAGAGAGGCCAAAACCATACCTTGTCCAGCGGCACGTCCCCGTATAGGCCATATAAGGGAGTACCCCCCCCCCCCCCCCCCCCCCCCCCCCCCCCCCCCCCCCCCCGGGGGACGAAGCGAAAAAGCGAACGGCCGCGAAGGTGAGTCTGGGAGAGAGTTCCACTATCCGAGAACCTGGAACAGACTGCTGTTGCTGGGGATATTTGTACTCGTTTCGTTTCGCGCGTTCCTCCAGAAGATATTGCGTGACGAGGAGAGATTGCGCGACGACCCAAAATAACATCTGTGCGGCGTCTTTGTCCTGGTGTAGCTAATTGTCGATTCTACTAATAACTGAAGTTGGATAATAGCATGATATATCACGCGCGCGCTTTTTTATATTGATTCTTAATTTTACGAGGAATCATGTAATTACTTAAATTGATTATCGGAAATATCTGCTGACCTTCCGATCACGTCCGAATATGTTCGGAAATCTTCGGAAGGGTTCAGATCATCTTCGGAAATCGTCCGAGGTCTTTGGGTCAAACAATGCGCTCCAAAATTAACGAAAAAAGAGTCTGAAGCGTTTGATAATTTTTTGATATTTTTCATGAATTTCCAACTTTATTTTTATTTTCAATTTATTTTGAATTATTTTTTTATATATATATATTTTTTTATTAATTTTTTTTATTCACGATTTTTGTTACCCACACCCACACCCACACCCATGACCCACAACTTGCACCCACGACCCACGACCCATGACCATTAGCTGGCTTGGGATTACCCAACAGTGTTACGTCACTGGTCATAAATAGTAACACAGCTAATCCGATTACATGTACTGCAACACAGTGTGTACATAGCAAAATGATCTGCGTGAAATTTGTATTGTTTTGAGTGCGCTTCAATCAGAACTGAGGTTCTGAGATCGAGAAGGTTGGATACCCCGTTTACAGTAATGGAAATGGTTCATGAGGTGACCGTTCTTTGCAAATTTGGAACGGTAAGTGTCATTACACAGCATTACATCTGTTCGTATTTAAAACGACATGTTGTTGACACTACGGATCTAAAACTGAAACTTCGCAAAAACCTTACAGAACCAAAGGTGATTTTTACGCTAGACAATTAGTAACTTAATGAAACAGTAGAGTCTGGTTAACAAAATGGAAAGCTTTGAGACATACTCTGAGAATAAATTTCGGATGGAATGGTTTCATTTTGTTTCATGTTGACATTCGCGCGAGTGGAAAACATGACACGACACTTGACCTTTTAATTATCACCTACTCTAGAATTCATTTTTATAGGAATATAGAGCAATACAGAACTCATTAGAACATCAGATTTTGAATTCAAACAAAAACTCTGTCCTACTGTAGCAAAATAAGACATAATCAATAAATCTATTTGAAATGTGTTTTCTTGTGTTGCGTGACCATTTCAATTTTTGTAGTAAATACATGGAAAAATCCCAATGCGTTTACCTCTCTCAACGGGTGGCTTTTGAATTACCCAAGCTGGATTTTTGATATGTTACAGTACAATAACAGGGCTTTTCGCTAGTATAGCTTTGATTTTGAATTTCGATGTACCAGGGCAAGATTTTTGCCTACAAAGTTTCCTAAGTTTCAAGTGTTTACCGAAGTGCTGAAGATAGGAATCTTCGGGCTTTCAAAACGACATGTGAAAATGCATCTTCTTGCGATATTTTTATATTTCCGTGTTGCAATAAGGATACCCTACTTAGCTGCCAAATATAATTTCGATACCTTGAGCCGTCTTTCTTCCCGAGCGATTTGAATATGCACCAATTTTCGGCAAAATTTAATGGCGGCTTTCACGCGAACACGGCATTTCGCATTTTGCCGAATTTCTTGAAAACGAAAAATCTTTGGAAAGTTTGATTGCAATTTTCGAAAATAGTTTACCAAAGGGTGTCTCCTGACCAAATATAAAGAAATCCGAAATTTCCGTTTGACGGCGAATTCGCGATAATTACAGTCAGCCGCTCTTAATAATTCCAGATTATGGCTTTTTACTAAAAAAAACGATAAACTTTTTTGTGTTTCGAAAATGGGAAGCTTTATGTAAAAGTACATGTCTTTATAAATCATGCTCCACTCCCTCCGGAAATAAACAGAAGAAAACGATTAACACCGCATTCGCTTCTCAACACGTTCGGCTAAAAAACTGTGTCTCAGATTTTTGACAAGTGCGTTTGTTTTTCTTATATTGGCAAATGAAGTTGGGGGTGACAATTAGTTAGCACTCCCTGTGAAAAAAAGCTCTAGCTTTAAAATTAAAAGGAGTATTACAATTCGCAGACACAATTTTGTAGAAGAGATGTATGTCATCATTCTGGCCAAATTTCAGCCAAATTGGTTGAATGGCTGCCGACTTGGAGTTCAAAACGTACGCGTCCCTCGCAAAATTTTCCTTCCGAGATAAAAAGGAAAATACATTTTTTGCGGCATCTTACCTGGAATGAGATTATGACACCTAAACGTCTATTCTGATCGATGCCATAGAGGGATCAACTTTCTCGAACAATACGACTTTGACAGGTAGCATGTAACAGGAACAAACTTTCGCGGCATGGGGCGGTAAATACTTTGGTTCAAATACACCGCTCGTGGACACAAGACAAAATTTGTTGAGTGAACGTGTAATAATCGTTTTATTTACAAACAATGATCCGCTTTCATGTAGCAATTAAAATATATTGTGTATATTTCTTGAAATGCTGGCCAGGTTGGTAAAGATGCCGAAAACCGGGGCAAAATCATCAACGCGAACGAAAAGCAAACGAAAGGCGACAGCAGCCCCCGCAGAAAGTGAAGTTTCAGTTGTTGATGCTATAAAGGAAAACATGATGTCAAATCCGTTCTTCGATTTCTTCGCTCTTGGTTTCGATGACGAAAACGGACACGACCTTTTCTTTTTTTCAGGAGGCATTTACACAGAAGCAATAACGCTAAAAGTCGAAGCTATAAACACACGAAAACAATCGCACGTGCTGTGCCGACTTCGCGTATCACGCTACATTTATAATTGGATAATATGACAGAACTTGTCAGAACTTGTCAGCGATCAATTAAGATAATTAGCAAGAAAATATATTTTGCCCCCGATATCTTTCGACATAAATAATATTTTTTTCTGATTTTTTTTTAAAAAGAAAGCTCTCAAATAGATCTATTTGAGAATGTAAAAACCTCAAATTTCGAAAAATGGCACTTTGAAGGGTGGCTGATACCTTAAGTTGGGTGATTGTCCTTTTTACATTTTAAATTAGCCTCCTATGTGAGAGCCCGGAAACTGAGAAGAAACCACAATGTGACTGATGTCACAGATTCATGTTGGTATGGTGGCAAAGGTCCTTCTCTTCCTTATAATAGAAGTAATTTTACAAACGTTTGGTAACCTTCATCTGTCAGTTTTTAAATATTCTAACAACTTTTCCTCTTGACCATTTTACCTGGTCTCTATTATATTTCTTATAGCACTAGTTGAGAAACTAGTTGTTGATCACTATAAGGGATGATAGTGTTATGCCCTGATATTGTGTCTCATGACGTTGTATTTATAGAGTTTTACCAACTTTTCCTCTTGACCATTTTACCTGAATAGAAATAAGCTGTTGCCCTGTTACAGTAGAGTTTGGCATTCAGTTTAACATCCTTGCAGTTCACTTGAATTCCTTCTGTGAAGAAGTATATGGCGTTGCTGAGTTCTTTTTGCGGTATTCGCTGTTACCTTCATGAAGATACACCGCGGTTATTGCTAAAATAAAAGAGATGATTTTGTGATCGTGAATCGTAACCAGAAAAGCATGTACAATTAACCATCGGCCTTTAAACTCTGTGGGAGAGGAGCAACCTCGCCTAATCAGCGTGTTGGACTCCGGATCGACGGGTCCAAGTTTGAGCCCTGGCCGGGATCACTGTATTGTGTTCTTGAGCAAGACACTTGGTGCCTCTCTCCACCCAGGAGTATAAATGGGTACCGGTGAACTGTTAGGACAGCCTAACAAAATGCTAGGGGATAACCTGGCGTTACTAGCCGCCACCCCAGGGGGAGTAGCAA